>CATKHK010000052.1:0-333832 GCA_949751835.1 Blepharisma japonicum | reverse complement strand
TTCTCTTTATGATATAAACAAAAAGCCTGAAGCAATGGAATGTTATAGTAGAGCAATAGAAATAAATTCTAATAGTATTTTGAAATTCTGCTATAGTGCTAAGCTACTTGATTATCTTGGTCAAGAGACAAATGCCCTTCAAAAGTTTAATGAGGCATATCAATTAATGCAAGCAATCCAAAAAAATCCAATAACTTTAATAAAGAGAGACCTCCAAGAAAACTCTTTGAAAAGAAATATTAGCATTTACAATAAAAATTTAAGTCAATATTGCATTGAATTACTTCAAAAGCTTTATAATTTGCAGAAAAGAGCTGTTGATACCAAAGAAGAGTTTCAGAGTCTTAAAAATGCTTTTCAGACTAATAAAGAGCTCTTAAAAGAAATTGAAGATAAAGAAAAAATCATCAAGGCTAAGCATATGCAAATTCTTTCACCAGCAGTTGATAGCCTGAGTTTAAGTGATGATGAGATTATAAGAGCAATTAAACAGATAGAAAAAGAAGAAAATGAGCTCCAGGAAGTAGCAGCCGCTATAGTTGTCAAGCTCCAGCTATCTATTCAGCAATAATGGTGATTTAAGAAAATAATTTAACTTATAATAAAAATAAATTTTGGTTTGATGCAGAATATATATGCTCAAGTTAAGCACTTCGTGCTCAAACGGAAATTAGTCAGGAATCAAGATATAACCTAACAAGATATGATCTAAAAGGTGTAATATTGAAGCTAATAATTTCTGCATATTTTTTATTATTATTATTCTCCAGTTTTATCAAAGTTATGTTTATGGATTCAAGAGAAAGATAAAATGATGCAAGCAAAACATTAAGAATTAAATTTCTGTTGAAATCCTAAAGCCAATTGAGAATGCTGCAGTTAAAGAAATGCCACAAATTTGAAAAGAAAAAAAGAGCATCAAAAAGTATTTATATCTATTACAACTCAGTTTAGAATTCTACGCAATAGTAATGGATTAACGAAATAATCATAGGAACCTATCTTAAACTAAGTAATTCCAAAATCTTAATTTAGCAGAAATTAAAGGAATAATATAGATGAATTTAATTTTAATTAAGTTAAAAAGCCTTAGAACCTTTTCTATAATTATAGCTCTATCTGTTCTAGTTAGCTTAACACAGCCTATTTAATTGGTTTAAAACATCCCCAGCATTCTTTAAATAAAGCGCAAAACTCAAAAGGGTTCATGAAAATTTTGATATAAATATATTAACCTTCCATAGTTATAAGTAAAATAATTAATTATTAAATTTAGCAATCCATCGCTTCATTTCTCCTATCTAAGAAAGAAAGAGCATATCCTTTATTTATATAATAAACAGCACAGTTAGGATTAATCCCAATAGAATAGTCGTAATATCTTATAGCTTCTTCATATCTGTTTTGAGCTTTAAGAAAATTTCCCAAGCGTCACCTCTGCTTGGATCAAGCTTATTTGCATAATTATAATATTCCATAGCTTCTTCTTTTCTATTTAAATCTCTTAGGCGGTTTCAAGTTTGATCATATAAGTGAAGCAAGTACTTTTTGCAAATAAATGAACCAATTTTAATTTTTTTGTTATTCATCCTATTTAATTTGCTATTTAGCTATAAATAATTTATAAAATTATTTCTTCTGTTTAATTATTGCATTTTACGTTTTACATCAATGCTTTAGCTTTTTAACAGGCGAAAAATATTTTTGTTGTTAGAATTTTATCATATTAATAAACAATCTCTTACATTTAGATTAAGCTCTTTTTATGTCTGATTTCATCGAGTCTCTTCCTCAAAAAATTTGAACATTTTAGTCTTTTTAATCTTATAATTTTGCGAGCTATTGAAAGTTCATTTTTTAATTATATATATTTAGACTTATACCCTGTAAACTCTTCATCCTTATAAATATAATAGGCTGCGGTCTATTGACTCGAGCTCATCCTTTTCGTATCAAAAGCCAATGTCTTTTAAATTATTTCTTATTACTTTTTCTGCATTTTTTTAAAATTATCTAATATTTTTAAGTATTTTAATTTAAAATATAATTTAAGTAATTATATCTTATCTTCTCAGTAATAGCTTTATTATTGAAGATATATGTTTAATTAATTATTTAATAAACATGCTTTGCAACAGACTATCACGCCAGGAAATTCAATTTGATTTGAAGGTAAATGACTGCTAAATTCGGTTAAAATTATTATGGGAATTACAAAAGAGCTAAAAATCAGCATAGCAAAAAAACGAAAATTTAGTGAAATTTCATTACTTGTTTTAAACAAAACAACCCAATCTCCTTCTCTACCTCAAATTCTTGCAAATTCACTTTTTCCAAAGTATAATTCTGAGAATAAAAGAGACTTTTTCCACCTACAGGGAGAAAGACTATCCCAAAATTCAAGCCTAATCATCAATCCTGACAATAAGTGTAAATATTGCTGAGATATTATGAGCTTGCTTGTGATTTTATTTCAAGCAATAATTATCCCGTTTATTGAGACTTTTCCATCCCCAAAATATTTTTTATGAGTAAAATTACTAAGTATTTGCAATTTATATTTTGTCTGCGATATCCTACTATGTTTCAACACTGCATATCATACTAATGGGCATTTAGAAACATCCAGAAAAAAAATATTTGCACATTATCTTAAAACCTGATTTTTTGTTGACATTTTTGCAACTTTTCCTTATATAGTATTTGTTTATGCCAATAAGTCTACTAAATCAGACTACTATACATTTACTGACTATAATTTTCTGTTTAAACTCATATTGCTATTGAAATTTACTCCACTTATTCGAGTGATTAAAATAAAAATATTGATTGATAAATTTCAGACTATTCTGTGAAGTTCCTCTGTTATTTTGGCAATCAAAATGTTTAAATTAATATTAATTGCATTTTTTGTTGCGCATTGATGTGCTTGTGCGTGATTTTATGTCGGCTTTAATGACAACCTTTTAAGTCCAGATACATGAATTACATCTGCCTTTCAAGTAGGAATTAAAAATATAATTGAGCTTTATCATTATGCGCTATATTTCTCTCTAACCACTATGGCGACAGTCGGCTATGGAGACATAAAACCTCGTACTGCTGCAGAAAAAGAGTTTTGCATTTATATGCTATTTATAGCTGTGATTGTTTTTAGCTATGTTTTGTCCTCAATTAGTGAAAAAGTAACTAAGAAAAATGAAGAAGAAAGAGCTTTCAGAGAAAAAATGATAAATATAAATATATATATGAAAAGCAACCATATTTCTCCTTTTTTAAGATTTAAAGTTAGAAGATATTTCAAGTTTATTCTAGAAAACAAAAAGATTGCTGATGACAATTTGTCAAACATAATCTCAAATTCTTTGAGAAACGAAATATTTCAAGTTGTAAGAGGGAATTTAATCGAAAAATGCAAGATATTTCGTCAACTTTATAATAATAAATTTATCGGAAACCTTGGTGAACTTATATCTGAAAGAATTTTTGGCCCTGATGATATTGTTATCCAAGAAGACGAGCTTAACTTTAATCTCTATTTCATAAGTTCTGGGGTTGTTGAGCTTTATCATAATAAAACTCAAAAAGTTTTCAAAGCTCTAGGCCAAGGAAGCTATTTAGGAGAAATTGGATTTTTCGCAAAGCAAGCAAGGACCTCTTCTGCAAGATGTTTGAGCTTTTCAGAGCTATTTGTTTTTGAAAGGAATGACCTTGACAAAGTTTTATCTCGTTTTCCTTTTGCTAATTCACTTACACATAAATTTGAAGAAAGATGCAAGAAAGATTATTCAGTTCTTGGAATTTATTGCTATCTATGCAAATGTCTTGGCCATGTCGCGCTAAGATGTAATAATTGTATACTTGAACTAGACCATAATTATGTAAAATCAAAATGACTCCGTAGCCATTGAGGAACAAAACTTATTTCTAAAGAGAGCCTAGACATAAGTTCAAGCTATGAAAGAAAAGCTCTCAAGGTTAACTGACATGAAGCTTTCAATTCTAAAAACGTTATCGGGATTTATAGACGCCCAGAGCATTTGTATTCTAACAATGAGACCTTGAAAAAGAAATCGATTGCTTTTATCAATTCTTCAAGAAAATTGAAATATAAAATCTGTGAAATTAAGGAAGAAAAGACAAGCTCAATAGAAAAAGACCCAATCTCTCAATTTTCCAGAACTTTAGATGAGTGCTCTGATGCTAGCAAAGGTTATAATAGTGTTTTGGATTCTTCCTCAAGTGAAGAACTGGAATTTAGGAATTCTGATTTCTTTACAAAAAGCGAAATTATGCATCTCTCTCCAAAGAATTTTACAATTAGAGATGTATAATTTAGTCCTCCTCATACTTAGGAAAGATTATTTTGCAAAAATGTATATGATAATTAACTTAATTTATTTTTTCTTACTACATGGTTGTATGCTGATAGCACGAGCTATATAGATAAGGATAGGATAATTTATTTTTATAGATTTAAATAATCGAGATAATATAAGTTTCAAAAGGTCGATATATTGCCACTAAAGTAATTTTGAATTGTCCCTATTTAGAAAGAAATATTATTCATACTAGTTGCTGTTCTTCTCCTTTCTCATGTTCTTTTATTCCATACATTGATGCTTATTATCATTTAACTCTTGCTCTTCCCCTTCCACGCTTTCTTGCTCTTCATTTTCCATCTTTTTGCGTTCAATTTGTTGTAGTCGCCTTGCAATTTGCACAGTTATATACGCAACGATAGCTCATTTTACCCAGAAGACCACAAAGATTTCATACAATAACTATGTGCTGAATTTAAACTCATATTTTGCTGACTTGCTCATCAAGCTGAATTGAAAACAACACTATGCTTCAGCAGAAATAAAACATTATTCCCAAAGCCACTCCATCTCCATAGAACCTTTTTATCTTGTTTTTCTTCTTCGTCTTCCTCCATTTCCAACTAGGAATTAATTTCCGATTTTTAGGAAATTTTCAATGGTATAGTTCGATCAATAATGAGGGTCTGTAAATGTGATCACCTCCATTCATCATTTGTACCATGAAATAGTTCCTCAAAGTGTTTTACATGTGGATGCAGTGGAGATGTTTGTGATTAAATATAACAGATGAGCAATTCATGCTATCAGTAGCTTTTAAACTAAAAGATAGCAATTTATATAAAAGAATTTTCCACTTGAAAGGGCGAATATCTATATACCTGCTTATGACGAAAAGAAATCCGACAATATGTTGTTGTTTATTTATTATTTCATTTCAAATGCCAAATTTACTTTTCCTCAACATCAGGCATGCATCTTTAACAGCTTAAATATAAAAATATTTGTGTAATGATTTTATTTTCTTAAAATATATAAATACTTTAATGCTCCCATTCACTGTAATTGTAAATTATACTTTTACAAGTGTTTCCGGCTATTGCTAGAGCCCTTCATACTAATTTTCAATCAAACCTTTAAGAGCAAGTAAATAATTTTTTCGATATATAAAACATTTCTATCTATTAAGAAATAAATTTTTACTTTTCTTTTTACATTTTTTAAATCAAACAAAATTGGAAAAGGTGAAATAATAACTGCTTAAGGTGTTTGACTATCACATAAGTGGTTCATTCATATAAATATAATAAGAACTTATCCTTATAACTCATTGTTTCTTACTATCATCATTATTTTTACGAAATAAGTTTCTCTAGACTTATCATCAAAGCCAATCTTTTAACTTTTTGTATTAATCAATTTCTATCAAAAATAATATTTTTAAAAAAAAATTCTTAAATATCATCAAGCTATGATTATAAGCAATTATTTTATAATTATTCTATGCGATTTGATTAAAGTTTAGTATAATTAGTTAAATTGATCAGTCTGACTATTTGCGCGCATATTAGAATATTTAATTTTATATAAGTAAATGGTTTAATATCGAAAAATGACTTGACTTGGCCTATTTGGAGGAAAATTTCCATCAGAATTCAAAATTTCGATTTTGCACACATCTGGAATTAATTCTGGGTCATTCATTACAGAGCCTTGAATAATTTTGCTATCAATCAATATTTCTACTTGCTTCGGAAGGCTTGAGCAGCCATATATTTTTATATTCGAAATATGTGGAAATTCATTTTCAAGAATCTTATATCCGCTATTTATAGGCTGAATGTCCAATATATCAGTCGTGTAATTTACAAACCGCCAGTGATAATCCATCCTAGTATAGTTTCCCTCACTAAGCGTTCCAGCTGAAATTCCATCATCTAATACGATTCTTCCTGCCGCTTCCAGATTTGAGTTTAATGCAACCAAAAGGGTTATATTAGATTTTCGGAGTTCTTCTACACTTAAAGCAGTATCTGCAGAGTTTAATAGAGGAATTATAGATCCACCTCTCACATGAATATTTATAAGTCCATGCAAAGGCATATCTAAAGGCAGAGTATGAGTTTTATCTAGCTTTATGCGAGCGCCATTATAAAAATTATACCAAATGTCATCAGGAAAATAAGAAACCGCCCTAGTTACTCCTTTTCACAAGCATGGGTGGACTATTAGTGATCTTCCTAGCATAAAATGGTCAATCACATTTTCATATAATTTTCTGTCATATGGATAGCTAAAAAATGTGGGCTTAAAAAACATTTCTCCTGAAAAACTGGTAAAAAACATTTCAGTATAGATATAAAGCATAAGAAAATATCGATTTCTTATAGCCATATTAGAAGTCTCAAGCATATTTGCTCCAAAAGCCCAAGGTTCTTGAGGAAGAGCAAGATTATCATTATGATTCCTGGCAAATGGATAAAGCGACCCTAGCTGCATCCACCTTGTGCACAGTTCTTCAGTAGTATCTCCACTAAATCCACAAATATCAGCACCTACATGAGGAATTCCAAACATCCCAAAATTGAAAATTCCTATTATTGAGTATCTCATGTATTCCCATTGAGCATAATTATCCCCAGTCCATTTAGAGCCAAATCTCCCATGGCCAGGGAAACTACTTCTTGTTAAGACAAAGGCTCGCTTATTTAAGTTTTCAGTGAAAAATTTATTGGTAGCAATTGTTTCCATAAATCCATATAAAGAATGGACATTATATTCTAATAATCCTCCATAATGGATTGATGCAACATCCAAAGAATTTGTATTAATATCTTCCCCAGGAGTATATGGCATTGTGGTGCTATTAATAATTGTTGCTGAATGGCCGAAGTCTCCATTAATAAAATTACTTGCTTCATTCATATCAACTCATATCCCAGAAAATTCAGTCAAGTTATAAAACCCAATTAGTTGGTCAACCCAAAAATCTGTAGTATTTGGATGGAACCAGTCTAAAAAAACAGCATCTCCAGGTCAAACTACACCATCAGCAGGGTCTGAGTTGTAAGGATCTTTTATGTAGAGCTCTTTTTGGATCATTTCGTTATAGGCAGAATAATTTTGTTTAGCAATACCAGCATCTATTATAGGGACATAATGCTTATGCAAGCTATGAAGATGGTCAATCCAAGCTAAAAATTCTTCGTGAGGATATCTGTCAGGATCTAGAGTAAAATCTTCAAACTTCGTCATATAGTCAATGTCATTTCATATAGAATCTAATGGGAGTTTATATCTCATATATAAATCAACTATTTTTTCTATTATCGTCAAATTGTTATAGCCCCAGTGCGATTGATGCCATCCCAAAGACCAATAAGGGACAAGAGCTGGGAAACCTATAACTTCTTGATACTGCCTGACTACATCTGGAGCAGTTGGACCTACAAAAACATAAAAATCAATTATCCCCCCAGTTGTCCTATACCCGATATAACTATTTCCTACAAATCCTGTCATTGCATTGGAATTTAAAAGAAAACCTCCAAAGCACTTAAAATCTTCATCAATTGCGACATAAAATGGATGAACAGAATACATATTACCATTAGGGTTATTTCCATCATCAATAGGAGAGCACCTATCTCTAGACCACATAGTATATTCTCCTCTATTTAAGGTTAAATTTGATACCCTTTCTCCAAATCCCATAATTTTAATATCATAGTCAAGGATATTAAAAAAGGCGATATCTTGGTCATTATAAGAAAACAAGCTATTTGGGTCAAGGTTAAAAATGACTTTTCCGTCAGATTTTCTTATGATGAGAACTCCAAAAGGATCTTCGTCTACCATGATATCGTATTTTGGCTCAAATGTAGTCTGATTGTAAGGGACTACTACTTTTGGAACTTCTCATCTGCTGTGTTCTGTGTCTTTTATTTGGATTCTGATTCTTTCTGATGTTTCGTAAGTAATGTTAATAGTAAGCTTTTGTATTGGCATATTTTGATCAGAAATTACTTTTGAGGAAGGGTTGAAAGAAGCATAAGCTACAATCCCTTGAGAAGTTCTTGTTATATTCTTAACTGTGTATGGAATTTGATACTCTTTAAGGATATCTTCGTTTAAATATGCTTGAGTGCTCGTACTGATCAGAATTAGAAAAACTAAGCAATTACTGATCGTTGCCATTAATTGATTATTGAAAGAAAATGAAGCCAATATAATTATTTTATTTCTTACGAAATAATAAACCAACATTTATTACAATGATATTGTGAGCTAATGAAAGATTTATAAAGAAATAAAGCTTAAATCCAATATACGATCATCGATAAAAAATAAATAGAATCAAAGGCATAATGAAGGAAAAAGCCATTGCATTAATGCTTGCTTCTAAATTTATAAAGATTGGAATCTATATATATAATATTATTTATATTTTAGCTATTTTAATCATCTTTTTTGGGATATTAAATAATTTTTATTTAATATTCATTCTTTATCATATAGAGATATACATTTATATCTCAACATAAATTTATTTTTGGTGCGCATAACTTTCCATATAAAAAATAAAAATTAAAAGTTTTCAATTAATAAACGGTTAAGCTTGATAACTTTGACTTAAATTCAATAAAAAATGGGAATTCTTTATTCGATTTTTTATTTTTTGGTTTTAATTTCAGCTTGTGCTTCATCACAAGTTGATGAGAACAAAAACATTTTTAAAAATTCTTCTGAAGCAGGCTTTCTTTCAAAGTCGTCAAGCTGAATGCAAAGCCCTGAAGAAGTAATTTTAGAGCAAATTGATTTTGAAAAATATAGCCGTATCTTAAATGTCACAAATACTACAGATTCTCCTAAATGGATTGATACAAAGAAAACCAGTGCTGCCCAAGCATATATTTGCATTGCAACGTTAATAATTTACGGGGTTTTATTAATTCTTAGCTGACAAAAAGATAAAAAGGAATCAAAAGAAGAAAGTGAACTCATAACTAAAAAGAAAGGAACCCCTATTAAGCTGGAAGTAACGAAAAAATATATAGACAACACTAAAGAATTTAGGAGCTTTTCTATTATTTTTGAAGATAAGAATAAACTTTTAGGGGAAAAAATATTCGATTTGGAAGACACAGAAAGAGAGAATAACCAGGAAATTGATGAAAATAAAGAAAGTGAAACAAGTTATGAAAGAAAAATTGAGAATATGCCAAATAATTTTAATATAAAGGTTACCCAGCCTGATATTAAGGAAAATAATAAAGAAATGATTTATGAACATAGGAGTATTGAAGAAAAAAGTGACGAAAACTTAAATAATCTGCGAAACAAAGCACTAACTGAAGAAAACTCAAATAATAAAAATCAAAATGAAATGAATGAGGATATGGAAGGCAATGCTAGCCTTTCTTTTCTAGCTCCTGACGAAGTTTATATTTATAAGCAAGAAAAAAAAAAGGATGAAAAGCTTACATATTCTCTTTTTCTGACTAAAAAGACTGCTGATAATACAAAAACTTCATGAAAAGAAAAGGTAAAAAAATATCACAGTCTTTTATCAATTTTTTATTTTAAAAGTCCCAGAAGAACTAGACTGCTCTTTGTTACTCTATACACTTTAGTGTTAATAGGGCAAATGTTTTTTATAGGTTTATTCTACATGAACGATCATACTTCCACGGTAAAAACTGTCAAAGATTCTGACCCTTCTGACAAAAAAAAGCATCCTAAAACCCTTGCTTATGAAGCTGAAGACTTTTTTATCATGCTTTTTTGTGTTTTTGCGATGCTTATTATTATGATTATTATTGATTTGATATGCCTCGAAAGAGAAATTAAAGAAAATATGAGTGCAGCTTATTCTAACAACATTAGAAAAACAAACTTAAAATGAAGAATTGCTGGTTTGGTAACTTGCTGAGGGTTAATCGGCTTGTTCTGCTGGGTTATCATAGAACTCTGTAATAATTATGAAAAAAGTATAAGCATGGTGTGGTTGACGAGCACACTTATAAGCTATGTAATTAAGATCTGCATTTTTTCTTTTTTTGAAAATGATCTTATAACTTGGTTGGCTTCACTCCCTGAAAAACTTAGAAAATATTATGAAAGAAAACATCAAATGGAAGACCAAGAAATTGATGATAATAATGAAGCCGTTAAAGATAAAAACAAAAATAATGAGCAAGTTCAGGAGATAGAATAAAAAAAGAAAATAAGGAGTTAAATTATAATGTAAGCGGTTGGTATTTAATAGTATATTATAAGGTTTAAGGAAGCTTCATGCTCCTAGAGAAATTAGGTAGCCGAAGCAAGCTATAAACGTTCTGGGCTATAAAAAAATACTGAAAAAAAAAATTATAAAAATTTTGATAGTTATATAATAAAATCTACAATAAGGTGCATCTCAGCGCTATAAGGAAAATATAGCTTCAATTAACAGAAGTTGCCCTAAGAAAGCTCAATTATTATTTTGCCGTATAAATATATAAATTTTACACCCCAATACTTATACCACATATCAAAAATTGCAATTACTCATTCTGATTGCTCCCCATATAGCGAAGTTCTAATAGATCATATAAGCTATTCATTGAAATTAAGATATCAAATGCCCAATATAGAATATTCTTATATCATATATAGAATTAATTTTAAGAAAATTTTCTTAAAACAGCTTTCAAATATAAATACTTATATTAATTTATATTTAATTCTTTTTTACCCATAATTCACTTTCTTCCTTCAAAATCCCAAGCCAACTCTCTTAAAAAACGCCTACTTCGCAATAATTATGGAATCCAGCTTATATGCTCTTTTGCTAGCAATTTTTATTGACACAATCCTTTTCTCTATTTTCTTTGGTTTCTTTGTAGTGTATCGAAGACTCAGGAGTCGCCCTCTTGAAGTTGACATAGAAGATATTGAAATAAAAGAGCCTTATATAAACGAATCTCGATATGATGTTTCTGATATTTTTAGGATCGTTAAGAATATGCAAGATACGGACTTTTTCAAAAGCCTAGGGGAGTGAGGGTACCTTTACTTGGTCCTTCATCGGTATATGCAGCAGATTTTTTACTCTAATTTGATTATAGGTGTTGGAGTCTTGGGAATTATTTATGCATGTGGGACTTCTGAAGTAGATGGAGGGTTGGATTATGTGAGTATTGAGCATGTAATTGATGACGATTATATGCTGCTTGCTCCAGCGTTTTGTATATTTATTTTCTCATTTGTGATTTATTATTACATTTATAGCTTTTACCAACAGACGCTTAAGTCAGATTTTTCAACTATTGCAAATTTGCCACAAGAATACACCGTTTATATGACAAATATTCCGAAAGACTACCCACCTGACCAGCTATCTGAAAAACTTTTTGTATGGTTTCGAGAAAATTATGGAAAAGGGGTTAGACATGTATATGTAGTCCCCAATTATTTTAATGCTTATGAGCTGTTTTTAGAATATGATGAATTAGCTAAAAATTTGAAGTTTTATCTTCATGAGCTTGAAACCAAACAAATTCGACCTAGAATATGGGTTTTTGATAAATGCCCAAAAAAGGTAGATGCTATTGATTACACAAGAGATAGAATGACAAAACTATATGAAGGCATTGAAGATGCCAAACAAAGAGGAAAAGGGACTAACTGCGGAGCATGCTTTGTAGTCTGTGGAAATAAAGCTTTAGCAAGAGAATTGTCAGAGCCTTATATTGCCAAAAACGAAGAATTGCACAGCGAAAAGTGGAAAAAAAGAATGGCTCCAGCTCCTTCTGACATTAAATGGGAAAACATTGGCTTAACAGCTGCTGATACTTTTGTACAGCGACTATTTTATAATTCTTTATTTATTGTTTTATTCCTTGGCATTTTTACAGAAACTGCTATTGAAAGATACACAGATGCATTACTTGAATCTTTTTCTGCTCCAGACTGACTTAATGATATTTTGATTCTTTATATCCCTTCACTTTTATTACTTTTATATCAGCAGGCTATTTTACCTGAAATTGTTGATTTTTTGATTTATCTTGAAAAGCATGATAATAACGCTGAAGCCACATCAAGCGCATTTAGAAAATATTTATTCTATTTAATTTTTTACGTTTTCTTTTACCCACTTTTAGGTCTTGAAATTTGGGAAATTTTTGAAGTGATTTTTGATGTTGACAAAAATTGAAATGACGTGTTTGCTGATGGAATTTTAGATGCAGGGGAATTTTTTATCATTTTTATGGTCCACCAAGCCTTTATTAAAAACGGGCTTGATTTATTAGTCCTTGCGAAGTATGCTAAAATAAAAGCAAGGATGATCCTCGCCACTACATCTATTGAAGAAGCACTCGCATATCAAGCTGACGATTTCAGGTTTCCTTTTGAGTTTGCCGTTACATTGAATACTTATATAATCGCTGCCACTCTTTCTATTGTGTATCCTTTTATTTTGCTCCCAGCAGCACTTTTTTTCTTTGCAAGGGTAATTACTATTTAGTATATTGTCCATAAGCATAATTTATTATGCGTATTTTTTGTCAATAAAAGCTCATCAGCAATTTCTGTGCTATTTTTGGTGCTCGTTGGGCTATCAATTTCTGCGTATTTTATGCAGATTTCGACAGCAAGCACAATGTATAAAAGTAATAAGGACGGGTACTTGATTTTTAACGCTTTTATGAATTGTTTCACGGTTGTGCTATTTATAGCGTTGGCATTTATATTTTACTCGCTGGCTGGAAAAGGAAGATCGAAGAACTACAAAGAGGAGGAAGAAGAAAAATCTCTGATTAAGGTGGATCCAAGACTATATGAGCATCCGCTAGATACAGCTATTTTGGAAGAGCATAGAGTTGAATAATAATTAATAATTACAATGATACATTCTTATTTTAAACTAAAAATCTTCTTCATCGCCTTCGCTGTCATCATTGGGACCACTTGAAGAAGCCCTATGATTAGGTACTCTAAGTTTTAAGGAATATTCCAATTTTGCACTCTCGTACTCTTGTCTTTTCTGAGGAAAATGATAAAGCAAAATTTCATTATAAATTAAGTCTTTTAGTTCTCTGATATTCAAAACTCTTCTTTCAAACTCAAAATCAAATCCAGAAACAGGGCTCCTCACAGGCTCATCCTCAGGATAATGTAAAGTTTCTAAATAAGGGTGCTCTAATGCTTCATTTATTGTAATTCTTTTAGCTGGATTAAATGTGAGGAATTTTTTCATTAAATTGATAGCGTCTGGATTACAGCCTTGGAAAACAGTTTCAAATGTTTTTTTGGGCCTTTTTGGCATTCTTGATACTTTGTCCCTTGCTCTTATATGAGGAATGCAGGAGATGTCCTCGTCTGTAGGGCTTCCTATTATTTCAAATATCAGTTCTAACTGGTGATTTGAGTCATTGCCAGGCAAAAGCGGCTTTCTTAGTAGTAGCTCTGCAAAAATACATCCAATTGACCATATATCAATAGCAGTTGTATATTTTTTGTATCCTAATAGCACCTCAGGAGCTCGGTACCACCTAGTAGCTACATAATCTGTCATTTGTGACCCGCTTATTTTTATATCATCTATAAACGGCCGAGCTAAGCCAAAATCGCAGATTTTCAAGTCACAGTTAGAATTTACTAATAAATTCCTAGGTTTTAAGTCTCTGTGTAATATGTGTGCTGAGTGGATGTATTTTACTCCTCTTAAGATTTGATATAAAAAAAATTGGCAATGCTCATCAGATAAAACTTGCGGAGACTTGATTATAGAGCTCAAATCAGTCTCCATTAGTTCGCTCACTACATATATTTCATCAAACTCATCCCTTGACAAAGGCAATTGGATTGTTTTGATTCGACACACGTTTTCGTGTTCTAGCAAACGGAGAATTATCAGTTCCCGTAGTGTTCGCTTTGTGAAGGTGGAGTGCTCAAAAGATTTTTCAATTTTTTTTATTGCGACAAGTTCACCAGATATTGTGTCTCGGGCTGAAACTACAACGCCATAAGCGCCACTGCCGACAGTGTCACGAATTTCATAGCGGCTGTCTAGTAAGAAGTTTGACCCTAGGATTTTTCTGGCTTTCCGATTGACGGCTGAAGGCCCACCAGTTTGAGAAACTGAGAATTGATTCCTTGCTGACTGAGAAGTGGATATTTTTCTAACCTTTTCCATTTATTTTGTGATAGGAAATGATTAGTCTGATTATAAGTTGTTGAACACCAACTTAATCTTATTATTCTTTTGGCTTTTTTGAATTTTATTAATATTTCTTATATATAATCGCCATGTGTTTATAATCCTCAAGATATTTACTTATTTTCCATAATTTCATTTAAAATACCAAACCTCTTTTCGATTTTGTATTATCCGAATTTATGCTGATCTGTTACTTAAATAATACTAATGTCTTCTTATCCAGCCATTTCAGTCGGCACATCCAGTTACTCTGCAAGCGCTTACTCTGCATATGAAAAACAAGAGTATGTAGGGCTTTCTAATCAAGGCGCTACTTGCTATATGAATTCTCTATTGCAAACTCTCTACATGACTCCTGAGTTTCGTCGAGAAATTTATCGATGGAGATACGACCCTCAAAAGCATGGGGAAGAGCAAGACTGCATCCCAATCCAGCTACAAATTTTATTTGGAAAGCTGCAGCTGTCAGATCAAAGCTATGTTGACACTACTGGGCTTACAAAAAGTTTCCAATGGGATATCAGGGAGAGTTTTCAACAGCATGATGTACAAGAATTTTGCCGTGTTCTTTTTGACGCAATTGAGCAAAGCGTTGAAAACACTGAGCAAGCAAATGTGATTAAGCAGCTTTATGAAGGAACTTATGTTGATTATGTAAAGTGCTTAAAATGTTTACGAGAAAGCTCAAGAGAAGACAAATTTTTAGACTTAAGTTTGACAGTGCGTAATGAATTTGACAAAATTTATAATGATTCTGTAGAAAAAGCTTTAGGGAATTATATTAGGCCTGAAGAACTATCAGGGGATAATCAGTATTTTTGTGAGCATTGTGAGCATAAGCAAGATGCCTTAAAAGGATTAAAATTCAAAGAGCTGCCTTATATTTTACTTTTACAGTTAAAGCGCTTTGATTTAGACCTTGACACAATGCAAAGAATTAAACTAAACGACGAGGTCAAATTCCCTCAAGTTTTAAACATGAATCCCTTCGTCCGAGGTTCCAATGTCCATATGCCTACCACTTTCACTGAAAAAGTCCAAGAAAAGCCTGAAGAAGAGCCACAATATGTTGAAATTAAGCCAGAAAATATTGACAAGCTAAAGCTTCAGCATATAAAAAATACAAGCTATGATATCATAAGTGAAGATGACGATAAAAACTCATTGAAACTTGACCATGTTGCTAAAAGAAAACACATAGAAAAAAGAGCTGAAATCAAAAAGCAAGAAAGGGCCAAACTAATACATCAGTATAGACAAGAAGGGGAAAACGTTTATGAATTATATTCTATTATGATTCATTCAGGATCTGCCTTAGGCGGCCACTACTACGCTTACATAAGATCTTTTGAAAATGACCGCTGGTACAATTTCAACGACTCAAATGTAAAAGAAATTGACGAAAAAGATATAGAAAAGGTATTTGGTGGGATTAGTAAAATTGGGTATTTCGGCGGGACTTACTCTTCCACTGCTTATTTACTTATGTATAGAAGGGTCGATGAGGCCAGAAACGTCATTAAAGTAGAAGACGCTGAGGTTCCTTCTTATGTGCTAGAAGAGCTTGAAAAAGAAAAAGAGCGCGAACTTCAAGAATCCATGGATAGGGCAGAGAAATTAAAAAGTATGCGTTTACGTATTTTTCACAAAAATACTGAGAAATGTGTAGAAATTAAAAAAGATGCAACTATGCAAGAATTAAAGCTAAAAGCGATGGAAGAATTTGGAATAAAAGATGAGCCAGAAGACGTGAGGATTAGAGGATATAGCCAATATTATGACACTTTTCAAGAGTTATTCAATGAATCTAAAACTTTAGAAGTGTTAGGACTTTATAGTCAAAGAGTTCTTGCCTTAGAAATAAAAAATCATGGCGAAGAATTTGAAACTTACGACCCATTTAAGCTGACAGTTAAAATAAATATATGAAAAGACACCTGTGCTGACCCAGAAATTTCTTTTGAAGACAAGACAAACAATCCAGTAAAAATCCAAATCGATAAGAGAGACACAGTTAGAAAAATGATGGAGACGTTTGAAAAGAAATTTAACATTCCTGTTGACAGGCAAAAGTTATTAAAAAAAGGCTACATTGGGTCATCAACGATGCCAGAAATTCTATCTCAAAGAGCCTTTATGGACCAATCTTTGACATACGCAAGAATTTTTGAAGGTACTGTTATGTATCTAGAAGAAATGGAAAATCCTGCAAATAAAGGCAAATGGCAACTTCTTCTTGATGAGGAGGCTAGTAAATTTATGATAAAGTTTAATCACCCAGATTCAGCGGCAAATTCATATGGGCAATATGAATTTAAGGATTATGTGGTTTTACACTCAAATAAAACTGTTGGAGAGCTTAAAGCGCTGATTTCTAGTAAGCTTGGGATTCCTGAAGCACAGTTTATAATGAAACGTAGCAGTAAGTATGGTTCAGAAATGAAGGATTTGTCTATTAAATTATCACAAGCAAATTTAGTTCAAAACAGCTTGGTTTTTATAGAGCGTGGAGTGCCAAGCAAACAAGATGAACTCAGACTTGTATTCAATCTTGCAATACCTCCTAAAGAAAAAGACGGAGATGGGGCAATATTTTCTTATATTGAACTTTTCGAGCTTCCAGTACAAGTTGATACAAAAATATCTGAACTGAAATCCTTGGTCTGTCAAGAGCTGAACACTATGTACCCATCAATGGAAATTCAGCCTAAGCTTATAAGACTTCGTGATAAACATTATGATAAGCTTTCAACAGTTTTCTATGATAATGAGTCTTTAAAATCTTACCATATTTTTGAAAAGAAAAGCATCGGTGTACAGCTTTTGACGACCCCAGACCCAGAATTTAGCATGTCTGACCTAATTATTGCTGTAAGAAAATGGACCCCAAGCACTTGGGAATTGTCACCCCCTGAAGAAATTGTTGCAAATAAGCTATGAAAAATCCAAGATCTCGGCTCAAAATTAAGCAAGCACTATGATATCCCAGTCGCCAACATAGAAATTGCCAGAATTTCATACACTGCAAATTTCGTCAGAAGTGATCTTAAAACTGAAATTTTCACAAAATCGTACAATAATTATCATTATTTGTCAAGTCAACCTTGGTATTTATCGACTGATGGGATGCTCTTTATGTAATTTTTATTTAGTGTAAAAGATTCAACTGAAGAGGTTAGAGATATGACTGCAGAAGAAAAGAGAAAATTCGCGAGTAAAAGCAACTATGGATATTACAGTAGCTGGAAATATGAGCCGCAAAAGGAAAAAAGTGTAAAAATCACTGTGAAAAAGAAGAAAAATAATGATGAAACTTCAAAAGAAGAAGAAACAACGGATGAAATTGTTAGTTAATTCAAAATAACTTACTATGGTTTAAATAAAGTGTTTAGAATGCTATTTTTTAATCCCAAAAATTTTTTCAAAATGGATATTAAAAATAGGTTTAAAATGTCGCTATGAAATTGCTAAATTTAAATAAATTTCATGTTATGATTCCGCTTACACAATACAGAAAAGAAACAAAGATTTTTATTTACTTTCGCATTAAATCTTTTGTAATAAAATTTCTTAAACTTGAAAATTTCTGGTGGTGACATATGCTACTTTTTCACCAAAATAACCTACCATAAAAAAGAACTTAATCCTTCTCAAAGAAACCGAAAAATAATGCATTTAATAATTAGAAAAATTTATTCATAATTAGAAAAACCTTAGGTTCACTGGCTTAAATATCTACAGCAACAACATTTTTTATATAATAATTATAGATGCGCACCAAATCCAATACCAGCGAAGCTCCATCATTCCTTCAAAAAACTTATGATATGCTTAATAATTCCGAATTATCAGAAATTATTTCATGAAGTGAAGAAGGTGACGCCTTTACAATCAAAAACATAAAAGAGTTCTCATCTCAAGTCTTGCCACGATACTTCAAGCATTGTAATTTCGCAAGCTTCGTAAGACAGCTCAACATGTACGACTTCCACAAAATCCGAAGCACTGGCAACGACAACACTTTTAAACATTCGCACTTTATTAGAGACAGAATTGATCTCCTCAAAGAAATCAAAAGAAAATCAACTGAGCCTAACTGGGCTGTTACTCCTGTAAACAACCTTACAAAGTCAGAAATGGCTCCAATTATCCAGAAAATGATCGAACTTCACAAGAAAAATACAGCCACTGAAGAACTCGTTCGATCCCTTGAAGAAAAAGTTGTTGAGCTAACCCAGGAAAGAATTATTTTAGATACCCAGCTTTGGAAAACTCAAGAAAGGGTCAGAGAAATCGAGCAGGCGATTTATATCACTGCCGCTCTCATGAAAAAAGCCGGGAAAGAGTTCCCAGTCCATATTAAAGCAATTTTCAAAGAGCCACAATTGAAAAGCATTCAGCCAGAACTTCCTCAAAAAAGAAGGAGGATTGAACAATTGAGCATTGAAGAGCTGCTGAAAGTCCCTGAAACTCCTAAAGACAGCAATGAAAAAGAAGAAAATAGTCCTTTGAACGATGTCTCTGAGGCTTTCGACGAAGCCAGCCTGGAGCATTGGTTGGAAACCTAAGGGTTATGATAAGAGATGTCAAGCTGTTTAGATTAAATGACCCTATTTCGAAATAAAGTTAGTTGCCGACCCATCTAGGAACTTGATATTCTTATTGTATTAAATTGTTCATAGTAACTCGGATATCGAATTTACATATCACGAAGACTTAACTAATTTAATCTTCTCTTAAACCGCAACCTACAAGTTATTTTTTTCCTTTTCATTTGTTCTAGATTTCATATTGTTTAATAAATCGCTTAATGATCGTTAAATTCAGTAAATCAAAATAGCTAATTATTATCAAAAAATAACCCCCCAAAATTATATATGAATTTAAACGAGTGCCTTGAGAAAGCTCGGGAAACTAAAAGATCCTATAGGAGGTCTATAAAAATACAGTTATCACTTAAAGAAAAGAAGGAATTTTCGTATTATGATTTATATGAAGAAATAGCAGAATCTAAAGGCTTCTTTGAAGAATCAGAATTAACGGCTTTCAGCCACGAAAATAGCTATGTTTATCCGGTTTTCATGCAAAGCATAATAGAAAGGTTAGAAAAATATGGCCAATTAGCTTTACAAGATGATATTGGCTTGCACTCAGCGGCCAGAAAAAAAATGAAAATTGCAGAAAATGAGGACTCTTGTGTAGATCCTTCTCTGGAGTATTATGATTTAGACGACAAGTTTATAGATGACACAGAAATTCTGAATGATTACCAGGAAAGTGACTATTTATATGAAGAAGCAAAAAATGAAAAATTTTATGTAGAGTATGACACTACAAAAATCAAGGCAGAAATCATAAAATTAAGCAAAAAAATCAAGGAAAAGAAAGAAATCAGCTATGAAAGAGATGAAACTGCAAATTTCACAAGCCTTCCTGAAGATTTAAAGGAAGCAGTTGTAAAACTGCAAAACACTTTTTATGAAGTCAGAAGAACTGGGGCTAAAGCTGTATTTCCAAAAGGGACACTAATTATTATGACAGAAATAGAAAAACTCGCAGAAATTCATAGCATCAGAATTCGGATTATCAACAAAATTTTAGCAAAAATCTGTAAAGTAAAATACGTCAGCATAAAGCACGCTATGGAAAAAATCAAATTTAAAACAGAAAAAAATAAAGCCAAAAAAGCTTATAAAGCACAAAGATCAGCATTTAGCAGCTTTATAAGGTCTGAATGTAGAAAAATTGATTTTAACTGAAATGAAGAATTCAGGAAAAAATTAAGAGAGGTACTAAGGCTTCTTTCAAATTATGTGAAAATTTCTAATGAATTCGTTAATAATTACTCAAAAAAAAATCCGAAACTTTTAAATTATGAAGACCAGGAGAGGAATTTTATTGAAAAATTGAAAGCTCAATGTAGCCCGAAACTTGCTGGGATAAATTTGAAAGAGAGAATAAAGGTCCATGTAGAAGCTGCTAAAAATCTTGAGCCAAAATTGCCAATTTTATCAAGATTTTTTGAGAAAATGCCTGAATTTAATATTTCAGATTTTTATGATGAACCTGTTAATAAATTAACTTAATGAGAAAAATGAAAATCTACTTCATAAGTGTCATAATGCGATAGGCTCATGCCTAAGGCCGTATACACTGATTGAGCTATATCATTTTCTTTGTCGACATATAGCCTTACCCCAGCTCCATTATTTTCTCTAGCCATTGTATAAACTGCTTGATAAAGTTGTCTAAAAACGCCTTGTCGTCTATATTGCGGCTTTACATATACAGACTGAATTCAATAAAAGTTGCCATTTCTCCAGTCACTTCATTCATAAGTAACCATTAAGCATCCAACTAATTCATTGCCAATTTTAGCAATTAAGTAAAATCCTCTTGAAGGGTTTGTGAGAACTTCTAAAACTCCAGGGTTAGCTTTTGCAGGGTCTAAATTTTTCCCTTCTGTTTCCAAAGCCATTTCAATGTTGAAATTGACGATAGTTTGGTGATCTTGAAGCTCAGCTCTTGTAATAATAATTTCTGCCATGATAAAATATTTTGCCTTATAAAAAGTATCATTCTGTGAAAATAGATGAAAATCTTGTTTTCAGTCAAATAAGAAAAGTAAAGAATTTTTCAAAAGATTTAATTAAAGGATAATTTAAGATTAAGGCTTCTTATAAAATAGTTATAAGGTGAGGAGAAATAATATTAAGTAAGATTCGAATATTTTAATAACAAATTATTGCATAAAAAAAGAAAATTCAGTCTTCATAAATATGAAAGTTATGGAAATTATTTAAGCAAAATTCTGAAAGGGAAATCTATAGTTTCAATAGTCCAATCAATAATTTTTTAATATTTTTCTGTCCATGATAATCTTTTAGCTCTCACTATTTTATTAAAGCTTTAAATAGCACTAAAATAACAATAATAAAATAGCAGTTAAATATTATTATCAATTTCTTAGCTATTATTAATTTTAAATTCTTAAATTAAATTAATTTTAAGTGTCACGATAAGCCTCCGCAGGCCTCTTCATATAATTATCTCTATTTTCTAATTTGATTTTATTCCTTAATTTTAAAACCAATTATTTTCCATTAATTCGTATTGCATTCATTAACCTAATATTCAATAACCATGGGCTGTTTTAGTTCAAAAAAGAAGGAAGAAGGTCATAAAGAAAGCAAGAAAGAAGAATCAAAAGCTCCAGCTGGTCAGGATCCTACTAAGGTTCCTGCTAACGAAAAGGTAGCTGTTCAAAAATTCCCATACCATTCAGATCTAGAGGCAGGAAAGAATTATTATTACTGTGATTGCGGAAGATCCAAGAATCAGCCTTTCTGTGATGGAAGCCATACTGGGACACCTTTCACTCCAATTGCTTTTACCGTGAATGAAAGCAAAACTTATTATATCTGCGGCTGCAAGCAGACTAAAAATGCGCCTTACTGTGATGGCACCCATAAGAAGATTGATTGGTAATTTTGCCTAAATTTTAAGTAAGGTTATTATTTATTCAAAAATTTCTTTAATCTTAGAGTTATATGAATCTTGCTGGACTTGGAGAAAGTTTCGATAACCTGATGGATTTACGTAATATGGAGCCAAATTTAATAATAAATCCCCGAGAATAAGATTTAAAATAAAATATGATTGAAATGCATTTTCAGTTAATATGTGAAAATCATAAAGTATATATGCAAATTAGTTCATAATTTAGACATAACAATAAGAAATTGCTGGAAAATTTTCTTGGAAATTCTCATAGGACTCTTCATTTTCAAACTCACTTTTGTATGGAATGATTCTTGGATGAAAAGTACAGCCATTAAGCTCTTCCAATTCTTTCCTTTTTCTCTCTTCTTCCAGTTTTCTATCAACTTTCTGTTTAAATTCCAAGCTCCTCTCATAAAATTTGTGAATAGTTTTAACTGACGACGATCTTGATTTTTGTGGGGTATTTCTGGCTGAATTTTCTTTTTTTCCTCTGGATAAGACAATATTTCTTTCTTCTGGGGTTAAAGCCTATATAAAAATTACTTTCATTAGATTTTCTAGGCTATCAAAAAACTCATCAAAATCCAATGTAACCTCAACCATTGCCAGCTCTTCCATAAGCGGTGATATAACTTTATATATAGCAGAATCCACTGTATGCATTTTTATTGTTTCGGCGCTGATTTCTCCATTTAAATCTGGTTTTAAATTCTGGAAAATATATAAATATCTCTCATATTTCAGTTTGCTATAAATTTCGTCAGATTTTGGGTTAAACTCTCTTTGTGACTGAAAATTTGACTGAAATTCGCTGTCTCTATTACTTTTGCTTTGGCTATACAAATGGTCCCATATCGGAAGTTCTTTATGCCTTGTAGAAGGAGCTCTACCAGTTATAGGCCTAAAAAACTCTTGGCCAGTACTTGGGTCACAAAGTTCATTTCTTTTGACCCTTTCTTTCCTTATATGTTCTTCTATCTCTTTTCTTGAATTTACTAACCTATCAATTAATTCATTTGGATCAGTTCTCTGGCTATTTAATTTTATGCTTGGCTGGAATGGAAATTCTGAATCATAACTAAATAGAGCTTACAAAGACTTCGCGATTTCTTGCTGCCTCCATTCTCTTTCTTTAGCTTCTTCATATAGTTCGCTGAATTTATTTCTTGATAGAGGCTTATATCTTTTCCTCAGAATTTTTTCGGTCATTTGGTTCAGCTCAGGGTTAAAAGTGCAAAATTCTTGTTCTCTTGACAATTTTTCCCCTTTCGCTTTTTCTATAAGTTCATGCTTATGTTTTTCATGTAAATAAAAAGAATCTTCAGGCTTTTTATAGTCTCTTACAATAGATTTTGATAATTTATTTATTTCTGGATGAAAAGTTAAAGCTTTGTTAAGCTCTTCTTCTCTTTGGAGCTTTATTTTTTCGCGGTTATTTGCAGCTTTTTGCTTGCTGAGCATTCCTTGATTATATAGCCTTTCACAAGAATTGTTTCTGCCTGATCTTTCCATTGATCTTCCAGACCTTTCTGTGGATTCTGGCCTAGTTTTTACGGTGTTTTCCTGTGAAGAAATTTGCTTGATTTTATTTTTTAAAGAATCATTATGTAATCTTTCATAAACATTAGGGACAATTTTGTTCTGCATGATTTTCCTTGATTGTTCACAAATAGAAGGATGATTTGAAGGAGGCCGAAATAATCTTTTATCTAGTTCTTCGCTTCATTGCTTCGCATAGTCTTTTCTGGTCATTTGCTGCTTCGTTTCAGTTTCTTTTGTGTATAAATTTGATTTTATTTGGGATATTAGCTCTGTTTCTGTGTCGGGGGTGAGATTATGTTTAGTAGAAAAATTTTTGACGAGGAGGGTAATATTGTCGTTTTCATGAACTATTATATTGTCTTTGCTGCCGTTGCCGATATCAATGGAGACTATGAGAAGTTCTGCACCTTTTGAGTTTGTTGATGGGAGAGTTTCTAAATTTAAAGCTTCAGAAAGGGTTATTTGGTTGGATTTTTGATCTTTAGGAGAGAGAAGGCCAATATCTCTGAGAAGATCATCAGTGTTAAAAGTTTCAAAATCCATTTAAAATGTCAATTCATAATATAAATTCAATTTGCGCTTCATTAGATTAATTAATTGATATAATTAAGCAAGTTAAATTTGCCAAAAATATTAACTTATTGTGTTTTATTTTTAGAATGGTTTCTTATTATTATAAACACTTAAAAAATTTTATATAAGATTCTTTATAAGAAATAATCATATTGTAATCTTGTATTAATAAAAATTTTATATTGTAATCTTGTATTAATAAAAATTTTGATATTTTGAATTATAAAGTAATTTTATGTGAAATTATAAATCGAAAAAAATTCTCGAGAGCAGCAAAAGCATAGATTATTTTCAAAAATCTGCTTTATATACAATTTTTTTCTTAAATTTTCCATTTTAATTGGTAGCTCAAGATGAATCAATTCTAGAGCAAAACGAAATTAAGTTAAATATATTGCCCAAATTATTGATGCATAGGATTTATTTCATGATTTTTATCAATTATGTTAATTATTTTATTTCATGGGCATCTGGAAGATACCACCATTCCTTTCCTCTGAATTCAGTCCAAATTCTTGCTCCAGAAATAGACAAATCATTGAGGAGAGGTTTTACATCTTTCAAATCTTGTGAGACTTTAGCTGTATCATTTTTAGCTTGCACTTTTGCTTGACTGAAGTTATTTTTGCTGTCCATTATAATATCTATAATATCTCAAAAAATGAAGTTAAAAATCCATAACGAAATATGGCATTTTTACCAATGAAAATCTTTACATAGAAATTCTAAGCAATCTATAGCCCAGGCCGCATTTGTTCGCCCTGGCTATAAAAAGGCTCTTCTAATAGTGGGTTTGATTCAACTCACATCAGTTGCCACCAATTTAAAGAGCTTTTTTAGAAGAAGGCGATTCAAATTAGGCCCAGAGCTATAGTTTTTTATTTCGTAAATTCTTCAACATTCTTAATAAAAACTCCAAAAGTGAAATTCTTTCAGTCAAGAAAAAACCCCTACAATTGTTTTTATTTTAAAACCAGCAGCTCAATACTATCAAAATTTTAATTCATTCTAATTCTTTTTAATTTAATTTATAAATGGAATTACAACCTCTTGACTCAATTCCTCAGCGAATTTCTTCATCAGAATACAAATCTCTTCACACAAATACCGGCTTTCCTGCAATTCTTAATGATAGAATTCTTAAAGCAGCTCATGGCGAAGAGGTTGATAAAATTCCTATTTGGATTATGAGACAAGCAGGCCGATATTTAGAAGAATTCCGAAATCTCCGTGTAGAAAATGAATTTTTCAGGATCTGCACAACTCCACGCTTAGCCTGTGAAGTGACACTTCTCCCTATAAATCTTCTCCCTCTAGATGCAGCAATAATATTTTCTGATATTTTGGTAATTCCTCAAGCCATGGGGATGGAAGTTATCATGGAAAAAGGAAAAGGCCCAGTTTTTACTCATCCTTTACAGACCCCAGAAGATCTAAATTTATTGAAAACGCCTGATATTTCTACAGATTATGAGCCTTATTTAGATGCAATTTTTTTGACGAGACATTCTTTACTAGGAAAAGTTCCATTAATCGGCTTTTGCGGAGGCCCTTTCACATTATTCACTTACATGATAGAAGGCCAAGGATCTACAGTATTCACTAAATCTCGAAGGTGAATCTATCAATACCCTCAAGAAACTCATAGACTTCTAGACATGCTTACCAACATCCTTTGCGACTTTCTATTAGCTCAGATTTGTAGTGGAGCTCAAATGTTACAAATTTTTGAATCACATGCAGGCATTTTAGGCCCAGATGAATTTGAAGAATTTTTGTTATCTTATAATAGAAAAATCGCATCATTTTTAAAAGAAAAAGCAAAGCTTAACCCAAGCCTAGAAGCTCCTTTAATAATTTTCTGCAAAGATGCAGGCTATGCATTAGAATCTATATGCCAAACAGAATTTGACATAATTCAAATAGACTGGACAGTTCCGATCCCAAGGGCAAGAGAGCTTGCAAACCGCTATGGAAAAGTCCTTCAAGGCAATTTAGACCCAGCTGCATTATACGCATCAGGCGATTTTATTAGACAAAAAGCTACTAAGATGGTAGAGGCTTTTGGGAAAGAAAAATATATAGCAAACCTAGGACATGGAATTTACCCAGATACAGACCCTGAAAAACTAAGAATATATTTAGAAACCATTCACAGCCTCTAATTAATCAATAAAAGATTAGTTATATCTAGATAATAGCGTATTATTGATGTCTTCTAAAATTCTCATACAGTCATTCATGATAGGGCCATAGTTGGTTTCTGCGCCCTTGCTTTCAATATAGCTTTTCAGCCCAAAAATAGTTTGCTCATTAATAGTCATTTTGCTTTCAGTTTCTTGCAATTCTTTATAAAATTTAACATCGCCCATTTGCTGCTTCTTAGTGTCAAGTTTTATTGTTAAAGCTCTCAACTGTTGGCTGAGGGTATCTTTTTTATTGACTAAATACTCTTTAGTCTTATAAAGCCTGTTTAAGTTTTCTTGTGCTGCAATTCTCATGTCTTCAATGTTGTTATATTTAGTACGAAGCTCTTCCTGGATTTGGGATGTTTTTTCTTGAATTCCTTTAAGTTGCTGTGGGATTCTTTGGTCTAGGTTTTTCACTTTTTCTAAGTCTGCTTGGCGCTCTTGAAGCTGTCGCTTAAGCATTTCCATAGTGGCAGCTGCATTAGCGGTTTGGCCTTTTTTGAATACTAAATCGTTTCCCCATTCTTGAACTTGTTGCTGAGTTGGCAAGCTTTCTTTTCTATCTAAAATTCTTGAAATTTGTTCAAGTAAATTCGAAATATTATCCTCTAGCGTCTTTATCATTTCCAGCTCATTTTTTTTTGTCGTTTCAAAACTCTCAATAAACTGGGTCATTTCTTGGTCTCTTTGATTCAGAATTTCATACTTCTGTATATGAGAAGTATCACTGCTCGTTTTTAGCTCCTGCTCCATCTCTTCTATTTGTTTTTTATAGTTCGCGATACCTTTTTCTACTTCTTTGGTCCTGCTCTCAATATCTTTTATGACCTGGTTATCAGCTTTGACCCTTGCTAGCAGCTTTTCTCTGGCTTCTGGGAATGATAGGTTTTGGTCATTGGTTTGAACTTCTAAGTCTTCTTTTCTTCTGATGAGACTTTCTTTTTGTTCTCGCAGATGGTTAGCTTTTTGTTTCATCACGTCAGTTCTCAGCTTGGCATCAGCCATGACAAGTCTTTGGTTTACGTTGTCGAGAAGTTGCTTTTTCTGACCAATTTCGTCTTCTAGGTTTTTATTTTCATTTTGCAGTTGGATGTATTCTTGGCGTTGATCAGGTTCCAGCTCTGTGAGCCTTTCTTCAGCTTGTGCATTTATGGTAGCTATTTCGTGTTCAATTGCAGCTAGTTGGTTTTCCATGCCTTTTCTTTCTAAAAAGAGAGAATCCAGCATTTCTCGCTGTCGCTGATTCTGCACCCTCATGAATTCATAATTGCTTAAAACTTCTTCAGCTTGGGCTTCTCCTCTTTTTTTATCTAATGACAAATTGTAGTCAGCCAGTTCTCCTTCTAAATTCCTCACTTCTTTAATTAGAGCTTCGCGTTTTTTCTCAAGTACTTTGAACATATTGGAATCGCGGTTGATCTCTTCCATTTCGTAGGAGAATTTCTCAATTTCTGTCATCAGCTCTTGATTTTTCTTGCGAATTTCACCTAAATAGTATGATTTGTCATAGTAAACACGCCCCGGCCCAGATTTTGAAGCTTGAATTCCTGTAAGACCGTGATTCGTGATAGGGCGATTAACAACAGTGACATCAGGGACTGAGGCTCCGCCAGAAGCATCTCCTCCTCTCATTCCTGTTGTCCCACGGAGGCCAGTTCCTTGACGAGATGGCACTCGGTATGCAGTCGGTGCACGTCCAGACATGTTTTAAATATAATTGAATTAAGAGAAAATAGGAGGAAGTTATAGTTTAAGAAGAGATAAGTGCGCAAAGGAGAAACAGCCCTAAAAGAATTTAAAATTAAATAGAATTAATTTAAAAGAAAAATAAAATGTTTGACTAAAAAGATTTATAAATTCAGATTTTCTGAAATTTTTTATATTAATGATAGGAATAGGGCATCTAAATAGAGAAATTATACATTTACATTAAACAGAAAAATCAAAAATATATTTATTAGAATTCCTTAAACAGTCACACTCTTATTGCATACTACAATAAAATATTTTATTATTTTTCCACCATTGAACGTAAAATTGAACAGTTTATTCATAAAATTAATTGAGATGGGAAATAGCCCAAGTTTGAATTCTGATCTGCTTGACGCTGTAGCTAATAAAGACAGCTCAGAAGCTGTGAAACACCTTACTCAAGGCGCAAACCCCAACGCAATTGACTCATCTGGGCGTTCATGTCTGCGAATTGCTTTAGACAATGGTGATGCTGACTTATTTAGGATCCTCTATGAAATTGGAGCAGTAATTATCCCACCAGTATTCAACACCACCCCTCTCCATCTTTCTATTGAGAACTCCCACTACAAATTATCTCGCTATTTTCTACGTGATCAGAGATCTTTCCCCAATTACAAAAACACAAGGAATTGGAATGGACAAACTCCTCTTCACGTTGCAGCGAAAAAAGGAAGCTCAGAACTGGTAGCGTTGTTATTGAAATATAATGCCCATCCGTATATCAAAGATAATGATGGGAAAACGCCGAAAGATCTGGCGATTGAGGCGAATACAAGGGAGACTGATGAAATCATTGAGCAGCTGTCAATGGAAGATTTGATCGTAAAAATTCCGAATAGTGGGAAAACTGTAGAGACTGATCCAGGGGATGCACAGGTGATGGCGCCGAAGAAAGAAAATTCAAAAAGCACACATGGATCATCTACTTATGAGCAAGAAGAATCCACATTAAGCTTGCTTGAAGAAACTTTAAAGGCTACAAGAATTCCTACAATAAAAAATAGTGAATTAATATTCGAAGAGCTCATCAACAGAGGCAGTTCTTGTTTAGTTTTCAAAGGTAAATGAAGAGGGACAGAAGTGGCAATCAAGCAGTTTAAATTGGAATATTCAACGACGTTTAAAGATATGGAAAAATTTGTGAAGGAAATACAGATTTTAGACAGGGTCAGACATCCGAATTTGATTTTATTAATGGGGATATGTGTTGATAAACCGAATTTTTGTCTGGTTTCTGAGCTTGTGCCTAATTGCTCACTCTTCCAAGCTATTCACAAGCGAAAAGATCACCCTCTTAGCCTTCTTGAACGTTTTAATATTGCTATTCAGATCACCCAAGGGTTAGCTTATTTGCATTCAAATAATCCTCCAATTATCCATCGTGACTTGAAGCCAGAAAACTGCCTTGTAATTCCTATATAGCTTGACCATTCTTATAACGTAAAAATCGCTGATTTTGGGCTTGCTCGCCCACTGAATTGTCTTCGAGGAGAGGAATCTCAGACAACTCTTTGTATTGGCACAACTCGGTTTATGGCTCCTGAGCTATTTGATAAAGACCAAATCCAAAGCATAGGTGTAGAAGTTGATATATGGGCCTTAGGCTGCTTATTAATTGAACTTTTTTCAAACAAAAGACCATGAAATTATATTTCAAGTTCTAATGCAAATTGCATTTACTATGAAATTTTTCAAAAGAAGCCTATCCCAATACCAAGCTCAATCCCAGATCAATTGAAATTTATTATTAGAAATTGCTGTGATTATACACCAACATTTAGGCCTCGGACGTCTCAAATTCTTGAGAAACTTAACGAGGCAAAAACTATTCTTTGTATTAGTAAATAAGTTATTAAAACAAAAAATTAATCCGTAATGCATGGCAAATGCTTAGGAGTTCTGCTACGCAGACCACTTAAAAGCCCTCTGGAGCTAGCTGAAGTTTTAGTCTCCAAAATTAATTTCGCTTTCTCTTTGAGTTCATAGAGAGGAAGAGGAGCTCTGGAGTCATCAATTTCTTCGTCTTCATAAAGATCTTTAAATTCAAAAATATTACTGATTGAAGTTGGAGTTATTGCAAAGCTTTTTTCTTCTAAAATATCAAGGGCAATAGGCTTAAGTACAGGATGTTTATCATTTTTATGATAGGCTACGGATATTAAAATATAGCTTAAATATTCTTCGATTTGACCTAGAATAAGAAGAATGTTATCCTCGGTTAAAGATTCAAAATTAATCGAATCTACATAAGAGGTAGTAAGCTGTATAGGAAGTGTTGTAGACTTACACAGATTTGACATTTTCTATATAAAATTTACCTTGACAATTGGCAGAAGCCGAGTTATTTCAACTTGGACTTCTTCGAATTTTTGTCCTTTTTTGCTGACTTTTAGCTCCATTGACTGTTTCCTTTTATCAAGATAATTTTTATTTTCAATACATTTTATTTCTCCCTTTTCTTTGTTTTTTTCATAGGATTCTATTTTCTCTGTAGCCTCTTTTAAGTTTTCTTCTAAAATATCGATTTCACCATTCAAAGTGTTAATGTATTGTCAGATTTCGTGTATTTGTTCTTCGCTTTTGATAAAAGCTGTGACTATATCATCAATGTTGCCGTAGCCCGTGGCAGCCTGAATTTCTCTGAAAGCTAGCTTTATTAATTTTATATTTTTTTTGTACCCTTCTAAAAGGACCTTTCTTTCTTTTAACGCTTTTTGCCATTTTTTAACCAGTTTTCTTAGCATACTGCTAAGCTCCAAACTATCAGCAGGCTTTGAATTTCTAAACTCAAAAACATCTTTAATGATCCCCAATCCTTTCAATTTATTATTTCTCTCTTCTCTTATTATGCTTGCTAGACTATTTATTTTGTTGCTATATCTTGTCTTAGCATTGGCGCTTTTGCTTCGCAGTACTGAAATTCTTTCCCTAAAATTTTGGTCTTCTTCTATATTTTGTTTCCATTGAGAATTTCTTTTTGCTCCTTCTACTGATATATTCATGATATCTCCTTTCAAATTCTCTAAGCTTTGCTTGTAATTTAACAAATCATTCCTATGGACTTCAATTTGGTTTTTAAGAATATTGTTCTCAGAGCACGCTTCATTGTAATGGACAATTTCCAGCTCCAGCTTTCTTTCTAAAGCTAAAATATTTTTATTTAAATTTTTGTCTTTTAGCTCTGGGAGTCTTTTTAAGTTTTTCTTCTCATTTAATTCGACTTCGACGATTTTTATTTGTTCGTCTAAGTATGCATGTTCTCGCTTTTCCCTTTCTAGCTTCTGGGTGATTAACTCTAGGTTTCGCTGTAACCGGTCTATTTCTGGCTCTCTGAAAAATGAGTCTTTGGTTTTTTGAGTTTTCATATTAAGAATCATTATTAAAATATGCTATTTAAGGCTTATGGTGAGTTATTTAATATTTCTTAAAGTAAAGAAATCCATGGCATTATTTTTCTTTATTTTTGAGAAGAATTAATCAAGATAACTCGTTTATTAATCCTTACTTCATAGCAATTTATATTGAATTTTATTTTTTGTGATTTTGTAATTTTAATAGTGATTTATCTTATAGTTATTATAAAAAAAATAAAACGATCATTAATAATAATAGAATTTGTCTTATTTATACTGATAATATGAAGAGTCTATTAATCTTTATTACTTTAAATTAAATTTTTAAAATGCTTAATTTTAGAATTTTAATGATTTTCATGAAAAAATGATAGATCAAAAACTTATATTTTTTGACATGAATTATGTAAAGTTAAAATAAAAATTAATCACTGATTTTATTAAATTAAGTCATTAAAAAAATTTGCAAACATATTATCTTTATATCATTATTTCAAATGCTAATTTTAAAAATCAGTAAGAATAATCAATATATGAGCTTGCCTTCTAATTTTTATTAAGAGGTGCTATAAATAAAATATATATATTTATAATAATAATTAAAATATTCTATAGAACTAGGCCATAAGGAAAACCATAGTCTTTTGCAGCTTTATATTTGTATAAATTTCAAAAAATTAAAAATTTAAATTAGTTTGATCCTGCATTTTTGTTTACGCATATCAAAATGGACTTCTATTCAATTCTGTTTTACTTCAAAAAAATATTTCGCTTAATCAATATATTTTATATAGGCTTTATTAAGCACGATGCTCTTATTATCTTTCAAATTTCATCGAGCTTAATTATTTCCTTATATTTACAATCCTTTCAAATTTTTCCGATTTTCAAAAAATTAAATTTTAGCTTAAAATTCGATTTTTTATTTTAAAATGCAGCAAAAGTTTAAAAAACTCGAATTAATATTAGATTAACCACCAAAGCCGTATAAGGTTCTTCCTTGTCTCTTGAGTGCATAAACTACATCTAATGCAGTAACAGTCTTTCTTCTTGCGTGTTCTGTGTAAGTTACGGCGTCTCTTACAACATTTTCCAAAAATACTTTAAGTACATTTCTTGTTTCATCATAAACTAACCCAGAGAGTCTTTTAACACCTCCTCTTCTTGCCAATCTTCTAATGGCAGGCTTGGTAATCCCTTGGATGTTCTCTCTTATAACTCTTCTGTGTCTTTTCTTTGCTCCGACTTTTCCTAAGCCTTTTCCTCCTTTTCCACCTTTTCCTCCCATATTATAATCAAAATCATTGTTAAAAGCGCTTAAATAGTGATAAATCTATCTCTCATTTTCTCAATCTAATTTTCTATTGGCTAATTTCGATAATTCAGAATTACTCAAATCAGCCAATCATTTTCAAGATTCAATATAAAAGGGATTTTTCTTTAGTATATAAATGCGAGAGCAAGGCCTAACTATAATATTTAATGGCAAGAACTAAGCAAACCGCAAGAAAAACTACATCAGCTGGAAAAACCCCAAAGAAACACTTGGCAACTAAAGCCGCCAAGAAAGTCTCAGCTACCACCACCTCAGGTGTCAAGAAGCCACACAGATTTAGACCAGGAACAGTGGCTCTAAGAGAAATTAGAAAATACCAAAAAAGCACTGAACTTCTCGTCAGAAAACTCCCATTCCAAAGACTCGTCAGAGAAATTGCTCAAGAATATAAGACTGACTTGAGATTCCAAAGCTCTGCAGTCCTCGCTTTACAAGAAGCCGCTGAAGCCTATTTAGTTGGACTCTTCGAAGACACTAACCTTTGCGCAATCCACGGAAAAAGAGTCACCATTATGCCAAGAGATATGCAATTAGCCAGAAGAATCAGAGGAGAAAGATCTTAATTTTATCACTTAATTACATTTTATTTCAATTTTTGGCTTATAAGTTTTCGGTTAAAATGGTTGTTGGGAGGTTATAAGGCGCCATTTTCTGAGGGAGATTTAAAAATGTAAAAGAGGATTTTATTTATAATAAGCATATGAGGGAAGATTTTATAATAAGCTTTGAATGACTATAAAAGATAAATTTAAAATTTCAAAAAATTAAATAAAGATTCTATTACTGAAAATTTTTCAATAAATAATGCATACTCTGAATTTCGCAAAGATTTACACGATAAAAGCTTATGGATTCCTCATTAAACGTTCTCCAACTATTTATGTTACAAAATTAGTATCAAAAAAATAAATGGATCCTGACTTGCAAGATGAAAGCGAAAGGCCTCAAAAAAGAGCCTTCTTACGTGAACAAATTATCAATAAAGGATATTCCCCAGAAGAGTTCACAGACTATTGCGATATCCTAAGAGGAGCTGATATTGATCTTTGGACTCTTGCAGAATTAAAAGAATGTGTTAGAAATTTCCAAGCAATGCAAGCCAAAAAAGCTGATGAAGAAAAAAATAATAATGAAGAGCCAGAAAGTAAGGTGAGCAAAGAGCCAGCATTGAGCCAGCCTAGAAATCAAAACGTAGAAGAAGAGAAATTTCCTGCAACTAAGAAGCACAATCAAAATGAGAACATTACAACAGAAACACCTCAAGAAAACATTGAAGAAACCAAAGAAGTCGCAGAATCTTCTAATCAAGAGCAATCGGAACCAACAGAGCAGAAAAATGATCAACAACTTGAAGTGAAACAAGAGCCCCAAAGATCTCTCAGTTCTTTTGAAGATATAAAAACATATTTCTTAAATGCTTTAAAAACCTCTGACAACCAACTTTCTAAAGAAATTTCTCCTGATGTTCATGTGGGATGGTAACTTTTATATAGTCCAGAATATTCTACAGGTGGTATGTTTTCTATGACAAAAATAAATTTCCCAATTACTACAAAACCTTTTAATTGGAAAGTTAAGCGTCAAGAAGATGATTTCGTTTGGCTCAAAGGAATTCTAGGTACTTGCTTCCCTACCTCATATTTACCCCCTAACCCTCCTAAAAGAGTTATAGGTGCTCATGGAGAAGAAAACCAAGAAAAACAGCAGGCTTATTTACAACATTTTTTATCAACAATTGTCAGAAATCCCTTGTTTAAAAGGTCTCAATTTCTCTTAGGATTTCTAAAAGAAGACGACCCCAAAGAATTTTCCAAGCTTAAAAAACAAGCCAGCAAGGTCAAAAAACCTCAAAATTATTCTGAATTTTTAACACTTGATGGCTATCTTGCATGTGATCCAAAACATGATGAAAAAGAAAATGCAAATATTGAAGACTATTTAAAAAACACCCAAGTTTTGAAGAAGAAACTGAAGAGGCAGACTGATTCCTTATGCGAAGCCATAAATAATGTTGCTGCAATGATTCTTGATATAGCAAGAAGCTTTGAAGCTTTAGAAAATCTCCAAGATAAATTTCCAGGTATTCCAGGTGTTAAGCCTTTGTATAATTCACTGAAAACCAGCTTTGCAATTTGGTCAGACCGTGAAAATGAATCAGCTGATATTGTGAAAAATTATTGCAACTTCTTCTTTAAATATGAATATAATGAAGTTATACCGCTGATTGAGCTTGCAAAAGAAAAAGAAATTAAATGTGCTGCCTATCAGAAAGCTTTACAAAAGCTAAAAGGTAGAAAAGAAAAACTGTGACAAGCCAAGGACATTTCAAAATGGGGACTTAGCCCTGACGCTTTAAATAACACTCAAACTTTATTAGAAGATAAAGAAGCGGCCTTTGCAAAAATGATGGCTAAGGAAACTAAAGAGCTCGAAAAGCTTAGGGATGATTTCGCCTTTTACAACTATCAAGTAAAATCAGAAACAGCACGAGTTTTCATCGACAACCAAGCCAAAGAAAACGCCCATTTTACAGAATTCGGAAGAGTTTTCTCAGACTATACTACTAAATTGCATGAACTTTGGGCAGATTTGGTAGCAACACTTACACAAGTAAGGCATGAGTGTATCCAAGCTTTTCATAACGTAAGCTAAAAAAATCTAATAAAAAAATCTAATAAATCATGTAAATTTCCCATAATTAATGTTCATTATATAAATTATTTTCATGTGAAACTGAAATTCAATAGAATCATTTAAAAATGAATCCATCTTTTTACACGTATTAAAATATCTGACTAGATGGAAAAGTTTGGAAAAATCAATCATAAAGAACTAGTAGAGCTTCTTGCGATAATCTTAGGGATTTATTTTTCCTATCTCTATTTTGGCGTCCTACAAGAAGAAATGTAAAGATAATTTAGATATACTGACCCAAGCCGTGAGAAATTTAATCAAGCAGAATTCGTGGTATTTTGCCAATGCTTGATAGGATATATTCTGTCAATTTCTTGTAAACTGTTACTTAGGTATAAAACTTGGAATTAATTTTGGAGAAACGCCAAGCCCACAACTGCTTAGAGTAGAGAAAGCTGGGATGTGGGAGCAGTATAAATATAAATTCGTGCATGCGACTGTTTTTGCGCTTTCTATGATTTTTTCAAATGTTTCAATTACCTACGTCAGCTACCCTACACAAGCTCTTGCAAAATCCTGCAAAATCCTTCCAGTGATGTTAGGTGGATTTTTTGTAAGTGAAGTAAAATACGAAAAAATTCAGTATGTAAGTGTATCATTTATTACTGGAGGAATTCTTATGTTTAATCTAATGAAAACTAAAAGCGGCTCAGCCGATTCTTTTATCGGCCTTTTTTGCTTGTTTTTATCATTAACTTGTGATGCAATTAACGGATATTTCACAGAACAAGTCAGACATAGAAATAAGCCTACTTCTTTAGAAATGATGAGCTATTGCAATGGCTGGGGCCTCCTAGTGACTGGGCTAGTAGTTATGCTTTTTTCGAATTTTGCCTATGAAACCCCTTTATATACTTATTTAATACAATATCCAGGAATCATGTGGGACATTTTCCTGTTCGGGCTTATGAGCGCAGTCGGACAAATGTTTATATTTAGAGGCGTCAAAGTCTTAGGAGCTCTCACATTAAGTATCATTACGACTACCCGCAAATTTATGACTGTGATACTTTCTATAATACTTTTTAGCCATAGTCTAAATGGCTACCAATGGATTTCTTTACTTCTCGTTTTCAGTGGTACTGGGATTGATTTTTACCTAAGTTTGACCCGAAAAAGCAAAAAAGTGAAGGAAGATATAGAGCGTCCATCTAAAGATTAACATAAATACCTATTAAATTAAATATCAGGTGGCCATAGCCAAGTCGTCGGAGACTTTGTGTAGTGTCCAAGGCCACTTAGAATGGTCACAGTTTTTCATTCTTCGTGTAAAATGGCTTTTTGGAGAGGAGTGAAACCATGAGGATCTCTATGATGAGGGTTTACACCAATTTTTAATAGTTCGACCACCATATGTTCTCTGCCTAAGGCTGCAGCTTTTAATAGAGGAGTCATACCATTGCGGTCACGAACATTTGGGTCTGCACCTTGTCGAAGTAAAAAATCAAAAATTGATCGTCTGTCAAGAACCACAGCTTCGTGAAGCATAGTTGTCATATTATTTATAGAAACGATGTCGTCTACTTTTCATTTCCCATTAAAAAGATTAGCTTGAATTTCTTCAATGTCATTATCTCTTACTGCACAAAATTTTTTACTTTTGTTTTTAGATGCACCAGTTTGTAGGCGATATTCGTGAGCATGATAGCCTACATAATAGTAAGCCATCTGGCGGTATCATGCGATTCAGTCTGTGAAATAGTTGTAAGCATAATTGAGATATTCCATCTTATGTTTATATATTATTTGTAAAATTGCTTATTAGCTTGGGGAAATTAGGTGACAGGGAATATTTGTTAAATAATAAACTTTTAATAACCTTAAGTATTATTAATTTCATCAGTATTCAAAAAAATTGTAAATAATAAATAATCATAGTATTCAAAATGATAAAATAAATTTATATAATTAACATTTGGATTAATAAAATGCAAATCTCAAGAAAAAGGATGTGCACTACAACCTCTGTGATATAGCTAAGCAATTTTGATTGATTATGGAGAGACAAGCTAATAAAATCATAAACTATTATTTTTTGCTTTAAATTTCATAATATATTTAATGCTCATTCTCTATTAAACATATAGCTCCTAAGTCTATTCTCACTGTTTCTTCAAATGCTTACTTAAATACAAAATCAGTAAAAAGAGATCAAATGTAAAATTATTCTTACTATTTCATTAAAAATGTATTAATAATTTCTCAAATAATTATCATATAAAATAACAGCCTAAAAAGTTTTAATTAATAACTTGTGACAAATTTTTACAAAAATGGAAATATTTGACGGGTGCATCTATGTGGAAATCCCTCATGCGAAACTTACGAACCCAAATCAGGTGTTTGCAAGGGCATATACAGTAAAGAATAGATAGGAATATGAAGTCGCTGTAGGGTTTCATACACTTAAATATAAACTTTTTAAAAGATATAGCCAATTCCGTTTGCTTTATAAAGAGCTTAAGCATGAATTTATATTTGCCGATTGCTATAAAAATCTGCCTGAATTTCCTAAAAAACAGATTTTTGGCAAAAAATTAAAAGCAACCATAACAAAGCGTCGACAAAATTTGGAAAAATGACTAAACTCTGCACTGCAGATAACTCAGTTTTTACCTCATATGCAAAATTTCTTAGAAATCCCTGAGATGTATCAGCCACTTGTGCATGATTTTACTCAAAGCCATCAGTGCAGCCTTTCTGATCTTGACCTAGCAGTTGCGTCTTTTATTAAAAGGCTTTCCAAATCTGAGAAAAAGCGTGGAAAAGCAATTGAAAGATTAGAAAATGAGTTTTTTAATGCAAGGCCTGACATTTCAGAGCGCACAGCATCAATTTTGTTGTCAAGGCTTATTCCTCTGTGTGGGATTCCTGGAGTAGGAGCCAAAGCTTTTGATATTTTATCAAAATTGACAAGCTGCGATATGTTTCGAAACTATAGTTTAATCATAGATGTTATGATGAAAATTGATATTGATTTATTGAGAGAAATGAAACTAAATTTGCATTTAACAGGGAAATTCCTAGCTGAGCAAGCTTTTCACTTATGTAAAATAATTGAAGAACAGTTAACTTTGAAAAGCTCCAGCAATTTACTTATATATATACTAAATAATGATAATGAAGCCTTAGAAGCATATAGAAGCTGGACCCGCCCATTGCTTTTTATTAAAAATAGCCAAGAAAATAATCCTCAAACCACAGAAAATTGAAAAAAATTAAATACTCAGCATTATTCGGGTGGGCTAAATATTAAATATAGAAAAATAAACCATCTTTTCGAGATGAGTTTAGAAATCGAAATAGAAGCTTCAATAGCAGCTTTAGTAGAAATTATAACAGAGCCTACTTTAAGAAAAAAATGGGACTCTTTACTATTAGAATATGATATTATAGAAAATATCAGTGAAAATGAGTCCTTAGTAGCCATCGTATTTCTATCAGATAAAAATGAAAAAATGGATTTGGCCTTAAGCTGTATAATGCATGTTCAGGAAAATTATGCATCAGTTGAATATGCATCCATTGAAACCCCAAGAATCCCAATTAATCCGCAATATGCAAGAGTCCATTGTAGTGGCAGCAAATATGAAATTTATGATATGAAAAATAAGCCTGAAGAAACTCATAGTGATGGGGCATCCTATGATATGCAAGGAGAAAGAATTTTTGGCAGCAATGAATTCCGAAGCAAAATAGTTTATAAAACAATATTAATGCCTGATATGACGAAGTTTCTATGCAGTGAATTTGTTGAGGAAACTAATTTTATTAAAAGTTCATGGAAAAATTTAAAAGAGCTCGCAGAAAGCAACGATTTTAACTCCTTTCATAGAACTCCCAGAGCTAAGAAAAATACAATAATTGAAGCTCTGGAACATAAAGTGCATTTCCATAGTTTATAATAATAATAAAATAAATATGCTGAATTCTGAACAAAATTTAATTAAGGATGAGTTATTGCTTAATCATGGTGAAAGTGTGATAGAGAGAGAGTTTGAAATTCATTATATAGAAAGTGGCATGAATGTATTAATAACAGCAGATTTTATTAAAAAAGTGATAAAAAGAAGAGAATTAATTCTTCCTTGAAAAGTAACTAGCCATGTTGGAGTATGTAAATTGCCAAATAAAGATATTTTATTTTGAGATAATATTGGATTTATACTTAAATTTGATGGAAGTATAAGTATTTTACCTATAGAGCAAGAAAACCATGGGGCTGGATTAAGCTATTATAAAGGCTCTGTTTATTCTTTTGGAGGATGATATCAGCAACGCAGAAAAGCATCAGCTTATAAATTTGACATAACGAAAAATAAAGAAATGCCAATAATAAGCATGCCAAAGCCATCAAGATTTTGCTCTGCAGTTAGTTTCAGAGGAAAAATACTTATTTCTGGCAAAGATATTTCAGAATTGTATATATATGATCCTATTATTAATTCTTATAGCAAGGTTTCGCTAATTCTTCAAAATTCCGCTAACAAAATTCTATTTAGAGGGGTTATAAATGGAAGAATTTATCTTAGTCAAAGTCTAGAAACTACGAGTGAGATTTTTGAAAGTGTTGATTTATATCATTGAGATGTTGCTTTTACATCTCAAACAGTGCACTACTCATTACTATCTTATGTGGCTTATAATGAAAATTTAGTTTATTTCATTGATACATTTCAGCGATATTACTCATTTGATTTAAAACTGAAAACTTTAAATGAAATGAGAATTATTAATTAAAAATATTTTTTGTAAATTTTTTAATAATTTCACTATTTTTATATTAAATTCTAAAGAACGACATATTCTTCATCACTATCACTAGTCTTTATATCAGGAACTTCAAAATCTTCTGTACAATACTCTGGTGTAAACTCTTGCACCCCTATTAGCCCTTTTACTGCATCTCTATTCTCATTAATAATCCTCTCAAACTCTAAAAAGGACTCTTTATTTCTAAAATAATACCCAAGTGATATAGAAGACTCAGCAGAACTCATAGGGATCAATTTATATGAAGAGCAATGATATGTCTCAATTTTATTCAAAAGGTCTTGGTCACTCGTACAAGCTGCCTGAGCCAAATGAGGGTCTAAAAATAACAAAGAATTATTCTGATATCCTACAATATAGAGTGCAGATTTCGGTTTTCCTCCAATTATTCCTACAGTTTGTGGGATATTTAAAAAAAATTTTAATGTCTCATAGTATTCTTGATGGATTGAGCCCAGCCCAAGCATTAGCGGGATCATAACAAACATTGATTTGTTTCACTCTATTGAATTAAGCTTTACTCTGCATTTTTCACAATAATACCCTTCAGAACGTTTACATAAATGGCAATTTGATAGAAAATTATCAATATCTACGTCGCCTGCTGTGCTATAAAGTTGGTCTTTATATATGATTGTTTCCATAAAAATCTTAGATTTCAGCTTAGGAATTGGGTACAGGTTTAAAAGTTTGTCTATTGCGTGGCACATTGTAGAAGGTGAGTACCAATCCCCTGGCTTTTTTCCTAACTCGGCTCCTACTATTGCAATTTTCTGTATCGAATATGGGGCGTCCAATAGGTTTTCTTGAATAAGCTGTAGCAATTGGTAGCATTCGTAACTTTCTGTATAAAAATGCAGCTGCAGAGTTCTCATAAGCAGCATTTGCCCTACCCTAACCGTGCACCCTCATCCAGTATCAGAGGAATAAGCAATAATATTTTCCCCTTCAATTCTTTCTAATGGTTTATACCCATACCTGTACGTCACCCATATAAGTTTTCTAAAGTCCTGGGAAAATTTATATTGGACGTTTTCTGGCAATTCATCTTTTATTTGATATTTTTTTGCAAGCATAATTACAGGGGAAGACCCTATAGAAAAATCGACCTTTTCGTACCCGAATATAGGCATGATTGGGACTTCACTTATCTGGTACCTTACATTTGTGCTGAAATTAGAAAATCAGTCAGATCTTATAGTGATAGGGATTGCATTTTCAGCGTCATAGAGAGAAATATCTTTGAAGTCATTTCGGAAGATTTGGGATGATAGCATTTGAAGGTCTTGGGCTTTAGTTTCTTCACAGCTGTTATTATTTATTTGGATAACTGAGTCTTCCATTGTAAGCTCAATAGTGCTTTGATTATTATCTATCATATTAATTTATATTTCTAAGATTTTATTAAACAGATTTTTAAGAAAATGTGTACCAAAATTAAATTATTTTCCATAATATTTATGTTTACTATATAACCACTGCAAGATATATTTTAATTCTATCAGTATGCTATATTTTCTATATAAACAGATCAAAACCTGTGTATAAGTATAAATAACAATTGAATAACTGTCCTAATAATTTATAAAACTAATAAATTTACAAAATTATAATAGCTAATTTCCCTTTGAATTTCCTTTTGACTTCTTTTTTTTCTTTTTCTTTTTCTTCTTTCTTATCATATCTTTCATCCCAGTATTTGTCAACAAATGCTCATTTCCTATTGGAATATACAAAGGTGTAGTATTTTGTGCAGAAAAATCAATATCATTCAAAAATAGCCCACTTTCTAAATAATCGTACTGACAAGATACCTTTTTTGAGGCTAATTTCATTTTTGTCTCCATGATTTCTTCAATTCTTTGTTTAGCTAACTCATCCAGCTTATCGGGTGTAAACAAATGGTCAGTCTTAGATCTGATACTAGGGCTAGAATTTGCGTTTTGAGTCTCAAAATTGCCTGGCTTTATGCCTGGGCTTATAGATCCACTATTCATATTACCTATCATACGAAAATCATAGTGCTCAGCTGGCTTGGTCGATTTCGACCGAATATCGTGTTTTTCAGTATCACTTTCTGGGTCTTCATTTTTAGAATTTTTGTAAAATCTGCTATGTTTTAAAGCAAATGCTTTTTCAGTTCGGGCTTTGTCAATTTCTAAATCTGCAAGCTGTGATCTTTCAACTGTAACTGGTTCAGCTATAAATTTCTGTTTTTCTCAGCCAATTAGCCTTATTGCTGGCTTTTTCTTATAAATTCATTTACTCTGCCAATGAATTGGCTTAGGCATGACTGGAGTTTTCGCTCCAGAAACTGGGGATAGGCTGTAATCAAGCCTTGGGGTTTCGAAAGACTGGTTCGTTGCGCTTCGATTATAAGTGGTAAACGACGAAGTCTCAGTAGATTCTGCATCATAATCATTTTTGCCTATTTTTTTGATTCCTGGGAGAAAATTTCTGACTTTTTTGAGATATCAATTTTTGACATCATCTAATAATTTTAGCTGAAGTACAGGATCCCTTGTAAAAACCATTTCGTTTAGCAAATTATAAAGAGAGTGATAAAGCCGCTCTTTTCAAGAGGAGGAGTGATTTTTGTGCATCATTTGCTTGTTGTAAGGCAATTTTCTATCTCCATAATATCTTTGAAGTTGAGTTTTTAAAAATAAAAAATCTGTGTTTTTCTCGATGTTAGGGTGTGTCAAAGAGGTTAAGTTTAAATTTTCTATGTCTAAAACTGTGAATTTAGGATTCTCCAGAAGTTCCTCTTTTTCTTCAACTTCTTCATTTAATTCCATCAGGTTAATTCAATATTTATTTATTATTTTAAATTGAATTGGGATGAAAAAGCCAAAAATTAAGATAATATTTTTATAATTTTATAATATAATTAATTAAGCATAATCCTTACAATTTCTTCAAAGAATTTCTTTGGGTATTTTTCATGGTATGCTTGTCAATTAATTCTGCGTAATAATTAATATTATTTGTTGCTGTATTCGCAATTATCAATGGAAAATTTTTATGACTTTTCTTTTTCCAGATTTCCTCTTCAAGTCGAGTTCTTGCTCTGTCTCGCTCTCTTAATATATGATCAGTGATCTCTAGCTTCAATTTTTCATGAAAAAGGACATGCTTTGAGCTATTGTCTATGCTTCCTCTAAGTTTCTTTATCATCCCTTTAACTTCAGTTAAATTTTTACTTGTTTCAATTAGAATCCTTGTAGAATGTTTAGCAATATTTTTTGCATACTGAATTTCATTAGGCAGCATTTTTTCGCCTGACTGGGATTTATTTTTCCAATACCCATATCTCATAAGTCTATAGTTTCCTTTAGGCGAGACTAATTCTTGTATATCATCATCTACACTTTCTACGTGTGGGGTTCCACTATAAGAAATCGCTTTAGAAATGTCATTTTTTTTAGTCAGAATTTTTCCAGTAGGTTCTGGTGTTGGAGAAAGAGCTGTTTTAAATGTAGGAGAAAGAGGAGGTTTATAGAAACTGGCATTTCTCGTATTTGCAAATCTTTGAAGAGACTTGCAAGCTGAGTAGGTATATTGGTGTATTCCTAATAAAAAATGCTCGTTTGAAGCTGATTTTAAAAAGTCTATTTCTAAGTGCTCAATTCTGCATGATATATGCTTTAATCTTCTGTTTAAAATATTTTTCACTGCATCTGCGACCCTCCGAAGTTTTGTTGGGCATAAAAATTCTCTGTTTTTTGAGGTAAAATCTTTATTTATTTCTGTGAAATTTGTGGATAGGCTTGGCTCACTTCGGCTTATTTTTGGAACTGAAGTAGAGTTATCTGTCGCCATAGTGTAACCTTTTTGAAAGTCTCAAGTTATGCGAATGTTTGGGAATGATGAATGATGTTTTATTACCTGTTGGATTACACATTCTTCATTTAAAAATTTGGTGATTTCCTCTGTGGTTTCACATCAGTGCTTTTTTGCATCTGTTTTTACAATCGCTATCGGTAATGAATCATTAGCCGATCATCTGGAAATTATATCTAAGATATCCTCCTTTGAAACCACTTCAAAACTCAATTGATCGTTTTCAAAGTTACGCATAAAAGTGGGTTCTTCAAATCCAAAGCCAATTATGATGGTCTCTGGCAATTTAACCTGGATATTTTCATTAACTTCTTCTAAAAGTTTGTAAAAGTGAATATTCGCTGTCATTTTAAAATAGATATATTATATTTATCTATGATTATTAAGTATTATTAACTGAAAGCATTTATAAGAAATAATCTAATTATTATGCTGATAAATATCGAAAATTATATTGTCGATTACACATTTTATATTCCGTTTAAAAATTTAAAGATTTTTGAAATATCGAAACGAAAAAGATCGTCTATAAACTAAAAAATATCTTAACACAAATGCAAATATATTTTAAGCTTCTTCTCCTATAATATATTAATATTATGCATTATTCTTACTGGAGAAATTACATATTAATAAATAATATAAATTATAAAAAATATTAGGTTGACAATCGGCTATTTTCAAAATGTTTTAAATTTTCCCGAGAACTTGGAGAATAATGCAATCCTTTTGCTTTTACTATTGGAGATTTCCATCGGCCTGTCACAACAAGTTCAGCTAATTCTACTTTTGTGGGCCCGGAGTAAGAGTCTTCAGGTGTCTTGTCAATGCTAAATTTGGAGTTTCTTTTTGGAGAAAACGAAATCAATCTCTTCTTAAAAACTCGCTTATTCCCATTATCAAAATCAGTATTGGAAATAAATGATGATTTTCTACTGTTTGAGCTAAGAAAATCTGTATTGACAGCAAATGAAGATTTCTTATTACTTGGGCTAAGAAAATCTGTATTAGCAATGAATGATGATTTTCTATTGTTTGGGCTGAGAAAATACCTGATTTGTTTATTCGAATGGGGAGATGGGGTTGAGTCTAAATTTATATGCTTTTTTGTCTGAGGTTTAAATTTCGTCATATCCACAATATCAGTAATTACAATTTTCCTTGGCCGGGTTAAAGTCCCATCAAAAGTATTTTCAATTAATTTTTTGCTGCTTACAGGAGAAATACTAGGCGTTTTCTTCTTTGCCTTTCTTTGGGACTTTTCAATAATTATTTTTTCTTCATCTATGTTTGATAGCTTTTCTATCATTTTCTCCGCTGAGTCATTTTGATTTAAAAATTTCAAAGATTTTAAATAGTTGTAATTGTTTTCTCTTTCATTCATTCTGCACCTCACCCTTTTCAAAATTTCTCCTAAATTACCTTCTATTGGAGCTAGTTTTACATGCTTCGGGGAACTTTTCTCTTTGTTTCCTCCGTATAATTCTATATATGGAAACGTTAATTCTTGCCTTGGCTGCTCTTTATGCTTAATTTCTTTTGCTGAAAGTATATTTTTTATCAAGCTATTGATATCAATTTCGTTTCCGCTCATGCTTTTGATACTATTTTCCATTAAAAATAATTATTCTCTTAATAATTGTTGGTTTTTATATAGAACGACATATAAAAATTTTAAGAAAAATAAGTTTCCCTTTACAAACAAACAAAAATTTTGATAATTAAAGTATATTAATTATATTAAAACATAGAATTTCTTATTTTAATAAGGATATGCTCTATGAACCATCTTAAGCTTCGTCTCACATAACGAGCATTTTCCATGTGGATGATTTGTAGGGATCTTTTTATCTAGTGACAGCCCTAGCTCATTTAGACACACATTGCAGTACATTAAATGCCCACATGGGACGAAGACAGTGTTTTTCTTTTCATTCATACAAATAACACAAAGCTCTCGGTCTTGATATTCCCTGACAATGATTTCTCTTTCTTGCACCCTTTGCATTTCAATATATTTTTTCATATCTGGGGTTTTATTTTCTTCGAAACCTTTCTTTTGCTCATACAGCTGGTCATTCAACCTATCAATAGTATCAGCCAGCTGCTTTTCTATAACATTTTTTTCTTCTAGTTGCCTTTGCAAAAATATTATTTTTGTGCCTCTTTCGTCGATTTCTTTTCGTGATTTATCAGACTGCTCCAGGATTGTTTCTTTTTGCTTTTTAGTTTGGGTTTTTAAGTTCTGTAAATCAGCTTCAAAGTTCATACGATTGGCTTCTTTTTCTCGTCTTTCCCTATCAATTTCTTCTGCTAGCTTTTGGAGCTCCTTATCATAGCCAGTTTTTAGGTTTCTTATTAAGGTTTCTGTTTTATTTCTCAAGTCTTGAATTTCTAGATCTTTATCTTGTAATTTTTGCTGGAATTCTAGTTTTACTGTATTTTCAAACTCATAGACCAAGCCATCACATTTTATTTTAAATTCGTTTCTTTCCTGAGCCAATTTTTCGCATTCTTCTTGTAAAAGCCTATTCTGATTTTCAAGGTAAGAAATTTTCTCTTCATGTGTTTTTATTTTGTTTTGATAAGCTTGCAATGTGTCATGTTTACCATATAAAAGTGAATGAGGCACCGCAAAAAGGCCAAGCTCTGAGTCTGTGATGGCCGAGCCAAATCCTGTGTCTTCTGTTCTATGAACTATTAAATAAATTAAATTCTGCTCAGATGACGATTGGGTAGAAACTGCCAGCTTGCATGGCGGCTTCCCATCTACATGTCCAATAAGCATCTGTATAAAAGATCTGTATATCGTTTTCGATGAATTTTCACTATCATTTGGGTACAATGTGGCTACTAAATATTCCCCATGGTTTCTCTGCTGCTCAATTTCACGTAGTCCAGGCCACTCCCTGTGGTCTGCAGATGCAGTCCTGTCTATTCACAAATCCATTTCATTAAAGCACTGATTAGGGTTTGTGTTGATTTTCCATACCGAAAATTGCTTAAATATAAAATGGACTACAATTAAGTGGCGGGAGTTATCAAAAGGCTCAATTTTCCTTATTTTAGTACATGGAGGTGGGATAAACTGCTCCTCTGTGCTTACTAAGCCATGTGCATAGTTAAGCTTGCCACTAAGTGTCTGGTCAAGAGCTGGTACTGGTGGCGCTTCATATCGAGAATCTCTATTAGGGCAGCATTGCAAGTGTCTTTCCCAGGCTGTTTTTTCATCATCTCTAATCTGGTGGTTTGGGTTATAAGGGCATACACGATAAGTTCACAATGCTGAAGTTTGCTGGCCATTAGCTGCCAATTTGTAAGCACTTCTTGAGTAGTGTGAAGTGCATCTTGGCTCATGGTACTTTAGCTTGGCTTCATCGATAAAAATATGACTTATGTTGTGTTTGCAGACTTTTATTCTAGGCTTGATGTAATTGAAGTCTTTATTTTTGCACCTTGTGATGTGGTATTTAAAAGATTCAGGGGTTTGCAGACGATGATTAGGCTCGAAAGGGCAGGTTGTATGATCATAATTGTCAATTTCGTATTCGTTTAAATCTTGAGGTATTGACATATTTTTATAGCAAGGGGGGTCTTCTTTAATTAAACTTTAATAATTTCAAGCATTTCTCTAAAGATTATTGTGAATTATAAATAAAATTATATAATTAAATATTAGCACATGGAAAATATTATATAATTATAAAATCATGCAATGCTCTAAACTTGGCTGTAAGCGTAAAGTCAGTTATTCATGTAATTATACTCCTCCTGAAACTTATTATTGCGAAAAACACTCTTCAAAGCATATCAAGTCAAGTAATAAGACTCATCCTTTCAGCTCAGTATATTCCAAGCCTACTGAAGGCGTAAAAGAAGCAATTCTTCAAATTCTTACAGAAGAAATATCTAAACTTGATACAATAAAAACTGAAATCATAGTCTCCTTTAACCAAATCCTTGCTGATTATGAAAACTCATTCAAAAAAATTTTGAAAGAAATAGACTCTAATATCGCAGAAATTAATAGTTGTTTCGAAAAGGTTTGCAAAGAGCAAATGATACCAAATCTTGATGATGATCCAGTTTTGAAATTATTGGCTTTGGAGCCTAATGAAGCTGCTGAGAAAGTTAAAACTATTTTTATAAAAAATACTGAGTTTTTCTATGGACTGAGCAATAAAATTAGTAAAATTGTAAATAGTCCTATTTCAGACTTACCTCAGGTGGAGTCCGTAAACTCTACTCTTAACCTAGAAATACTAGAAATGTCATATTCCATAATCGTTGAACCAGAATTTGAAATCATTCCATGCCCACCTGCTATTGCAAGTAAAATTAACCAAAAATACATCAAAACAGAAATTCAAAGAAAATATAATCTAATATCTATTCGATATAACGGTGAAGCGTTTGTCTTAAATGGAGCTTCTTTATCAGTTAGGCAAGAAGCAGCTGAAGAACTGAGAAAAATTATCAGCCAAGAAATAACTACCAATGTGCATTGAGAATGGCTAAGAGATGATGGCACATTTGAACCTTATTCTAGTAATTTAAGTGAAGTAATTGAGCATGCTTACAATCGAAGTGAGACTTCGTTAGAGATTTTAATTAGAGGTGTCCCTTATAAAATCATTTTCGGGAACCCGCACGTCCAAGTTATATCAAACTCAAATATATCCAAAACTGTCAGAAGAATAGAAGAAAATAAGGGTAAAAATGGTATCTTCGAAGAAAGCACCAATAGTAATGGTAAAACTGATATCATTTGATATTGGGAAGATGATGATGGAGCTTACAAAGAGTACACAATTGAAGCTTCAAGACAAATTGAAACAGCATACAGACAAAACAGCAAAGCTTTGATTCAAGGGAAAGATTTAAGAGCATATTTGGTTGACCCGAAAAAAATGATCCAAAAAAATGAAAAAACGAATTCCGTGAGGAGAATAAGAAGAGGGAATCCTTAAGTGGTCAATTTCACTTCTAATAATAAAACAAGTTTTTATAAGCTCAATGATATTGTTTTATTATTTAAATATTTCTTATAACTTTTATATTATCATTCAGCTTCAATTCATAATTGCTTTTTATAATTTTCTTTATGAGATCTCGGTAATTATTCGTATATAGTTCTGATATTTTAATAGATCATTAATTAAATTAAAAATAAAATTTGTACTTGCCAATTTTTGGAAATTATTGAGGTGTTTTAAATACTGTTCTTTTCTGCAAACAAATAGGGCAAGGACAATCGTGTTTGATCGTCCCTTTTTTAGTGACAATAGTGATTCTTTAGTTTTCACGTCAAAAATCTGGTACTTAATAAAGTAATATGTTGAATTTATCACAATTATAAGGGCACTTCTGCAAATAATGAAATGCTAAATCGTTTAAGCTCTTTTCGCCTCCCTCTTCTTTAGTGAGTGTGCCTTTAAACCCTGACATTTTGGCTAGTTAATATTTTAGAAATTTTTGAATTTGATAAAATCTCATGTTTTGAGAGCAATCTCATCAATTCTCATATGAATCAAGTAGTTCATGACTCCTAGACAGAAAGTGTTCTCATTTTTTATCCTTTTTTTTATATCATCTTTCTCAATATCATTATCCTGACCTATGATTCTTTTAAGATTTTATGAATAGCCTAGGTAAAATTATCTATACTGCCATTTATAGTGTGACCTTATTCAATCTCTTTAAAATTCAATAATTTTTTTTATAATTTCTATTTTATTTTTTACTGTTTTTGATTTTCCACGTTCTGCTAACAATTCATTGCTTACATCATCAATAATCTCTTTTAAAAAAAGTTTTTTTCTGAACTGAGATTGCAATGATTCATATTTTTAGTCAAATCCTCTGAATTAGTTATGCGTGCTTTGTATCATTTTAAATGTTTTAAAATTGAATTGCAAGGTTTTGACTTTCAGATGATTCTTCTGCTAGTTTATTGTTTAATCACTAAATTCTTTTCTTAATCTCTCATTTTCTATTGCTTTTGCTTCAAGTTCACTAGTTTGATCTTTAAATTTTTTTATAGATTGATTTTCAGTTAAGAGTCTATTATTTTTCTCTTTAACCTGCTCAACATTAGTTTTTAATTCTTTTAAATTATCCTTCAGATTCCATTTTCTTAAGCTATTTGGATGTTTTCTTTTTCAAGTACTTTAAATTTTTAATTTAAAGGATAAAACTCAGTCTCATCACAAAGTTTTGTATTGTGGAATATATTTATCTGCTCTATAAGTTGCATTTTATTATTTTCAAGACTTTGGACTTCCTTAAATTGCCTCTTATTAGAAGAGGATGAAATGAAAATTAAGCTCGCAAACAGTTGAAAAATCGATTTTAACACCATTCATCACCTAATGAGATGAAAAATCTGAAAGAACCTCTATCTGATAATCGTAGAAATCCACTTATAACTGTTCTATAACCCTCAAACTCTATTTATATCATCCAGACTTAATAGATAGAGTTTGCAGTGTGAGAGCAATTTCCAATTTAAAGCAGCCGCAATTGTAAGCCTATTCACCTAAATCTTCTTGGAGCACCTTGACAAAATTGTCGCAATCATGTTGAGAGAACCAAGATTATAGAGATCTGATGTACAGGATAAGAGTAATAATCTTGGAGAATTAATTTTCAGGTGGCGGAAAGACTGATGCCTCTAGGTGTCAGACGGACCCATATAAACTTACTGTGTTCAAAGGAGAGTTTTAAAGGCCTAAATTTCTATTATTGGGATTAACCCAGAGTGGTCATTTATTTGCTGAATCAAATTTACAAATATCTTAAGTGGTCTAAATAGCTGAATGCGGCCAAGCCTATACTTTTAAGCGGATGCTAAACAAGCAGGGTTTATGATAAATCGTAAATATGAAGATGGCAGTAAATAAATTATTTGAGCAGATATATGGCTATGTCAAGTTAAGGAAAGAATATTTGATGCAGATTTTTTACTATGAAAATCTATAAAGCAAATCATCATGTAGCCAATATAAGAATTTTGATAGCCTAAAATTTTCCAAAGGGATACTTGCCATTATTAATCCTTGGAGTACTCATTTTATGCGAATGCAAGTTCAAACCCTAATCAGTTATTCATCAGAATGCAAATTATTTATTGAATATTTCTGTCTAAAAAACGAAATTAATGGATATTTTTTCATATAAATTAGCTATTTTAATAATAATAATAAATTGTAGAATGGATCAAAAGAAGTGCTTCGAGCCAGGCTGCAAAAATGAAGTTGAATATGCATGCAAATGCACCTCTCCTGTATCTTTATTCTGTGAGCGGCATATCGGAAGGCATATTAAAAATAATTTTGCTGGCATGTATCATTCATTTGACCCTATTTTTGAAGGGCCTAGTGAAGAGACAAAACAAGCTGCTCTTAGAAGAGAGAATCCTTAAGTGGTCAATTTCACTAATAAAAATAAAACAAGTTTTTATAAGCTCAATGATATTATTTTATTATTTAAATATTTCTTATAACTTTTATATTACCATTTAAATTAATTCATAATTTGCTTTTTATAATTTTCTTTATGAGATCTCGGTAATTATTCGTATATAGTTCTGATATTTTAAGATATTTTGTTCCAATTTAAAGGTTAGATTGATAATGCTGGTCTCTTAAGCAGCAGGGTTATAAAGGTGCTAAATTAAATGCAATTATTAATAATTTATCAAAGTATAGATGCATACATAAAATAATTCTTAGACTAAATTCCCTAAGCAAAATTTTAATAAATTATCAAAATTTTTGTATTTTATATATTCTAATTCGCTAACAATATATATATCTCTAAATTTGATTGAATTAACTTAAGGCTAATTATAATAATGATCATTAACTAAATATTAAATCAGTGTTTTCAAAATAAATTATATAAAAACCTATTTTACTAAGTAAGAGTGTTGTTTTCAATGCTAGAATCCAATAATTAGCTCGCTTACACAGAATGGAGAGTAAATAAATTGTTTCATAATAAATTATCAAATTTTATAGCCGGTTTACTAATATTTCCCTTTAATATTAATTATTTTCTATAAATAAATAAATTAAGCTTAAAAATTTCTATTTAAAATCCTACTATTTTTTCTGAATGACAATTGATTCAAACGAAATCCATATTTATACTGATATGATGCAATCAGCCGCAAAAACTATAGAGTTAGAAGATGGTTGGCAGAGAATCCAAGAAGAAGGGATCGACCGCATAATTGACTACCTAGAAACCTCAAATCTAAGCAACTTTTCCAAAAGGCAATACTCAGAGCTCTACACAATTGTATACAACATGTGTACACAAAGGCCTCCAAAAAACTATTCCAGTCAGCTCTATGACCGCTATTCATGCTCTATAAAAGACTACATCCAAAACCACATTCGGCCAAGAATTGTCAATAAATCTGATATCGGACTCTTGACTGAAATGCAAGTTTGTTGAAAGAACCAACAGATTATGATGAAGTGGATGAAAAACTTTTTCCAATACCTGGACAGACATCACGTCAACCAAAATTCATTGCCAAACTTGACAATCCGCGGGCTTAGCATCTTCTATGGCGAAATAGTCACCCAATGTAAAAGCAAAATCATCAGTGCTTTTATTCATGCTTTAGAGCTGGATAGAAATGGTGAACATATTGATAGAGACTTGCTAAAAAACGTCACGGATATTTTTATGAGGGTGGGGACTATACATAAACCAAATGATCCTGCTGATTTTTATAATTTTCTGGAAAGTTCTGTGCTGGAGTCGACAAGGAACTTTTATGAAGGAAAAAGTAGAATTTGGATAACAGAGGACAGTTGTCCAGATTATTTATTAAAGGTTGAGCGATGCTTAATTGAAGAAATGTCAAGAGCTGATCACTGCTTACACCCTAGTTCAGGGCAAAAAATAAGGTCTGTATTTTTAGATGTTATGATCAATATTCATGAGACTACGATTTTGGAGAAAGAGACTGGAATTGCTTATTTGCTAAATCATCATAAAACTGATGATATGCATAGGCTGTATAGACTGACTTCTGAATTAACTAATGGGCTACAGCCTATTGCACAAGCAGTAACTAAGTATATTAAAGAGCAAGGGCAAGGAATTATTAAACAAAAATTAGCAAAAATTGCTATTGACAAAAAAGAGTCACCAGAAGACCCAGAATTTGTAAATGCTTTTATGAATGCCCAAGAAAAATTTAAAAGTTTAATTTCTGAATGTTTCCAAAACAATTCCATCTTCCAGCGTGCCTTAAATTCTGCTTTTGAAGAACTTGTAAACCAAAAAATTGGAAAACATGGATTTTCTGAAATTTTGGCTTGTTATGCTGATAGACTTCTTAAAAAATCAAGCGAAAGACTTAGAGATGAAGTTATCGAAGAAGAACTTAAAAAGCTTCTCGAACTTTTTGAGCATTTAGCTGATAAAGATGTTTTTGCAGAAATTTATAAAAATCAGCTATCAAAAAGACTTCTTAATGATACAAGTGCAAGCGAAGACGCTGAAAAAAGTTTTATTTCGAAAATGAAAATGTGTTGTGGGGCAAGCTATACATGTAAGTTTGAAGGGATGATAATGGATTTGCATCTTGCCCAAGATCTCGACCAAAAGTTTAAAGAAAGTGGATCTAGTCTGCCTATTGATTTTTCAGTCCAAGTTTTGACGAATAGTCATTGGCCTTATTATAAGAATCATAATGTGATTTTGCCTGCAAGTTTGTCTGACTGTATTCATGTTTTTAATAGATATTATGCCCTTAATACCCAGCATCGAGTTTTAACATGGACGAATTGCTTAGGAATTGTCACTCTTACAGGATATTTTGATCAAGGCCAATACGACTTCATCTGCTCCACTTATCAAGCTTGCGTTCTTTATCTCTTCAATGACAAGTCAACCCACACCTACTCCGAAATCAAGCAGATCATGAACTTTGACGACGACACCTGCAAAGGTGTTATGAAAACTTTTGTCTTCTCTAAAAACAAAATCCTCGAAAAAACAGGAGAAGAAAGAAAAATTAACGAGACTGACTCTTTTTCAATCCGAGGCAATTTTAAAACAAATCAAAAAAAGGTGAAATTGCCGATTCCTTCCAAAGAAGAAAATTATTCAAGAGAAAAAGTCTCAGAAGACAGAAACTTGGCAATTGAAGCAGCTGTAGTAAGAATTATGAAAAGCAGAAAAACTATTGCGCACTCGAATTTGGTTGCAGAAGTAGCTGGAATGCTGTCAGTGTTTAAGCCACAGATAAAAGATATAAAATCAAGGATTGAAAATTTGATATCAAGAGATTATATTGAAAGAGATAATGAAGATACAAATATATATCATTATAAAGCATAGCTAATATGGAAATTATTAAATAAAACTTTATGAATAGCCATTATTAATTTTTGAATTTTTATCATCTTTTTTTGGTCTAAACTAACTTATAAAGTGCTTTTTTGGAAAATTATTAGGCATCCAATATTGACTTTTCCTTTATAATATAATATTATGAGAAGGATCCTTAATTATTATTGAATGCGCTAGTTTCTTCCAAGCAAGCTCATCTATCCAATGTGGATTCAATTAAATACGCTCTTTCTGCATTAATTAGGATTTTTCTATTTTTCTTTGCAAAATTATAGGAAAGGAATGGTTTCGGAGAAAACTCATTCCTACGGCATATGTGTCATCGTTTATTGGTTCTTGAATTCCAAACTTTTTTGATTCTTTTCTTTTGGTTTCAGTCATAAATGATAAAATTAGTCCAATTTTTAATCTCTTCAGAGAAATAAATTGATGAATGATGATAATACTAGGTTTCTTTAATAAGATTTATTAAATTCTGGGCTAGAAGCAGAATTTTCTTACATAAATAAGTATTTTTCTCGAATCTCGATCTGTGAGGGGTCATTATGAGCGCTGTTCAAAAGAGTAGATTTTTAGTGTTAACTGTTGGAAATTTAATAATTGATTACTAGCATTTTGATTGAGCTGGCTTTGAGTGTCTTTTGTTTTATTATTCAGATTTTCTTCAACTATTTTAAGATAGGCTGATATTGAATTTGAGCTCCATATTAAAGCATAGCTAAATATTATTTAAAATTTCATTATTTTTTGTAAAGGCAAGGGCATATACATTTTAATCAAGATTTTTGTTCTGGCTTTGGAGGAATTTTCATTTCAGGGTTACTGTTGTGTAGTAAAGAATCTAATGAAATATCTTCATTAAATGCAATTGGGATGTTTGAAATATCGATAATGGATTGCTCTTCTTCTATATGATCATTAGAAAATGTAGGCGATTTTTTAATCTCGTATTCATTTTTCTCGTTAAGATTAGCTAAAATCGAGTCGTTATATGATAGAAATCCTGACTGAGGTTTTCCAACTATTTCAGGCATTGACAAGCTGACAAGCCGTTCTTCTCCTACAAATGATAGATCATTGACTGTGATATCAAAATTAGCAAGTCCTGAATTTATTTCTGATAAATTCAGACTGTTTTCCATACAAGTATCTTCAACTTTTTCTTCCTTAGAAATATCCATTTCATCTTTTCTTTTTAATTTTTTGATGAAATTTTTCAACGTAAATCTCATTGCTTGGAGTTTATTTTCAAGATATTGAGCTTCATTGTTTCTTTCTGTGTACAAATCTGAGCACTCTCCTCTAATTACAGCTTGAAGATGCCCGGCTGTGTAAGCTGGGGTAAATTCTACATCAAGTAACGTCATTTTTTCTTCTGTGGGCTCTTCTTCAGTTTCTAGAGTCAAAAATTTCAATTCATTATTGTTATCAGGATGGAGTTTAGAAGAATCTTTTAAATTCGAATAAATCAAAGAGCTTGGAAGGAGAAGCTTGTAAAGTTTCGTTAAGTTATTGACTCTCCCAATATGATTTCTCTTACACATTATTTTTGCAGTCTAAATATACCTCACTTGTATAATATTATACGCAAGATTGAAGTCCAAAATTCACTGTTTCTGTGACTCCTCCAAATAATGCTTCAAATCTGCTGATTTTTTTTTAATTTTCAATGTTTTCAAAATTTCTTGAGCTTTATTGTGATCGATTTTTCTTCTTAATTCAAGATCTTTGCTTTTCAGTTTGGCTTTTTCTTCAATAATTTCTTTTTTGATTTCAATAATCTAAATACTTTTTACTTGGCGTTTTAATGAGTCTTTTAGCTGTTCGTCAATATATACAGAATCATTGCCGTCTTCCATAATTATTTTTAAATAATGCGATTTAATTAAGATTAGCGAGATTTTAGATGCTCGACTAGCTTGGTGTAGAATGCAACTCTGTCTGTGATCACATGATTGATAATCACGGTAGGAATATTCCCTCTTGGATCTACCAATTCAATAATTGTCAAGTTCGTCTTAGACAGATCCCCTCCTACAGGTTGGAATAATTGAAGAGCGAAGGAAATTTCTGGCCTCACAAAGCCTTCAGCTAAAGGATGCTCAAGTGGTGAGCTTGTCGCTAAAAGTGCATGGGTGTTTTCATCTAATTGCTGCTTGCAAGAATAAATATAAGCTTCTCTAGGTGAAACTGGGCCCATTGGCTTGGTTTTTTCAATCCTAAGTTTGCTTCCGTCCTCAAAGGTCTGCAAAACTCTCATATCAGCCATCATGTCTCCAAGGGTAAGCTCCATTTCTTCCCAGTGGCTGTAGGCATAGTTGGCAGAGGCTTCACAATTTCCATTGAAAAAGCATTCTACTTTTAATGCGTTGATTCCACCTTCAGTCATAATTTTGCTTACAGTTGCATTTTGGTCAGAAGAGACTTCTACCCAGCTGCTGCGATCGTTAAGAAGCTTTGTGGCTTCTTCAAAAGCGTGACCAGCCTTTTCTTGGAGTCTCTCGTAATCCGACATTTTATATTTGTTTACTAGCTGTTTTTCAATATGAATGGATATGAAAATGAAGCCTCAACATAAAATCTGTTAATTATATACAAGATTTGGAGAAAAATTATAGTGAAATATCTTAATAAAAAAGAGGATTTTCATAAAAGTTGTTATAAATGAAATTATGTGTTATTAAAGATTTATGGTTAGTCTATTTTCATATCTCCAGAAATTCTGCATAGTCCGGATTTTATGGTTTCTAATTCTTCTGCTGATGGAATTTTTACGCCTGATTCTATCATTTTTAAGTCATCTTTATAAATATTAGTGGCATCAGATAATTCTTCAAGACTGACTCCATATAATTTTCTTTGGGCTTTTATAGTGGAAACTGAAGTCATCAATTGGTTTTCGTGACTATTCTCTCCTGCTAAATTATCAAAAGATAATAATCCTTCAGCGCTTTTATCACCATCATGGACATTTTGGGTTGTGTCCAAAATATTCTGCAAGTATTCTTCAGCCTTGTATAAAGATTTTCTTTGTGGAAAAATTTTTTTCTTTTCTTCAAGCTTTAATTTCCCTTTGAAAAAATTTTCTTGGATAATATATATCAATGCACCAAAAAATCTTATAATTAATACAACTGAACCTGAAAAAACGATTCCAAATATAAATCATGTTGAGGTTTCTGAGCCTTGAATTGAGTCTTCATCTACAATATTTAAGTAATAGCCAAAAATGATATTACTAAAAGATCACAAAATAACCCATCTTGTCCTAAATTCTTCAAATTCTTCTAGACGATTTTTTTCTTCATTGTTCATTTGGTCTGGCCTATTACCCCAAGTGCAGTCGTGAATATTGCATATAGCATAAATCATAAAAATATTGACATATGTAGGAGACATCAATATAAAATGAAATGCCCCTTTTGCCATTGTAATAGCAGAGCCATTTAGGAATGAAATGATTGTAAATACAGCAATCCCTCCTAAAGCTAAAAATAAAAGTCATCCAAAATCGTTTAATTCTTGCAAAATAAAAAGCAATAGCATAATTAAAGAAAAAATCATAAAAATCCCATAGCTATAAGAAATCAATTTAAAAGCTTTTTCCACCCTTCGAGGTTTAACCCCAAGCGACATATAAATAATTACAATGATGATAACTTCGTAAGCTTTAATTAACCATTCCGCAGCAACTGAAGGTGCTTGGTTCCCATCAAAAAATCTTCTCATTATCATAGTAAAAATCAAAAAAAAAGTACCTACCATAAACCATGAAAATACTATATTAATGAAATAATAAACCATTTGGACAGTAAAACAGAATTTCCTTAAAAAACTATGATCTGATTCATAGATAACCCCAGCTCTTCTTAAGGCATCTATTAATGCAAACCATGACCCATTTATTCATCGGCGCCTTTGGGCTATTAAATTAGAGAGCTTGTCAGGAACATCAGTTTCAGCAACAGAATTTTTTACGTATCTTAAGAGATAACTGCAGCTTTTTTTGTTTGCTAGTGCTAAGCAAAGGACTCTATCCTCAGCTAGATATATATTTGAATGAAAAGCATCCATTAAGTAAGGGTGGCAAATTGACTTAAAATAGTCTTCCCATAAAGGATCACCTTGTAAGGCATCTCACCTATAGGCACTGAAAGCGCCAGGTAAAACTGTTATATAACCGATAACACTTTCAAGGGCTTTATCAAACATGTGTGTAATTTTATACTCAACTAATTGAGCCATTTCAATCATATTCCAAAAATTTGGATTCATGACAGTGATTTCTCCGCAGCACCCAGCAATCCTTTTATCAGTTTCCATAGCTTCATATAAATGAAACAAAGATTTTTCTAATGGCTTTGTTCCTACATCAAGTAGCATAACATACTTCGGTTGAAGCATTTCACAAAATCCACCAAAAAATCATAAATGTGTATTTAATTTTCGTTTATTTTTCTGTTTTACACAGAAAATCATCTGCAGCCCATGCTCACTTTTCGCAAAATAATGAGTTTTCATGAAGCAATGGGCAAATTCGTCGTCTTCATTTTCATTAGGAATTTTGCATTCTAATAAATTTTCCACTTTGAAGAAGCTTTTGATTTGTTTCTCATTAAAAAATTGTTTAAAATAGCGTTTTTGCTTGTTATAAGTTTCAAGGAATGCACTCATTCCATCAACTATAACAACTGCGCAAACTTTTTCTGTTGGAATTCCAGCTCGTACGAAATAATCAAGATTTTCTGAAATTCCTTGCATTGTATCAATAAAATTTTTCATGTCTTCGTTATACATGCTGACCACAATAAGGAACTCTACTTTTATTTCTTGGCCAGTATATATTAAATTTCTAAAAATGCTTTCGCGAAAATTTGAATCTGGCTCAATTCATTTTAAGCCACTCACTCCTTTGAGACTTTTGAATTCTTTGTTTTCATATTGAGTGATCGTCATTTCCTTTACGAGTTTCATAGGCTGATATATCATTTCTGAGTTATTTTCTTTAGGAGAGACTATTGCGCTTTCTGAATTGATAGGTTTTCCATGCAATTTCATGCCGACATGAAGCATAGCTTATTACTATTAAACATGTGAAAATGGATAAATTTGATAACTTACTTGTAAAGATTAATATTAATTTATTAAAGAAACTATTATATAATCAGCAATGATTTTTATAAAGGCTTAGATAAAAATCTTAGTATATTAATCAATATTAAAAGGTTAAATATATAAGATAAAAAATAAATGAAAGTATTAGTATAAGAATTAGTGAAATTATGCAAAAAATAAGTGATTTTATTATGTGCAAGAAATTAAAATCAATTTAAGGAATTTATTCACGAATAAAATTCGAATAATTTTGTGGAAAATTAAAAAATAATAGCATATTATTGGATAAATATTCAATAAAAAATATCTTTAAAGTGCAAATTATTCATGATAGTATGATTTATAGTAAATCGTAAGTCAGATTGCTATTTTATTAATTTTGAAATTAAATAAACTTTATGGAAGAGCTCGAGTTTCCTGATATTTATGATTTATTTCAAACATTTGATGTACAATTTTTTGAAGGAAAATTAGGAGTTGTTGAATTAATTTGAAGCAAAAGAATGACCTTATGCGCAGGCTTATGCTGTTATAAAGACGGATTAATCACTATCAAGCTTTCTGAACCCCTTTTAAAATACCGCTCAATCTCCGAGCTAAAAGAAACATTAATCCATGAAATGATACATGCTTATTTATGAATAATGCACATTGAATCAGGTAGAGATGGTCATGGTCCTGCTTTTCAAGATATTATGATTACAATAAATGCTATTACAGGGCTTAATATTACAATTTATCATTCTTTTCATGATGAAGTAGATTTTTATAGGAAACATATATGAAAATGCGACGGTCCTTGCCAAAATTGGAAGCCTTATTATGGACTAGTAAAACGAGCTATGAACAGGCCACCTTCAGATAAAGATCCTTGATGTAAAATTTAAAATAGGAAATGAACATCAGAAAAAGTGTGGAGGGAAATATACGAAAATTGCTGAGCCAACTCCTAAGAAAAAGAAGAAAGAAGAGGCAACAAAAATTACAAAATTTTTTAAAAATGACAATAAAGAGAGAGTAAAAACTGAAAATAAATAGAATTTTTTTGGTGTATAGCCCATACCCACTTTTAAGTCACGATATAGACTAACAGCAACCTTCCAGCTTATGTCAATAATTCCTATAGCAAAAATGGTGAAAGCAACTGATGCATTTTATAGTTCAGGGTGAATAAAAGCGATACTAGGCTTTAGCAATAATCATAATACAGCTTTCTAGATTAAAAACATAATTTTTCAATGTGAAAAAATAGCAAAAATAAACATTTAAAGTTAAAAGTCCGCTTTAAGTAGTAACTATAACTGGAAATTAAAAGTTTGGAAAATTCATTAACCGAAAGAAATAAACTTAGATTATACTTAATGATATGATTAATATATGGAAACTTAATGATTCAACTAAATTTTGTTTAAATTAGAAAAATCTCAGCCTCTTGCAAGTTTAAATGCACGAAATTTATCTTATTTAGTAATAGAAACCCAATAGTCTTTATATTAATTTATGGGAATTAACTGTTGCAGCCAGTCCGCAAGTAGAGTGTGCACGAGTATTATACCTCCAGCCCAACAGCCAGCTAGGACTGCCAAAAAAGCTGTATTGGAAGGAAATCATTATGAAAAAAATTCAATGAAGCTCGATATCAAGTCAAATTCTCTGTATCAAAAACGAACCAAACGAAAAGGAGATAGAAGTAACCTTTCCTTGCATCATATTGATACCACGGTATCAGCTGTTTAATAATTAACTTAATTTAGAATAATCTCCCAAATTTTTCTTATTGTCCTTACATAGAGGAAAATTGTAATATGGAAATCATGATTAAAAGTTCAGAATTGAATTTTTGTTCAATATTTTCATATATTAATATATTAAGAAATAAAGAGACAAAATTGAAACTAATTATAGAGAGATTCTAAAATTTTTTGAAAAAATGATAAATCCTAATTATAAAAATAGAGAAATTATTATAAAAAATTCAAAAATATTTTTCTTAATAGAGAATTGAAAGTTTTATTTTGTTTAATAATTAAATCTATAATTAGACTTGATATTTAAGATATTGATAATATTTTAATGTTATTAAAGGAAAAAAATTATTTTATTTTTACTTTAAAGCCCAAGCAAGCATTATTAAAAATTTACCCTTTGTTTAATTTTTATTTATAAAAATAAATCATTTTTAATTTAAACTTCTATACTTGTTTGTCTCTCAATCTCGCTCATTGACTTGCTTTTGTTTTTCTTGCTAAATTTCCTAGTCCTCCTTCTGATAAACCCAGTGATTTTTTTTTCATAAATATCTCTCTTAAGTGGCTCTTCAGAAAATTTTAAAAAATCAAACTTTGGGGATGGCAAAAACCTTACTAAAATTCCAATTTTTAAAGCACCGGTTCCAATAAAAATACAAAACAGATGCTCGAGAAATGTCAAAGGGACTGTATTTACCGGCTGCCCTCCAAATTGCACTAATACTATCTGAATTATCACTGTCCCAATTATAATCCCTAAAAATATTCAATTTTTCGTTATTCCTTTGAATACATTTTTTTCTTCAGATTTTACTTTCCTGCAATTAATTTCATTAAAAATCTGCAGAAATACAAAAGTATTAAAAAATATGGTAAAATGTGTCCCTGTCGACATGTCAATGACAACTGGCATTAAAAATAAAATAATAAAAAGGCAAGTGCATTGGAAAATAACTTGTGCAATAATATTTTTCAACATATCAGGTGTTAATAAAGAATCAGTTGATTTTATTGGTTTTTTCTCAAGAAGTTTAATATCAGGTGGTTCAGTAGCCAAAGCCAAAGCTGCAAAAGTGTCCATAATCAGATTAACCCAAAGCATTTGAACCGCTGTTAATGGTGCTCGATGTAATACTATAGCCCCAACAAAGGAAAGTATAAGTGCTACTATATTAACAGTTAATTGAAATTGTATAAACTTACTGATACATTCATAAATATTTCTTCCTCATAATACTGCTGTTACTATAGAAGCAAAATTATCATCAAGTAGAATTATATCTGAAGCTTGTTGAGCTAGCTGAGTTCCAGCTTGGTGCATAGCGAACCCTACATTTGATTTTTTTAAAGCTGGGGCATCATTGGTGCCGTCACCAGTTACAGCTACAATTTCATTCATTTGTCTTAGGCCTGTGATTAAAATAAATTTATCTTCAGGGGATGATCGTGCTAAAACTCTTAATTTTTTAATAATTTTTTTAAATTCTTCAAAATTCCCTACAATCAATTTTTCTTGTTTTTGGATATTCTGGGATTCTGCCCTTGAATTGTCTGATTCATTTAGTAAATATCCTGATCTTTCTCTAAATTCTGACCCCAGCATAACTGTATCCTCTTCATTATCGATATAGTCTTCAGGCAAAATATTACATCTTTTTGCAATAGAAACTGCAGTATCCCTGTTATCGCCTGTTACCATCCTTACAATAATTCCTGCATTTTGGCACTTTTTTACTGCGTCTGGGACTTCATCTCTTAGTGGGTCTTCGATTCCAATTATTGCTAGCAAGGTCAAACTTTCTGTCAGATTTTCCACATTTTCTTTAATAGAAAAATTTTTATCCACCTTTTTATAAGCCATTGTTAAAGTCCTCAATGCCTTCTGTGCATACCCAGAAATTATTTTATTTATTTCATTTTTCATTTCTCCACTAATGGCTTCATCTTTTTCTTCTTTATTCCAATAAGTATCGCAGCATTCTAAAACAGCTTCACTTGCACCTTTTACTAAAATTAAATAGCAATCATTTTTTTCAATGACTGTGACCATTTTTTTGGTTTTTGAAGAAAATGGGACTTGGAAAAAAATTTCGGTAGAATCTCTTATTTCTTCATATTGGGCGCCAAATTTTTTGACAAGCTTTAATAAAGCGATTTCTGTTCTAGACCCAGTGAAGGTTTCTTTATTTTCATGAACTGAAATGCTTGCTGTTGAATTAAAGCAACAATGCTCTATTAGCATATTTCTTGTATTTTCTTTAAGATTGAAGCCATTATCAAATTTTTGGCTTTGCGTGTATATTGAAACCACCTCCATAATATTTTGTGTCAAAGTCCCTGTTTTATCTGTACAAATATTAGTAGCTTGGCCCATTGTTTCTGAAGCATCTAAGTGTCGGACTAAGTTATTTTGCTGCTTCATTTGATTTACAGAATAAGCTAAGCTTAAAGTTACAGCTAAAGGAAGCCCTTCAGGAACAGCAACAACAATAATAGTGATTGAAATAATAAAATCTGATATTAGCCTTGACCATGTTTCTTCAACCCATCCATCTTCTGCTACATCAATAATTAGATATATTATTAGAACCAAAAATGTCAAAATTGCAACAGCAAGGCCAACTTTTCCAATCCCAAAAGCAATCCAATTAAGTTTCTGCTGAAGTGGGGTTTCATCTGTTTCTTCTTGCTGCAACATTTCATAGTTTTTTCCTTGAAAACTATTTTTTCCGACAGCGAGAACTAAAGCAGTTCCAGAGCCATCTGTAATTTGTGACCCTGAAATTAAAAATGGGGATTCGTCTTCGCCATAGCCTTTATTAACGTTATCTGATTCTCCAGTCATTGAGCTTTCGTCTGCTATGATGTTATTTGATTCAATAAGAACTGAGTCAGCAGGAATAATATCGCCACTTCCAATTTTTATAATATCTCCTACCAATAAATCAAAAATTGAAATTTGTTTATCTGTTCTATGGTTTTCTTCTCTTTTTACTGTTATAAGCCTCATCTGGGCAGCTTGGTCAAGTTTTCTAAACTGAATTTCTTTGATATAGTTATTTATAGCTGTAACTAATACAACTATAATTACAGCTACTAAAATTGCGGTCCCTTCAAGCCAGCCTTCACTAGGCTCTTCTATAATTCCAATAATTAAGGATACTGTGGCAGCAATTATTAGTATCCTTAAAATTGTGTCATCTAAAGCATCTCATAGTAATTTGAAAAATGATACCTTTTTTCTTTCAATTGGCTTATTATCTCCGTATATCTTTATTCTTTCGCTAGTTAATTCATCATTCATATTTATCCCTTTTTTCTTATCAGTGTAAAGATTTTTGCAAAGACCATCGATATGGCCAAGTTCTTCTAATAACTGTGAGCTTTTATTGGATTTTATGTTATCAAGTATGAACATCTCGTTTAGTTTTTCGGGAGAAATTTGTAATTTTTGGCTGTTTTGAGAGATGTCAGAATCTAGTCCTTCTAATAATGGCTCCATTAAAATTATGACGTCCATCCATTTTGCTTTAATTGGTGCTATTCTGGTTAATTATTAAAATTTCGAAAATTTAATAAATCAGTTTGTTAAAATTTATTATTTATTATAGTTATCAGACACCTAACCTATCATATACTTTTGATTAATTAAAGATATAATTATATATAAAAATCTTGGAATAACTCTTAATTCCTAATTTATTAATTAAAAAGTTATCCATTAGTTGCCAAAAATGTATTTCTTCTATTTTTAAAAGCATTACCTAAATTTTTCATCTTTTTCAGTTAAAATTTAAATATAAAATGCCTATAAAAGACGAACTAAGATCTTTAGCTAATATTGGAGTCAAAATGCGTGAAGATCTAAGATTGCTTAATATAAACACAATTTCTCTGTTAGCGATACAAGATGCAGAAGATTTATATAATCGATTAAATAAACTTAAAGGTTGCAGACAAGACCCTTGTGTATGGGATGTTTTCTCTGCTGCAATTCATCAAGCTAAAACTGGGGAAGTCACGAAATGATGAAAGTGAACTCCTGAAAGGAAAAAAATTCAAGCAATGAGAAAATTGAAAAAATAAGAGCTTTGGATTTTTTATTATATAAGTATAAAATTATACATCAAAAATATTTTATAGGTTTCCTTTAATTTATAAATTTAAGAATTTATTTATAACTGCTAAACGAATATTTCTTCTATTTCATATCAAGTTCTCCTTTTTCAAAAAAATTTAATAAATAAAATACCATTTAAAAATGAACTCAAGCATTGGAATAGAATGCGCGAATCTTCATCTCCTCAACATAAATTAAATTTCTTCATTAGCATAATAAAGATGCAGAAGACTTATAAAACCAATTTACAAAGCTTAAAATAATGTAGGAGTATGAATTAGTTGCAATTCATCAAGCTAAAACTGGAAAAACAGCAATATGATGGAAATGGACTTCTGAAAGAAAAATAGTCAAATCAATGAGAATATTAAAAAATATCAGTTAGCAAAGCTTGATTTTTATATCATCTTTTATAGACTTATTAATGTTGGTCGAAAACTCAAACTTATACAATTTGCAATTTTTCATGATGAAATAAAACGAATCTTGATATAATATGCCATAGTACATTAGATCGCTTGGATTTACGTATGAAATTCCAATATTTCTTCAGTTGTAGCGATTTGATTTGCCAGCTTCATAGATATTTCCGCCAGCTTCAATTAAGATTACTCTATTTTCATTAGAACATAATATTTTTGTATAAAAGTAATTTTTTAAATTTAATAAAATTTCTGTATATGATTCTGAAATAGGGTCATATTCATATAGATGGTGTTGATGAAAACCTGATACAAAAATTTTATTTTGAAAAATTGTGCATGAGCATCTTGTAGAACCTGTTGGCATCGATGTAAAATATTCTCATTCTTTAGTTTTTAGATCAAATTTCACACATTTTCTCAAAATTTCTCAATCTGATGTTACCCCTCCAAAGCAGTAAACACAATTATCATAATAAATTGAGCCTGAACAATAGCATGGCAAACTTTTACCTAAAATTTCTATTTGATTTTCTGAGTTTATGGTAAAAGCATATTGATAATTTGGAACATTTTCAAAGCAAAAGACCTTTTCATCTGGGATTTTGCACATTGATATTTGACAATTTAAGTAATCTGGGAATAAAAGAGCATTTTTAGATGAATTTAAATGGTCAAGATCAATAGCTGTCATCTCTTTTGAGTATCCAGAAAAATATATAATTTTGCCAGCATCGTATTGAGAATTTATTTTACATTTTAAATGCTTGATGAGGTATCTTTTATCTCTTGCGTGCTGCTTTTTATTCTCCTTGGCTTTTTCTTTTATAGTATCCTCTATATTGTGCTTTTCAAGGAATATGTCAGAAATCATTAAATAATTTATGGCCATTAAAAAACTTATTTCATTGCTACTCTACCTTATCTGACCTTCCAATAAATCGGCAAAATTCTCTTTTTGGTTAAAGTATCCAACAATGACGCACAAGAAAAAAATAATTTTTCGACAATGCTTTTCGTATAATTATTCTTATTGTATTTAAAACTATAATAATTTTAGATTATAGAATATAAGTTGCATTATCTCTCGTGAATTCTTACGATTTGAGAAAATTAGCATTTTAAAATAAAAAAGTGTGTCCCTGATTGAGAATAAGAAAACCTTGTGTGAGCTTAGATTTCTTAATATGGAAATACATATTAGGCAAGCTTTTATTTATTATTGACATGCAAATATTAATGCTTAATTTAGTTTCAAAAAATTTAATTGTGATAATATATAATTATTATTTTAAAAATTTACTAAGGAACGAGTTTTAGACTTATCAAACTATATTTTGCAATTTTCCATTTATTAGATTAGGTGCTTTATTTCCCACAGCATCCTTTCTTTTTCTTTACACTTGTAGGCTTTAATCCTATTGTATGTGAAACTGGCTTTGGATCATCTTCTTGCTTCTCTAGTCATTTTTCATATAAAATTGTGCAAAAAGTAGTAAATGCTTCATGAACATTTAATCCACTTTTTGCTGAAGTTTCTAAGAAACCACTCAATTCATGCTTCTCAGCAAACTTTTTCCCTTCTTCAGTAGAAACCTCTCTAGGCTGTTCACCATTTTCCACTAAATCAACCTGATTAGCAACCAGAAAGATATCAGCATCTTGAGAAGAATTTTGTCTGATTTCGTCAAGCCAATATTCGCAACTTTCAAATGTATGCTTTGCAGTTGCGTCGTATACTAGTAAAACGCCATCAGCTCTCCTATAAAAGCTCCTCGTTACACTTCTAAAGCTTTCCTGCCCAGCAGTATCCCAGATTTGAATTTTTATAGGCTGTCCTTTAATCTCTATTGATTTTGTTCCGAACTCTACACCGATAGTCACATTGTGCTGCTCTTTAAACAGATTTTCACTGAACCTAAGCAATAAACAGGATTTTCCTACTCCTGTGTCGCCAACTATGATAACTCTAAAAAGGAGCTCTTGATCCATAATTTAAATTCTCCTATCATGGAAATATTTATCTCGCAGCATAATATTTGATGCTTTAATTAAAATTGGCTGAACAAAACTCTGGCAAGAAAAGGAAATTTTGCTTCAATGTAACTATAAGGCTATTTTTATAGGTAAAAATCCTTATTCAATTTATAAAGCAGACTAGTTTTTGATCATCTGAATCCTATTTCTATGTGTTTTTAAAAAACGGATATGATAAATATCTTCAAGAAATGCAATCATTCAAAAAATTATGATTGCTTCGGAAAAGATATTGGCGTGGCATAGAGACTTCTTAGATAAAAAGATTGTTTTTGATTAATTATTATTTAAAAATATAGAAATGGAAAATTATGAGAAAACTCAAGATCTGACAAAATGATACAATGTCACATATAAGCAAATGATAAGCGATGTCTTATATAGAAACCCAAAATTTAATTTGAATGAAATTCCTAAAGAAATATGTGTAATTTGTCAATATGAATTAGAACAAAAAGACACTGATATTGTTCTTTTAAGTAAATGTGAAGGTCATTTTTTCCATGCTGGTTGTATTGACTCTGCAAGACAAGGGAAAGAATTTATAATATGTCCAGTCTGCAAAATCCCATACGGTGTGGAGACGGGTAGTATGCCTTCTGGAACTATGAAAGTCAAATATAACACTCATTACAGATTAGATGGATTTCCTGGGGTTGGAGCAATTGAAATTGCTTATACATTTGAAGCCCAGAAAATAGATAGGCATTATATTTCAGGGATTACAAGAATAGCATATTTACCTAATAATCAAGAAGGAAACGAAGTTTTGTCTATGCTTGTCGAAGCTTTTGAAAGAAAATTGACATTTAAAATAGGAACAAGCATAACGATGGGAACTGAAAATTGCATTGTATGGAATGGAATTCATCATAAAACAAGCACATATGGTGGAGTTTCAAAGTATGGGTATCCAGACCCTACATATTTGAAAAGGGTAAAAGAAGAATTAAATTCTAAAGGAATTTTTTAGCACATTAAACTGATAAATTTGTATAATATTTACTTGGTTTCTTATTAATTGGGATATGTATCACAAGGTCTTTCTCGTTCATCTTTAAAAATCCATCCGTAACCCAAAAAACTAACCCATTAATAAGAATAGGGAAAATAATCATAATGCATAGCAATTCAAGCCTTGGGTATTCGCTTAGAGGTGCCAAAAGAATTTCTCCAGTATATTCAATAGACTTCCCAAATACCACCATAACTCCTACTATTAGAATCTTCATACTTAAAACAATACAAATTCATACAATTGCTTGAAAAGCCCAAGTTCCTCAATCTGGGTATTCTCCATAATATCCAGATTTAAATGAAAAAGTTTTATTCGAGCTTAAGATCTCTTCTATACCGTGAAGCAATAAAAAGCAAATCATAGTCCCGATTATTGCATCCACAAGCATGCTCAAAAAATATCATGTGCAGGGGTTAGATTCTAATTTGGTACTCCCGATTTCATATGCTAAAGCAAGATTAAATAAATGAGTAAGCAAGGAGCTTAAAGCTTGCTTTGATGTATCCATAAATCATATAGTTCAAATTCTCCTTTCAAAATCAAGATATCTCTTCAGAATAAGAAACGAAAACGATATCACACCTAATAATGCTTGCATAGACCATCCAAAATCCCCAAATAATTCACATTTAGGTGTGCTTGGAATTATGGGCTCAGTTGACATTTATAACGAATAACGAAGAAAAATTTATATTATTTATATCTGTTTAACATATGATTTAGGATCTCAATTTCGTTTAACAGAGAGCCGTCTGCTGATGTGGTAATCCTTTCAAGATGGGTAACCCCGCCTTGTTCTTCGAAATTCTTGTATACGATCATAGCACTTTCATGCCCTGTTGCTTCTTCTAGATAATCAAAAGTGGCTTTAAAGGTTTTAATTGCGAGCTCATATAAATTTTGGAAATTTCCTCTAAAAACACCTAGTAAAGCTGGGAAAAAATCTTCTGTCATCATAATAGGAATGATATCATTTTCTGATAATGCAATATTGCACAGTGTTTTTATGCAGCCATTTCTGATTTCTTTTATATCTTTCAAAGCCATTTCAATAATTTTATTCAATATTCCCAGTGATATAACTGAATAAGAAGCATTGGCATTATTTTCACACAATTTTGATAAAATATCAACTGTATCTTTCCGTATATGCTGGTTTTTATTTTTTATTGATCTTGGAATTATATTGAAAATTCCTTCTCCTAAAAAATATTCATTAAATTTACTCGTAATTTTCAGAATTTTTTTTATAAGCTTTGAAGAAGCATTCGAAATCTTTTGGTCAGGACTCATAATTAATGTAATTGTTTTAGGAATTACCCCTGATCTTACCATCATTTCTGCATCCTCTTCATTCTGAATTAGCCTAAATAAGGCTCAAGCTGCATTTCCTATCATTTCTTCATCATTACTATCATAATATTTTTTAATCACAGGCAATAATTTTTCTGTTAAAGACTCCCCAGGAATTGGCTTAAAATTCAATAAATTTGAAATCAGCCAGCAGTGGACTTGCCTGAACTCTTCACTTGCATTTTCTCTTATTTCGCTAATTTTTTCTATAACTTCAGGTATTAAAACTTGGTCTCTACAATGAGCGTCATTTCCTGCAATATTTCCTAATCCCATCATTCCTTGTACAACTAAATCTTCTTTTATACTATTAATACACTGACAAAAAATATCAATTGAATTTACTTGTACAGCTTGATGGCATTGCATTTGGTTTCCTGATGCAATATTTGACATAATTCATGCTATATCTCTTTTAAATTGATCCACAGCAAAAAGATCAGCTAAAGTAGACAAGACACCTAAGTCAAGGATTTCTTGGATTGGCGGATTTTTTTCGACTGAAAGCATTTTTCTGATTTGCTGGATTATAATAAAAACATCTTGGGCGTCTCCACATGTCAAGATTGTCAGCATACTTTCCATCTCGTTTTTTTCATGAGACGCTAATGTGTCTTCTGTCAAGCTTCTTGCAGTATCAGAAACTAAAGGGTCATATTCTGCCATTATAAAAAATTAATTTTGATGAATATTAAAAGGCTTGAAAATCATGATATTAAAGACTAAATGTGACGCTTAATAAAAGGCTATATTTATTAGCCTAGGTGAAATTGGATGGGCTTTCACTTTTTCATGATTTAAGAACAGGTATTTTTAAGCTAGTATTTCTTTGAGGAAGGTGCAAGTATAAACTCAAATAAATTCAGGTGTGTTTCTTTTATTCAATACTGAATTGTTAATAATGAATCAAAATTTTTATATGAGAAAATTTTATTGAATTACCAAACGATGAAATGTGAGCTATTGAATATTAATTGCTACAAATTAATTAATAAGAGGAAACTAAAGCAACTATATTTAGCTATGATCTAGCCTTTAAAAATTTCAATTAAAAAGACCATTAAAAATTTATTAATTTAAGTTTTTCACAATAAATTTATGATTATTACAATTACTTAAATTATTCTTAATATAGATGGTGAGCATTTTCGATCAACAGAAGATCGAAATCCTCTACAAGGACTTGGAAGTGCGCTTTTTGTTGTATTTGGGTTAGCATTTAAAGTTTTTAAGAACGATAGAAAAGAATTCTTTGAGCTCTCCAGTTTTCCTTTATTAATAATTATATCATTTTTTGGTGTATTGAGTAAGGTAAGAATTCTTGATAAATCTGGCTTTGACTTGATTTTACTTCTGAATTTATGATAATGTTGACTAATAAAAGAATTTTTAGGTTTTTTTAATCTTTCCGAGCAAAGAATAGCACTTTTTGAAATTTTATCAACTTCCTGCAAGCTTTTTAGTCCTTTGTCTTCAGCTGCGAATGTTTCTCGATCCATAACTACTGAAGGAATTTCTATCATAAAATCATTTTTTGATTTTTTTGAGTCTGGAGTGTATAAAGGGCAAATATTTTTCTTAAGCGATTCTGACCGTTTTATATTATTTCTCATGAGAGGTAGGCTTTTAGAATTTATCCCTCTTGTACCAAACTTCACACTTATTTCCATTTTAGTTTATTGATAATGCTCATCTATACCTTTTCTTTTCTCATTTTTCTGCACATGTTTGGTATTTTTTCAAAAAATTTTCCAAATCTTTTTCGATATTTTATATAATTATTTCTAAACTCTATCACAGTTTTAACACCCAAAGTATCATTTGGACGGATAAAAATGTCAAAAGCAAAAGGTCGCAAAGAACCAAAGGTCGAAGAGCCAGAGCAAGCGATGCTAGGTCCAAATCTGACAGGCGAAAAAATTTTTGCTGTTTGTCATTTACTCGCTACTTTTAATGACACTTTTATTCATGTCACTGATCTGTCTGGAAGAGAAACACTTGCAAGAATCACTGGTGGGATGATGGTAAAAGCTGATAGAGAAGAAAGCTCACCATACGCCGCTATGCTTGCAGCTGTCGAAGTGTGCAATAGGCTTAAAAAGCTTGGAATAAACTCCTTACATATAAAAATCAGAGCTAGAGGAGGCACTGAAAGCAAAACACCAGGACCAGGCGCACAAGCTGCTTTGAGGGCTTTAGCTAGAAATGGAATGTTGATTGGAAGGATTGAGGATGTGACACCAATTCCTACAGATAGCACTAGAAGAGCTGGTGGAAGAAGAGGAAGAAGACTTTAAGCACTTTAATTTACCTTGGTTTTTATTTACGAGGAGCAATTAAATAGAAAAATGTAAGGCTAATTTAATATAAAAAGGTATTATAGCGAATTTAGTATTCGAAAATCTGTTTATAGTAATTATTATTATTCAATCGTGTTATTTAATGTTTTCTTTGCTTCTATTTCAATTTTCATTTCTTGTACTTTACTCTCTAAAGACTCAATTTTTCTTTTAGATTTTGAAAGTTCAAGCTCTAATTGGCTGACTCTTTCACTCTTAGCAAAAAGTTTTTCTTGCATATTTTCCATTTGTAAAGCATATAAAGATCCTTTTTCTTGACCAGCTTGAATAAAAATACTTTTTGCATCATGGAGTTCATCTTGTAAGTGCTTATTTTCTTGGGAAATTTTATCAATTTTTTCTTGCTTATCTTCTATTATTTTTTCTAACGAAAGTTTCGATTTCAATATTTCAGTCTTTTCTCTTTCATATTCCTTTGTTTTTAGGTCTAGGCTTAAATTAAGTTTTGAAATATTTTCTCTTAAATCTAATTCAAGTATATCCTTAGTCTTTAATTTTTGTCTGTATCGTCTCAGTCTTTTTTCTAAGCGCAAAATTTTATCTTCATTTTTTTCTATTGGTTTTGGTAGCAATGCTGGCTCTGGTGCTGGGGTAGGATTTTTTACAGGAGCAGATGAAGTAAGATCAATTACAAAAGTTCTTCTAACTTTTCTACGACTTGACGAGCTAGTACCAACAGTTGATCCAACACTAACAGGGCTCAGTAATAAAGGTGCCTTTTCGTTTGTAGAGGTAGGGACCCTTTTCATTATAAAATATAAAATTTTAATGGGCTTCTGGTAAAATGATTAGTGAGCAGTTAAAAAAATTATCAGACCAAAAATTAAGAAGATCATTAAATATTTTGGGATGCCAACTTCTTTTATTAACAAAAATCTTTTATAATAAGCTTAATTTATTAAAAAAATATTTTGCGTAATTTGCAATAAAAGGCGAAGAATTATAATAGTTTATAAAGATAGCTAATATATTGATTAAATAAAATAACGATTAAATCTGCTTTTAATCAATTTATTTGCTATGTTTCTATTCTAATATGGAGCATATAAACCTAGTTGAACTCTACTCGCCAATGCTGTTGATTCCTTTCTGATTTATCTGCTATGCACTATTTCGTTGCCGACGTCATTTTAACGACGGAACAGATCGAACCCATCACTTTTCAAGAAATCTTACTATAAAATATATCTGTACATTTCTTATGATGATTTTTTGCTTTATTCATGTATTTGACCTTATTCCTTCTGATTATTCAACATCAGAAAAATCAGTTAGAGTATTTTTCTTTGCATCATTAGGTTTTGCATGATTTATTAGCTTTTATTTAGTAATTTTTGAAACGAGAAGGAGACTTCGTATGAAATGAAGCGGACATAGAAGTTTTTGGCCAATCAATATGGTCATGCATCTTATTTTTGCAGTTTTAGAAATTTTAGAGACTATTTCAGAGGCTGATTATCATGATTTGATACCAGTAGAAAAAATTATAACATTTTTACTTGCATTTATAATATGCTGCATTCTTGCAGCATACTCTGTATTTAGACCAAATGAGTTTTCCCTAATAAATAATGATCCTCTACTTTACTCTACAAGAAATAACAATAGAAATCGAAGAACGACAGTTGGAAGAAGAAAAACTGTGCTTGATCAAGAAGTCCAAGAACAAAAAACATTATCAACTTCTATAAAAGAATGTAAAATTAAGACTGAAAGTAATAAGCAAGTTGTATATTTTCATATTATAGTGGCTATTGCAGGCAAAACACATACAGTAAGGAGAACCTATGCAGAGTTCGATTCATTGCATAAAAACTTAAGGCTGAAATTCCCTGTCGACGAATTTCCATATCTAGATTTCCCTTCATTCCCACTGTTCCAGCACAATTCATATAATCTTGATCAAAGAATGAAAGCATTAAATGAGTATTTAGAAGAACTTTGCTACCCAGAATTTATGGCTAATTCTTTGCTTGATTTTTTAGAAATTAATGGGACTGAAAGGGCAGCCTGCTTAGAGCAGCACAACAAAGTTGTAAATGAAGAAAGACATTTAAGCATTGCGAATGAAGAATATTCAAGCCGCCACGGCTCCATTGCAGTCAATTATTATCAACCAAAATTTGTGCACACCGATGAAGCTGACTCTGTCCAAGTCCCTAATTATCATCTGCATGCTTTTATTAATGTAAACATCGTCAAGTGGGTAGAAGAAGGAGGACACATTGAATATATAATTCAATGAAAAATCCCTCGGCTAAACCAAGAAGCTACACTTAAAAAGCGCTTTAACGATTTTTATGAATTTCATACCAAATTAAAAAAACTGTTAATGCCTGCTAGTCTTCCAAAATTTCCATCAAAAAATTATTTACAGACTTTTCGGTCACAAGATTCCCATGCTTTGGAAATTAGAAAAAGAAAATTGGAAAACTATTTAGGCCATGTTTTGAATGATGCTGCATTTTTGTGCCAAGATGTATTAGATTTTATTAACTGTGGGGTTGATTTGGAATCTATATGGAAAAGCAAGTTGCAGGGGATTTCGTATATTCTTCACTCTCCTATTACATGGGAAGGTGAAGTAGATAAGGAATCACATTTTTTATTATATTCGCTAGGTTTTTCAAAGCTTTACAAAGGCCGACAGTTGTGTGAATGAAATGTGAAAAGGAGGTATAAAGATTTCAATCATTTGAACAGATTTTTATTAAAAAGATTAGAAAGCCCAGCATTGTTTAATTACATAAGATTCCAACAGAAAATAAATATCTCAAAAACAAGAAAAAATTCAATAGAAACCCAAACATTGCCACCATTGCCTGGGAAAAGTATTTCTCCTTTATCATCTCCCAGTGAAATTGAAGCAAGGCGTAAAGGTCTTGAGAGGTATATAGAAGACTTAATAAGTTTGTCTATATCAGCAGAATCTTTTGCATTCAGAGAATTTATTGATGATCCTGAAATTAAACAAAATTTATATGACTAATAATAAATAAGTAACATATAATGGGATGTGGCAATAATAAGCAACAGGTGCAGGAAGTTGAAATCCCAGTGGAGCCGACTGAATTGTTTGCAAAAACTGAAACTTTTGATGCTAATGCATTCTTTGACGATGTAATATTTTTACATCCAAGTAGTTCTTTGCTTAATATATCTGCAAAGGAGGAAGTTTCACAGGCAAATTCTAATGAAATTTCAATAAAGCAAGAAGATTTAGAAGCTGAAAAATATCTTCCTGAGAAAAATATAAGGAAAACGAGTGAAGATGAAGAAGCTGAAGTGGTCAAAGCTGCAAAAAAATTGGAAAATTCAATGGATAGGAAAATTTCTAAATATCCACGCAAGCTTGCACCAATCCCAAACCCACCACTTCCAGCAACTTATACTCAATTTCCTTTAGTAAATAAGCCTAAACCTACTTCAATCTTTAGAGAGAAAAAAATAATTTTTGATGCAAAACCTGGTGATGGTTTTAATTTCGATTTTCTAGATCAAATCAAGCAGGAAAATATCAAAAACCCTAAAGATGATTTAGACAGCTTACTAAAAGATTTAAACTCTTCTAGCAGGCTTTATGTCTTATAATTTAATTTTTACAATTTAAATACTCAAGATTAGAGCAAATTATTTAGCATTTTGTCAGTAAAAAATTGGTTGATAATTTGGCATTCTTATTTTTAATTTTTAAAATGCATAATAATTATATCAGTATAGAATTATGTTAAAACAAATTAAAGACTTATAGAAATATAATAAATAAATATGATGCTCTTTTTATAAAAAGATTATAAATTAAAGATTAATTCTTAAAATCGATAATTTATATCGTTTTAAGATAAAGAAGCATTATTTGCAAAAATTTTGATAAAATAAAGATTTGGAAAATGACTAGAGATGCATAAATAAAAAACGCCCACCGGGGGGCTCGAACCCCCGACCACCAGCTTAAAAGGCTGGCGCTCTACCGACTGAGCTAGACGGGCTTAAACATTCCATACTCTAAGAGTTTATATACCAAACTCTAAACAATTTTATTAATATTTAAACTTTAATTTTTTTGCAAGTATTGCAACCTTACTTTCTCTTATTTATTAGGGCTGAATTAATATGGATATACATGCTGATAATAAAATTAATAATAAATATAAAGGCTAATCATTACACATAAAATATCAAAATATTTATTGACCAGATACTAGAACGACCTTATCTTATTAAATAATAATAAATTTAATTCATAATTTCTGATATATAATAATTAACTTATTTTTAAACCCAAAAAGGGCTTTTTCTTAAGAATCCTTATTAATAAAAGTCGAAAATATTTTTTAATAAATCGTACTAATGGAATTCAAACCTCTTCAATGATTTTTTGTCCTGAATTCATGTGAAAAAGATTACTCAAAATCTGCCTACATCCAAGAATATTATTCCGCAATTTCATCTTTTGCTTTTTTTGTTCCTTATATTATAAGAATCCTCCTCCTTCATAGAATTCCATTGCCGAATGGTCTTATGAAGATGTATTACGCTTTAATATTAGTAGGGATTACAAGCACAATTTTCCATTCCAGATTATCATATCTTACACAATTTATTGATATGACATCTATTCTTGTTGCACAGCTGATTTTTGCACAAATAATTAATATGAAAATCCCCAAAACCTTTGAAAAACTTATGATGATTTTTTATGTTTTGAGCTTTGTGCATCCTTTGCCTTTATCGTTAAATCTTGTGATATTGTTTATCCTATTTACAAGATGGATTTTTTCGACTGTCTCAAGAATTAATATGACGAAATTCACCTTAATAGCTGGAATAGCACTATTTTTGAAGCTCTGCGCCTTATTTTGTATACCATTAGATCTCTTATGCACGGGATACGAATATTTTCATGGTTTTTGGCATATTTGTATAGCTGCATATTGCTTTACAGGACTGATAGGTATAGAGCTTCTATTGAAATCTGGCCATTTGAAGCCAAAAGTGGTCGAATCGAAGCTGCTTTAATATTTTAAGAGAAAAAGCATAATTTATTTAAAATAAATACCCTGATGTTAATCTCTGATAAACCCCATTCCATTGGGTCTCTAAAATTCCACATTCTCTGCATTGAATTGAACTTTCTGGGGTGCATCTAGTCTCTACATTTTGAATAGGTGCATAACAATGGACCTTCCCATCTCTACACATCTTAGCAATTCTTCCACATCTATTTAGCAAATATCCTGTAGTGAGCTGCATAGCTTGAACATCAAGCTCCATACAAGCTGCACAGTTGCATCCATTTCCAGGCCCACAATTCCCGTCGCAGCATTTACACCTGACTTTCATAGGCATTCCACAATAATATTTCCCAGTTTGCCCTAATCTTGATGTATGTCCATCACTATTTTTCTTTGTATCTATCGGATTTCTATTATTATTTCTTGCATAAATTATTGATGCATTAACATTTTGGTGATTCTCAGGGTAAAGTAATTCATTGGAGTGCGTATAAATTATATGAGAAAGAAAATCGTCTTTTTTGCCTTGGAATTTGCAAATCTTGCAGGAAAATTTCTTTTGAGGGCATCGGGATTGATGGGATTTTTTTTCGCTTCGGCTCATAGGTTGGTTACAGTCTTCACAAGTAGAAGGAAGATTGCTGATAATTCTGCGTAAGGGATAGGATATTGAATAGGAAATCCTTTGGGTTCTACAAAATGGGCACATGGTTTGGGTCTTTGCGCATTCTTCACAGGCGATATTGTGACAGCAGTTAAATTCAACTGCATCTTCGCAGACTTCTAAACATAAGAAACAAGATAAATGATCTTCGGAGTTCAGTGATACCATTTCTAATAGAAATTAGGAGACAACAGATTTAGGTTTTACAATAATTGTATATAAATTTCGAAATGGGCCAAAAATTCCAAGAATATTTAGAATGCTCCCAAATTTACGCTTGTAAAGTATGCAAAGCCCATTTATCCTCCCAAAGTCAACTTCTTTCTAAAGCTTTTTCAGGGAGAGATGGCAGAGCATTTTTATTTAAAACAGTTATCAACGGAAAGCTTGGGGACCCAGAAGAACAAACTTTGTTATCAGGTCTATATATTATAAGAGACTTATACTGTAAATCATGTGATCTTTTAATTGGATGAAAATATGATAAAGCATATACAAATAATCAAAGATATAAAGAAGGAAAATTTATATTGGAAAGACACCACATTGCTAAAATAGAATGGGATAAATAAATTTAATTTTAGAAATCATGAGCAGTTAAATATAATAATTTCATAATAATGCCACCCAAAAAGGACCCAAAAAAGCAAGAAAACGAAGAAAGAGAGCTTAAAAAGATGAATGATATGCTTGCTGCAGAAATAAACGTCCTTAAATGGCGAATTGGTAAACGATAATCAGCAACTGAACAAGAAAAAGCAGACAGATCTCGAGCAGGGCAAAACGAATGCCGTCAAAAGTTAGTAGACCTAAACCAAGCTTTTGACGAAGAAAGTAAGCGAGCTTTCCAAATGACCTCAGAAATGAAAGCTCAATATAAAGTCATGGTCAAAGATTTAGATGAAAAAATAGGAAATTTGGAAAGAGAGTTAAACGGAGGAGAATCCGATTTATTTGAAAAAGAAAGAAATATTAAAGATATGGTAAGAGCAAAGGACAAAGAAATTGACGAAAAAGATAATGAAATTAGAGAGCTTAGGAAAAAAATTGATGATATGAGCCAGGAGTTCGCGAATATGCTTAAAGCTACGCTTGATAAGATGCAGGAGAGGATTGAGCTTGCAAATACTCAGTGGGATTCAGATGTTGCCGAAATGCCATTAAAAAGATTAGACAGCTAATTGAGTAACTATTTATTTTAAATTTGGATAAATTTGATCAGGTTTTTCGTGATGATTTTTGCTATTAAAGTTTGATCAAAATATTTAGAATTTTCTTGAAAAATTAAAAATCAATTGATTTCAGTTGCAAATATTTCTAAGTATGTTTATCATAAAGCTGAGGATTGCTAATATAACCTAACTTAAGAACATTTCATCCATCTAAATAAATGTCAGAAAGCACTGAAGAATATAGATCAACTTATGCCAGGATTAGACATTACCTTGATAAGGAAGAGTACGACCCTAAGGATTTTCTTGACGAAATTTCAAGAAGCATCGAGAAGTTCGAAAAAGGTGAAATGCCCCAAGAACAAGCTACTTCTTTTGTCAACACTTATCTGCCTAATTTTATCAAAACTCTTCTGGAGAGAAAATATTATCACTTAAACTATCAAGCTCAAATAGGCGCAAACGAGTTCTTAAAGAAAACTTTGCTGTTTTGCATTAAGTACCTTAAGACAGAATACCATGGGTTAATTGACATTCTAATAAAAATTTTTACTGAAGAAAAATCTTATTACGATAATCGCTACACCTTAAGATCTCATGAAATCGAGCTTGTCATGAGAGAAATGTGGAATAAGGAGCACGAAGAAAGAATTGGCGACCCAGAAACTCTCGAAATTACCCCAAGATTTGCAATAGTTCAAAACTGTTGTTCACTGAATTGCTTTTTTACATATAATTTGAACTTTTTCGGCATCCACGGAGGCTTTACCAGAGTTTTGTTATACATAACTAGTGATCCTCACCCTCCTGTAGACCACATGCATATTTTTCTAGCTTGGCTTCTTAATTTAAGAGAATTTCTTGACCACGACGTCTGGAAAAAGCATGCTAAATTATTTTACAAAGCCACAGTAAAAGCGGTTATGAGCCTAAATGACGAAGAATTTCGGTCAGCCCCTAAACAAGATATCCAGACCTTAGTGAGCCATTTAGAAACTCTCTTAGAAAAACTCTACACTGAGAGCAAAATCGGCAGAATTTTGGAAAATTTTGAGCTAGATTTATCAATGAAATGCTTAAAAGGGATTAATTTAGAAAAAAGGATCCACGGGATTACTGAAATTTCTTTAAAAATTTCTCAGGCTAAGCATAAAGATGAAGACGACAAAAGATTAAGCAAAGGTGGATACGTCTACAAATCAGATTACCACGACACAGCTAGATGGCTTACAACCCAGAGGCTTTTACAATGAATTGACAACCATAATCTATTTGAGCTCATATTTGGCCCTAGCAGCCACCCTCAGCTGGTAAAGCGCAGCGCTGACATTATCCGTTTCTTATATTCAAACTCCCGCTTTTCCAGAGACCATATAGATTTAATCTGAAATTCAGCCTCTTCTAAGCATGAAGCAGAACGTGAAGCCTTGATGACCTTAATCCAAGATATCGTCCCCTGCTTATCTTCTCAAGACTTGCATTACTTTTTTATGAAGCTTTATCTGCTTCCTTATTCAGAAATAGATTCCCAAGTTTTGTCCTTAATTAAATCATTTGTCAGACAGATGTCAAATCTCAGGGCAGGCTCAAGGCATAAAGGTATAAGATATGGAGAGACTGTCCCTGAAATTTCGCCTTGGTCACACGATAATGACCAGACAAGGCATATAAATGTACCTATGGCTAAGGAGGAATATAGAGAAATTGAAGAGCAGGCTAAAGTGGTCGAAGGCGAAGTCATTGCATTGGGCCCACCTGAAAATGATTTTTATAGAGACCAAATGCAGATGGCTAATGAAGAAGACGCTATTTCGACAGCTCCAGAAGAACAAGATAGTGAAGGCTTTGAAACGAGCCAGGCGTTGGATTTCTTATGAAACTTGTGCCAAGAAGAAGCATTGGATGCAGGGATCTCTAAAAGCATTTCTTCACAGACGCTGAAAATTTTGCAGGATTTATTGACGAATTATTATAGATCGGATAGACTGAAATTTATGATAAGGTGTATAGAAAATATTAAAAAAAATAGCAATGTCCTTTCGTCATGCCAACTGTTGGAGCATATATTAAATTCGTATCCGAGTACAAGGATCTCGAACTCGGTGACGGAGAGTAGAAATCATATGATAAAATGGCTAGAAAAAGAGCAGCATTTGTTATTGGAGTTATTTAATAGCTTTATAGCATTCAAAAAAAACGCAGTAGAACAAGCGCAAACTTTATTATCTGAAGGCGGCGAAAAAATAGAAGAAGATAGAACAGATGACGCTTATTCGACCTGCTCTAGTGGCGAAGAAGAAGATGAAAGCCGAAGGAAAAAATATGAAGCCATTTTCAAACAAATCCAAGTCTCTAAAGATATGGATGTGAACTATATTGAAGAAATAAAAATGAGGCTGGAATTTTTGAAATTTTTGTATTCAAATTCTTCAGAAAGTATTCATCCAAAGCATGCTCAGCTTCTATGGGATACCTTAGTTATTAATTCAGCTACTGAAAGTGAGCATGAAGAATATTTTTCTTGGCTTGTCAAAACTTTAACTAATTGGCATGGAGATTATGCTGCTTTTGATGATGATATTATACACTTAATCTTCACAGACATGCTATTGAAGCTTGACCCTCGATTTTATTCTGCAGGCGCTTATAAGTGCTTTGAAACAGTCTTTATCAGCATTAATAAGCAACATGGGCTCCTCTACAAATACGATTTTGATGAAGATATTGACGTAAAAGACATCACTTTATTAGGAATCCAAGCACTATGGGAACTTATTTTACAAGTTAGGACTGACTCTGTATTTAAAGACGCCTCAAAATTGCTAAAACATCTATATAAAGGCTTGAGAAAATGCACCCCAGATATCCAGGAAGACTTTTTAAGAAATTGTATGCAACATATTAAAATTGGGGCTGAAGCCATCGTCCATGAGCTACAAGATGTGGACGCTTTAAACAGAGTTGCAAGGGCTTTATCTTTATTAGTTGATTTTATTGATGATTTTGAAGGAAGAAATTTCAATAAAGCAGTTGATAATGGATTTCCTATAGAAATTGTGGTAGATAATAAGATCGATGGAGCTATGCCGCCTAAGATATTTAACCTCAACTTGTATAGTGAAATGCCTATTGGAGACGCTAAAAAACTAATTGCAAGCAAGCTTAACCCACCTATGCCGATAAGCTCTTTACAAATTATTAATATGGGTAAACTCCTTGATGCTAGAAAAGATGCTATAACTGTCAGTGAGCTTGGAATAATTGAAAAAGCCAGATTTTTAGTATTTGAAATCAAAAAAGATTTTGAAACTTACGAGTATGAATCAGGCATGCCAGCCCCAGATGAACAGTTTACAGTAAGACCTGAAGACTTAGAATCATTAAAACTGCTTTTTGAAGGTGTTGAAGACGATCTACTTAAACTTGCCTTAGAAAAAGTCTGTGGATCTATTAATGATGCAGTAGATTTATTACTAGACGAAGAAAGCAAAATGAAGCTCCAAAAGCAACTAAATGAAGCTACAAAAGTCGCAGTCAAGCCAAAAGTAGTCGAAGCATACAGGCTCAGTAATATTTTGAGCAACACCAATGAATATTTTAATCTGCTTTTCGAACTCTTTGAGCTGGGGAATTCTGCAATAAATTCCCAAATTTGGATCCTTTTAAATAAAATCCCAGTAAACCAAGAAATGTATGAAGGCATAAAAACACTAAAAGTTCATATAGAAACTGCTGAAGCTGACTGGAATTCATTACTAGACAAATCTTGTATGTATAAGCTTCTTTATTCTCTACAAATTGTAAACTCATTTATCCTACTCCCTGAGGACAGCACACAAACTCATGAAGAAATCGAAGAAAGGCAGTCCTGGCGAGCCAAATTCCTCGACTTAGGAGGTTTTCATCATCTCTATTCTATTTTAATGAACTCTCAGCAATTCCAGCTGTCTTCAGAACAATACAAAGCCAATGCTAAATGTGTAGGATTTTTGCTTAATGTTGTAAAACTATTTATTCAAGCAGCTTTGCTAAGTGAGCCTTGTGAGGATCTCCAAAATATTTTTAGCCCAGAAAAATTAAAAAAATCAAATTCACAAGGCAAAGACTCGAATATGCTGGAAGAAGAGTTGCCAAGCTTGATTAGAAAAATGAGCGGAGGAGCTGCTGAAAGAATGATTGAAGAGATTGATTTTAATGGGCTAATTTCTAAACTTATAGATCTTATTAGCGAAAATATACAGCTGTCACATGAAAATGAAGCTGTTACACTTATAGAGAGCGCTTTAGATTTACTGCTGCCCATAGTGATATATAAACCAAACTTATTGTGTGATTTATATCAAAAAGAAAGCTTTAAGCAGCTAATAATTGCGTCACTATTAGTCACAGAAAATTCCAGTATCAGAGAAACTATGAAAAATACGTTGTCCACTATTGCAGAAATCATAAAAAATCCTCCTAATAGTATTGAGGCACCAAAAGAATTTTTATTAAAAATTTTATTAGAAAAAATCCCTAAAGACTCCACATCAATTTGTGATGAATTTTTTGACCTTTTGACGAATATTATAGAGCTCTGCAATTTTACAGACCCAAGCTTAATGAGTGACAGCATTGAATTGATTTTTAATAGAGAAATGATAGAAGACAGGACCCTAGGAAATCAAGATAAAGTCCTTACAGGGTTCATGAAAATAATAAAAACTTTGCTTTATTTGTCGCCAGACTATAAAGAGCAGCTTGCCGAGCTTCTTGAGTATACCTATAAATGCCTTTTTGAGATTCCTGAGCATGCTGCTGGAAAATCGTCAAATCCTCCACCTAAATGCAAGCACGTGAATACCAGAAAAGCTGCTTTTGCTTTATTGCTAGAATTAAGCTCAGGATGCAGCCAAAATGCGACAGTTCTTTTGAAAAAACTATATGAAAATCATTCGGATAACAAGCAGTCAGGGTCTTTTGATAGTGATATTTCTACAAGGGCTGCTTGTGGATATGTCGGACTAAGAAATCTAGGATCGACCTGTTATATGAATTCTTTATTACAGCAAATTTATATGATGCCTGAGCTGAGAAAAGGGATTTTAGATACGAAAATCATAATTAATGAAGAAATTGACAGTTTAGATGATAATTTGATATACCAGCTGCAGCTGATTTTAGCTAATTTAAGTGAAAGTGAAAAGCAGTTTTATGAACCGAGAGGATTTTGCAATGCTTTTAAAGGCTACGATGGGGAGCCTATCAATGTAAGAATTCAGCAAGACGCTGATGAATTTTTCAACCTTTTGTGTGACAAGCTTGAAGAAGAAATGAAGCCAACTCGACAAGCAAAATTGCTAAGGAATCATATGGGTGGCAGCCTTGTCCACGAAATTGAGTCCTCAGAGCCTGATTTTCCTTACAAAAGTGAAAGAGATGAGCAGTTTTTCAGAATTTCTTTAGACATCAAAAATAAAAAAAACCTATCAGAAGCTCTAGATTTATATATAAAAGAAGACAAATTAGAAGGAGATAACAAATATTTCTGTGACCTTTATAATCAAAAAATTAATGCCAAAAAAAGGTGCTTAATTAACACCCTGGCCAATACAGTTATTATTCAGCTGAAAAGATTTGAGTTTGATTTAACAAGAATGGCGAGGGTAAAAGTAAACGATTACTGTGAATTTCCTATACATTTAAATTTAAAGCCTTGGACTAAGGATGGAATTAATGGAAACTCAGAGAAGCCAGATAACTATTATCAGTATGAGCTTGTTGGGGTTATAGTCCATTCAGGAGGCGCAGATGCTGGGCATTATTATTCTTTTATTAAGGATAGACAAGATGAAAAATGGTTTAGATTTGACGATAGAGTTGTGGAAAGCTTTAATATAGAAAATCTTAAAGAAGAATGCTATGGAGGAGAGTCTTCTTATAGCTGGGGATCTAGTAGCCAGTATTATTCAAAAACGAAAAATGCCTATATGCTTGTGTATGAGAGACAGAATCCTATAGTGATTGAAGAAGATGCAGAAATGCTAGGAGAGTCTTCAGAAGTGTCGAAAACTGATGAAATTTTCCAAAAAATTTGGATTGAAAATATGGAATTTTTCAGAGATTTGTTATTTTTTGACACAAGCTACTTTGAGATGGTCAAAACTTTTGTTCAGAATTTCGAATTCGAGCCTGTAACTGAAGTAAGTCCAGCAATGTCTGACTATGATGTTTTAAAAGAAAAAAGAAAATTGACTGAGTTTATCCTAAAAGACAAAAAGCGGCTACAAATGACACCTAATATGATATCTCATGAGCCTGATTTCCGAGATATTTGCATGGAAACTCGCAGTGAGCTTTTTTACGAGTCAATTCAAGAATCTGACGATTATGGGCTAAAATTAATAAAGCTGGGCACCCTTTTTGCATATGAAATGCTAATCAGAGCCAAAAATCTCGAAGCTTTTAAAAACTGGGTAGAAATCTTAAGCAGGCTCTATAGAAACCACGCACCCGCTTGTTTATGGTTCATAAAATACCTCAGTAGTCATAAAGACATCATTGTAGAAGTTTTGTTTTATTGCAGAGACACCCAAGTTAGGTACTATTTTGCTGATCTTTTAGCTAATATTCTTTCTTATTCTTGTGAAATCGAAAAAGAGCTGCTTTTTGACTATGAAGATGTAATAAACCTCAAAAGTCTGCCAATTTATTCTTTTCATTTGTCGCGAAATGAAGAAGATTTGTTTGAAAAAGTCCCCAAATCAGTTAGTGTTAGGTTTATTGATTCATATTTGACTGAACTTATGGGAGAAGCTAGGAAAAACTGGAGGAGATTTGATGAGTTTTTTATGGTTTTTAAGAAATTTGTGTCTTTCGGGCAGCTTCAATGCAAGATTGCGAATGAAAGGACTGCAGTTAGGTATATGCTGAAATTCTTTATGAATGGAGCTATGCCGTTCCCTGATAAGCATTTTATGGGTGATCAAGCTACAGACCCTGACTTGTCAATTGTCTTAGAAATATTATCATCGTTAATATGTGCATCAGTGACGCAAAATATGATTGATTCAAATTCTTATCCTCCAGCCATGCTAGATATGCCCTCTGACATAGTGATGGACTCTATTACAGAATCTGATTTCCAAGACTACAGAGTTTATGGGACCTTATTAAGAAACATCAAAAACGATGTGGTCACAAAAATAACCCTACACCTAGCCTGGTGCAACATGGAATCCAGCATTGCTTTTATCGATGGGATTTTTAACATGATAATGAGCTACAAGGCCACATTTAACGAAGTCTCCCCATATTTGAAAATTTTAGCAGAAATCTTAAAGCTTGAAGATGGGCATATGCAGGAAAGAGCTGAGAGGTTTTTAAATGCACAATTAATGTCTGGGTCTATTGTAGCGATGAAATCGAGTTTCCTTGAAATTGTATATAAATATAAAGAAATCCACCCAATGTTCGCTGTACTTGTAGTATTGTGATGGTCTGACATGATGAACCTTGATCCTATCAAAGAAGTCGCAATCCGTCACGCATCCAAATTTAGGTGGATGGTTGCCTTTATCCATCAGCTTAATTTTAGACATTTGCCTCACAGCATAATCATGGACTATGAAGGAAAAATGAGAAATGTCATTGAAGAGATGAAAAAATCTCTGCAAAAGTTTGATATCGAAGTAAGCTCTGAGTCTGACGAAGATTCGCAGGAAATTGAATTTTCGAATGATTATGGGTTTAATAATAATGCTCAGCCTGCAGAAAATGTTGACTCTGAGCCAAAAGAAGAAGAGCATAGAGATGACGACTCAACGTCAAGTGATGAAGAATTTTCTAATATAAGGCTTTAATTTATTATTATGGGACTTTTTTGCCTTTTTGGATATGGAAAATCCTTTTTGTATATCAAAAACACTCACTTTTATATGCCAAAAAAGATTTTTCTATCAAGGACAGAAATTTCCAATAATTTATATTAAATGGTTTTGGCTTAATTTTAGAATTATGAGATATAATAAAATTAGCAAAAATTATGCCAATTATTACAGAGACAAGAGAGATAGATTTTGAACCCAAAATCAAGCTAATCTATAGCCAATATGTGAATGGAGCTATGCTGTTTGTGACACAAGTAAATAAATTCGGGACATTTATACAGGCATATGCAGAAAACCCTGAAGAGCCTCCTGAAAGAAGAGTATTTACATTAGAAACGAAATTTGGGGAAAGAACTGATGAGTGGCTTGATGTTTTGGCTAGAGGAATAGTAGAGAAATTGAATATTACTGTGCCTTTGATGTTAGCTATATCAATGGTTACAAGAACACATGAAGCTTATAATACAATATTGAGAGAAGTAGAAACACTATAAAAGTATTGGATACTTAATAAAAGCTAAATTTATATCAATAATTTACAGTGCACATTAAATTGGCAAATGACTAAATATATAATTACATAAATACAATAAAGAAAATTTAATTAATTACCTAAACATTAATGCAATAGTATTCGATATAAATAATAAAATAATTACTGAGCACTACTCATATTTATTTGACCTTCGCTTACTTCTTCCCTATCCTGCTCAATTTCTGGCATATTTATTTGTTCCTGTTCATGTTCTTGCTCCTGTTCATTTTCATTCTCATTTTCTTCATCATTTCTTATAATATTCGGCACGACTCTATAATCCTTTGGCTCCAGCACAGACGGATCCGCAATACTAATATCTCCTGGTTTCAGTGCCAATTCTGAATTATCATAGTCCGAATCATTAATACTTTTCCTTAACGACAGCGCATCATATACTTTTCTCTGATTCCTCCCACCTCCAGGAGGTAACAATAAATTCTGCATATACTTTTTCTGCACAATAAATGCGCTTACCACAATAACACCCCAGCCTATCATTAGCGCGATAAACCATCCTATATTTTTAGGGTCAGCTGAGTTCGAAATCGTCGCCAAAATTGATAAATATGAGACTGCACAAAGTGAGGCAAATTCCCATAGGTTGCAGCGGTTATAGTTAAATGGCTGGATTTTATAGGTAAGACCTGTAAAAGTCGCAAAAAGGAAAGAAAAAACAATTCCAAATGCAAGCTGAGAGGTACCTTGTAAGGACTTTCCGATAGCGATTAGTAGGATTTGGACGCATGTTTTGAAGAGCAAGAAAAAGGGCTTTGCCATAAGATTAAGGCCTGTTTTAGCTTGCTGCCATAAGGGTCGGGAAAATACAGCAACAGGCTCATAACAGGCTAACGCAAGTCCTGCCATAATGATATAAGGCGAATGATCAGCGCCCCAGCAGGTCATATAGCAATCTCTGAATACCCATGCTTTATTCTGAGCTTTATGGTCACATACGTAGGCATCTAATAGCAGTGCTGTAAATGGCAAGAACATGGTATTTCCAAAGAAAGGCAAATAAAGCGCATTTAAGATGCCCAAAACTCTTTGGCAGAATGGGACTTTTCGTAGCCAATATTCTGCATTGGCCATAATCATGATAACCAAAAAGAACCAAGCATAGCACAACCCACACACAACCACAAGCAAAGTCCAATAAGTCTGTTTACCTGAGTTCGCAACCTTCATAATATCAATCATAAACACATTCGAAGCAGCTTCTATCACAATTTTTAGTGACGCAAAAGTAGGAGCAATAGCTACGAATTGGAAAAATTCGACCGCAATAGTGGCTTGAACCAATGTATCTTTCCAGCTTCTTATAACAGGGTCATTAATTTGTTGGATTTCCACTTGTTTCCATTTTCTATACGAAAACATGCTCAGCGCCAGTGTCAAAAAGAACATAAAAATACCTATACAAATCACAATAATGACCCCATCAAAATCAATAGAGACCATATTTTTCGGGAACGGGCAGTCATATTTGCTTCCCCAGGAATCAGTAGGAGCGCTCGAATGTCCACCTCCCCATACCAAAGAGACATTATAATCAGTAAACATATTAGGATTTAATGGGTCATACTCCTTTACTGATACCACTTTGCTGTGTTGATAATTTATGACTGTATAGCCATATGCACTTCTGTCATTGGTTCCTTCAGAAAACTTTACTTTGCCTGATGCTCCTGTATAATCTGCTGATCTTAAAGAGTCCATAAGCTGTTTTCCGTTGTTAAAATCTTCACCACGGTTTATCATACTTTGGATAGTCCAAGCATATAAATAAACTGTGTCATAGGTAAGCATGGCATAGGTGGTAGGATCTTCAGCATAGGCAGCATAGTAAGCTTCATCGAAAGTTTTGCCTACTGTATCTATAGGGCCTCTGAAGCCAAGCCCATAAGCTCCATTTATGACTTCAAGTATATTGCTTTGGTCACTTTTAGAATATGAGGAGGTAATGACAGAAAAAAGGTTGTCTGTTATCCACATGGCGCCAACCCATGCATAGTCACTTCCATAAAGAGTTTTGTCGTAGCCTTGTTTGGCAAGCTCAGCACCTGTGACATCGCTGCCGAGGTATACAATAATTTTTATTTGGTTTCGAATAATTTCTTTAAGCGCCTCATCTACGTCACTTTTTACATCATCAGTAATAATCCCATTAACTGCAGCTGTAATTTTTCTTTTACTTTCTTTATTTTTAATAGTAATTTCAAGAGTCTGGACATTGGTAATAAAACTGTTATAAATTCCAATCCCAAACTCGTCGTTTGTATATATGACGCCGATCTTTTTCCACCCTTGCTGCTGGATAAACATAGCGACGGCAACTGCTTGTAGGCCGTCAGGCTGGATTGTCCTTAAAAACCTCGGATACGTTTCTGATGATGTCAAATTCGCCCCAGTTGCGCCATATGAGACTAATGGTTTCGGGTCAGCAGAATTTGCAAGAGCTCCTATATATGCTGTAGCTTCTTCTGTATTGTAAGGGCCAATATACCCTAATATATTTTCAGATCCAAGAGATCTGATATAAACACTTGCAAGACTGGCTGTCATTAGTGTATCTTTATAAACGCCATTAATTTTATAATCTCCCAGCATTTTAGCGTCATTTACTAGTTTACTTGCTAACTCAAATCCTTTTTGGATGCCTGTGCCATATTTAAAGGGATTTCCATCTGAGTCGTGAAGTGGGTATAAGAGTCCAATTTTTATAATTGGGGTTTGGTCGTCTGGGACAGAGGTACCAAGACCTGGCCATATAATTGATGCTTCTTCATTAGTAATTACAATTTTTCTTGAAGATTGGTCCCAATATCCGACTTTATAAGGTACAAATTCTTGCATGTTGAAGAGGCTGTAACTTGATTGTTTTTTACCTGAGGAGTCAAAATGAAGGGGATAAGGTAATGTAGGAGTGGCTGGATTTGTCATCATATAAGCTTTTAGATCATACCCTCCTATTCTTGACAGTGATTTTTTGGGGTAATTTAAATATACATATCCCTGACATACCAAAGTGAGCCCAGCTTTTATAACACCTAATGGATTTTGTGACAAATAAATACTATCTTCTTCTAGAAAACCAATCGCACCTGTTTTTAGCACCCCAAAAGTCGTAGAATCCAAATCTGCGTGCGAATCCTGTGCAATCGCTGGCAAATCTATCATAGAAATGCTGTTTAAAATCCACACATATCCTGAGCCACCCATCACACTAGAATCTGCTGAATGTAAAATTTGTGACCCAATCACAGAATTTGAGAAGACTAGTATAACCCTTGCAGTAGAGTCTCTGGTTGTGCTTTCGAGCCTATTCGTTAAGTCAACTGAAGAAGTTTTGTCTTCGTTGTCTACTACAAGTTCATCAAGGATTGTGACTGTTGTTGAATCATAATTTTCTTTAAATACATTTGCCATGATCACATTATTAGGATTTTGATCATATACAAGGCCGAGGTTTTTTCAACCAAAATTCGAAATTAAATCCCAGCAGGCCAAGGCTTGGTTTCCATAGGAAGCCTCAAGATATAAAGAGTTGGTGTTAGGGATTTCACCATTAAGCTCGTCTAAGGACCGCGAAACTACTAGATGGAGGTAATTGTTTTGAACTGCTTCATAGGCCAGAAACTGTGAGTATATAGCATTATTTGTAGCATCGATTATTACTTTCACGTTTTTATCAAGAAGAAGGTCGGGGATTTTCCAGTTGGATTCTCGAATTTCTTTTTTTAGGTCGTAAAAAGCCCAATAAACTTTTAGGTTGAAGGGGAGGGAAAGCACATTTTGTATGCTTTTTTCAAGGCCCATTAAATCGTCGGCAAGGTTGTTCACAAGATTTTGGGAGGTGTAAGGGCTGGTTATTAAGCCAATTGGGAGCTCTGCGAAAATTTGAGCAAGAGACCAGAAAAAAACAACTACTTTTATCATTTTTTAATAATTTCCTAATAAATAACTTTTGCTACTCCGAAAAATTATTTCATATTGAAAAATTCATCTCCTTAATTATATTTTCAACTATAAGCGGTTATTGAAATATTCAAATTATTTAAAAATGAACTAATATAATGCTTCTATTTCATTTAACTAGTTTAAGATTGTATTGGCTATAAATGGCAAGTTATCAATATAAGAAGAAAAAAAAACATACAAAAATTAAGAAAATAATAAGAAAAAGCAAATTTTGATTATTCTGTTAGGCTTATTTAATAATCCTTAGTACTTTCCTCTGAAAGTGAATTAATTTTGCTTCGAATTATTTCAGCCCTTCTTTTCAAAATTTTGTCTCTTTGCTCCCACAATGGACAACTTCCTTCAACAGTGATTGGCGCACTTATCGGTGGTAAATTCATTTCAAGCCTCTTTTTATTGACAAACTCTGCATTGTCTTCAATCAGCTTTATAGTATGCAGAATTCTCCCTCTGATTCCTCCATTTCTTACTGTCTTTGAGTGCTTTTTTAGCGAGATTTTAACTGGGATCATAATTTCAGGAAAGCTGATAGTATTCCCAACCCCAGCCATATGTTCTATCAACGAATCACAGACTTCTTCAATTAACTGTTCCTTATATGTTTCACTCATCAACTGTTCTTTACTTGCCTTAAGTGCCATAATGAAATGAAAAGCTTTCAGCTTGGTCGGTTTTGATTTTTTCTGAAGTGAAGCAGAAAGCAAAATTTCTAATAAATGAGGAGTAATTATAGGGATATAGGTTTGGCTTGATGCTTGTAAAGCTATTAAAAGTCTTATGAAGTGGAGTTTTATAGGGAAATACTTAGGGATGTTTGTAATTTGTAAGAGTCCTTGGCAAATTTGGAGGAGAGGGAAAGCAAGCTCACTAAGGTGTGTGGGATATTTAATGATAGATTGGGCAAGCAAGCATAAAGTATTGAGATATTGCCAGTTATATAAGGTTTTCACTCTATCTGTGCTTGGATTTTTAATGACTTCTGATAATGAAAGAGAAAGCTGCCGAAGGTATATGAAGATTACTTGATAAGAAGCTGATAGGTCAAGCCCTAGTAAATCAACAAAGCATCTTCTCATTAAATCAATCTCTTGATACTTGCTTCAAGACATAAATTTTGCGTTTTTGTCAAAAGTTTTATACACAGATTTAAGAAGCTCAATTTTTTCAATAACTTCAAGCTCCAAGGCTTTTCTAAGAAAAGAATAGCTTGACAGCTTAATCATGTCTTTTTCTTCACCCCAAAGCTTTGCTGCTTGTTTAATTAACAACTGTGAATACTCTGGCATTAAATGCAGCAATTTCGCTATTTTAGAAAGTCCTTGGAAAGCAACAGAAAGAAGTTTTTCTGATTTTATCACCTTGAGAAGCATCAAAGTATTGGCTAAAAAGCTTCTTAAGAGGTTTTTGAGGCGATTCCAATTGGAGCTTTGGTCTAATTTTTTGCCTAATTTTTTCTTAAATAGATTTGGAAGCTCTTGTAGAGAAAGCATCAAAATTTCGTTATGGACTTGGACGCTGCTGAAAATTGGGACTTCTTCTTCACCAGATCTGCAGGCTTTTCGGTACAATTTAAGAAGTTTTTTATGTCCTTGAACACCTTTTGTGATGGAAATTTTGATTTGATTTAAGGTTTTTTCACCAATTAATTTTGTACTTTGTGTGTCATTTTCATCATCACTTGGCTCACTTTCTTCAGGAACCTCTTGGGGTTCTTCTTCTGATTCATCCTCTATTTCTTGACTTCTTTTTTTGCCCATTGTGTGATTTATCGATTTAATATTAAAAATTCCTATTAATATGGGTATTTCATTGAACTAGTTAAAAGGATCTTATTTATTCGAGCATTAATAATCAAATTTAGCTACAAAATTATAGGTGTAGATATTCAACAAAAATATTATATATGAATATCTAAAATTTGCAGTGATATCTGTCTTTATAGGTGATAAAAATATCATTTCGGCAAAGGCAAATTTCCCTCTAGTTGCATATAATTAGCTTATTTTTCAGATTTAATAAGTCTTTCATTAGCATGCTTTCAATCCGAGGTTTGAGAGTATATTTGACATTTAGTGTAAACAAAAGATTCAGTTAATAAGGTCGTCTTATATTCATAATAAATCCCAATTTGAAATTTGCTAATGATTAAGCCACCATTGTGTTTTTTACTTAGTCGCAGCATAAAATATATGGCAGCGCATCATTCTTTGGTTGGGCTCGGGTCTCCTTTATTAGACATTTCCGCTGAAGTACCAGCTGAGTATATGCAACGCTATGGAGTTCTTCCAAACAATGCAATTCTTGCTGAAGAAAAGCACATGCCTATGTACAAAGAGCTGGTCGACAGCTATAACTGTGACTTCATAGCTGGTGGGGCAAGCCAAAACACTATAAGATCTTGCCAATGGATGTCCCAAACCTCAGGTCTTTCAGCCTTTTTAGGTTGCATTGGAAATGACGACAATGGAAGAAGACTAAGCCAAGCCGCAGCCAAAGATGGCGTCACCACTTATTACAAAATTGACGAAACCACCCCAACTGGTACCTGTGCAGTTTTACTCCACGAAAAAGAAAGGTCTTTAATTGCAAACTTAGGAGCAGCCAACAACTTCGACATCGAGCACTTACGTGCTAACTGGAGTTTACTAGAAAACGCCAGAGTTGCTTACACTGAAGGCTTTTTTGTTGTTACAGCTACCCCAAGTTTAGTTGAAGTCGCAAGATACATGGCCACAAGTGGAAAGATTTTTGCCATGAATTTGTCCGCTATGTTTGTCATTGAGTTTTTCAAAGACCAAATGATGCAGCTTTTTGAAAACAGCGAATATGTATTTGGGAACGAAAGTGAAGCTGAAAAATTCTCACAAGTCCATGGGTTTGATACCACTAATTTTGAAACCATTGCATTGAGAATGGCTGCTTTGCCAAAAGTATTTGAAAGACCAAGGACTGTAGTCATTACAAGAGGGAAAGACCCAACTGTAGTAGCTGTTGGAGATCAGGTTTATACTTTTGAGGTGCCTAGGATTGAGGAAGAAAAAATCATTGACACAAATGGAGCTGGGGACTGTAATTAATATTTAGCTTTTGTTGGAGGATTTTTAAGCGAGCTGCTCAAAGGAAGTGAACTTAGAAGATGCGTTGCCGCCGGGAACTACTGTGCAGGTGAAGTTATCCAGCAATCAGGATGTGTGTTCCCTCCAGTACCTACCTTTAATTATAGTTAGATTCTTCAAATATAATATTTGTCTATGTAATATGGAAATTGGCAATAAAAAAAGAAGAAGCTGTATTAATTTTTACCAAGTCTTAAGTGGGATTTTAATAGCAACGAATATTACATTTTCATGTGCCTTAACAATAAGACTGCTAGACACAAATTATGATATTTATTTTTTAGCTTTATATAGCACTAGTCTTGGGATTATCGTTATTCTTGCTATTTATATTGGATATTCAGATCCAAGTGCGGACTCAGTTAGGCTATCCCATGAATATCAAGAAAAAGAGATGGAGATGGATTTTGATAAATATCCAATCTCATGCTCTATATGTAATGCTTATGTGGAAAAAACATCTAAACACTGCTTCTATTGCAACCAGTGCATAGAAAAATTTGATCACCATTGCAAATGATTGAATAACTGTATTGGGTCAAAAAATTATAAATCTTTTATCATCTTGAGCTTGTTTGGTGCTCTACATTTCACAGTAGAAACAATTTTTAACTCATTATTGATAGACCACTATATTCAAAATTCTCCAAAATTTGAAAATAAATGCAGCGATGATCTTAATGTGGATTACAAAATTATTTTATCGTTTTTAATAATCTGTGTGGTGCAAAGCTTTTTAGTTGCTTTATCTTTTTTTGGTCTTATTGGCTTTCACATTTATTTAGCAAAATTAGGGCTTACAACTTATGCTTTCATAATGAGAAGGGAAGAAATAGCGATTCCTGCTGAGCATATAAAAATAGAAACTGCCAAAGATTACTCAATTTTCGAACAAAATTCTCCAGTAGACCTTGAAAAAACGCAAGGTAATAAAACTCATCTGCAGAGTGATACATCGCTGCAATTGATAGAAAGAGCTTGTGATTAAAAATTAATGTTAATTTTACTATATATTAAACAATTTTTTTGATTTTCCTGGATTTCGCTTTTCAAAGGCATCCATGAGTTTGGCTAGCTCTTTCATCATGTTGTCGATTCTATTTAAGGTGTCTATATCATTCTCTGGAAGAGGGCTTAGGGTTTGTGGACTTGATTGCTCTTGATAAAAATCTAAACTTCTATCAGAGTCTTCTGGGGATGCTTTTTGTTCTAAAAAAGCGATTCGGGCTTCTAATTTTTTAATTTTTTCAGTTAAAGCAAGACAGGTGCTTTCTGATTTAAATAAAGCTTTTTCAAATTCTTTGCATTTTTCACAGCTCTCAGGCAATTTTTTCCTGGATTCGTGAAGTGGGGTATGATCATATCCTAGCAAACCTTTTCTGGTTGGAACATAAGAAGACTCGCTTTCCGAGTATTCTGGCTCCATCAGTATTTCTTCTTCTGATTTTTCTTCAAAATCATAAGGACTCTCACAAGTGATCTCTCTCGATTCTTGGGTTTCTGATTTTTTAAGCACCCCGCCCTTTAATTTTCTATCTGTTTCTCTCGGACTAGTAGGTTCTGAGGCCAATAAAATTTGCCCAAGCGAATTTTTTATATTTAGTAGTCTTTTTTCTCAGTCTCCTGAATAATTTCTCCTACTCCTAAATTTCTTTAGATTTATTTTTAATTTTTTCAAAATTACCTTGGCAAAACTTAAAGGTATATTTTCCCCATTCCCAAAAATATCTAAATAAAGTAAGGTCGAATTTGTATATAATGCACTTATTATTTCTTGCAGTCCTTGTATAGTAATGGAATTATAAGAAATATCCAGTGCTTTTATGATACTATCATGATATAGCGCACTTGATAAATCATAAACAGTTTTATCTTTGAGTTTATTATAAGATAAATTCAGTTCTTCAAGGCCTTTTGCAGATCCTCCCATTTCAGGCTGCTCTCCTCTTAGCCCTGCAAGCCAAACTACCTCATCCACTCTTTCATTATTTTTGCTTATTACCCTTGCAAGGTCAAATCCACAGTCCTCAAGCTCATTTTTCGATAAAATCAAAATATTCAAAAATTTTAAGTTTACAAGAGAAGGCGCAAAACAGGCAAAATCTTTGTCTTTTAGCTTGCAGTCCGTGATTTCTATATAGTTTAAAGGTAATTTTGCATTAAAACCCCTTGCTAAAAGGTTTCAGCCCTCAAATTCTATATTAATCTGCTCAAAAATCAGCGTCGTTAAGTGTCTATTATGCTCTAAATTCTCCGAAATGGCTTTAAAAATCTTGATTCCTTTAATTTTCCTTTTTTTCTCAAATTCGTCACGTTCTTTCGTGCTTGTGAACGTTGAATGATTTTCCGGATCAAAATTACTTGTCTGCTGAGATTTAGCATCAGTTCTTGTGGTATGTGACCCTTTTGGGCTGGATTTTGAATAAGGAATCGCTGCTTTATGCTTATCACTATTAGTTAATTCAATTTTTTTAATTTGAGTAAGGCAAGGAAATGCTGAAGAAAGTGGCCGTAAATCTTTATCTTGTATGATTTCAAAATTGAGGGAAAATTCATATTTATTGAGAGTTGACACAATTTGGTTGTTTGCGGATATGCTTTGTTTACTACAGCAAACTTTATATTTGTTGGAGTAAGCCTTGGCTTTTTGGGTTTTACTTGACAGCATTTTAGTTTAAATAAGATGGTTAATTATATAAGAGTCCTCAGCTGGATTTGACAAGGCTGCCACTAGACTTCTTTATATAGTTGTTCTTGAAGCTCAAGTACAAGAGTGCTTGGTTTGCAAGTACCAACCCGAATTTAATGTATACCCAATAAACTATTCTGAGTGAAAGAAAGCCGTGTTTCTTCCACTCAGCTTAGGAACATGCTCTACTAATCAGTAGAACTTAGCCAAAACTTAACCGAATCCACTTAACACTAATATCTTCTTGGTCTACCTCTGCCACCTCTTCCTCTACCACCTCTTGAGGAGCCGCCACCACTCCTTTTTTCCCCAGCAAAATCGATTTTGAGTTCTCTTCCTTCTAATTCCTTCCCATTCAGTTTGATTGCTGCATCCGCAGAATCAGTTGACTCAAACTCAACGTGGGCAAATCCACGTTTATTTCCGTCCTGGTCATGCGCAATTCTCACCTGCTTTATGGAGCCACAGTCGCTGAAGAAATCAGTCAAGTTGTTTTCGTCAGCGTTATAAGGGAGATTCCCTACAAACACAGTGCTTGTACTTCCACGTCCGCTGCCTCCTGACTCTCTGTGTTTGTTAGGCTTGTCTCCTGATAAGTTGATTCTTAAGGTACGGCCCATATGCTCGTTTCCGTTAAGACGAATGGCTTCTTGGGCTTCTTCTGGGCTTGAAAACTTGACAAAAGCAGAACCCTTGGATTTACCTTGGTCATTTTTGAGGATTTTTATGTTGGTGATGGACCCGCAGTTTTTGAAAAACTTTTGAAGGTCGGAATCGTCAGCTTCCCAGGAGAGGCCTCCTACGAAAACTTCGGATTGCTCGTCACCTTTGTCCTCATATGATCTCTCAGCTGGTTCTCTTTGACGCTTTTGAGGATGAGAATCACTTCCACTGGATCCAGGGCTGCCGTAGCCTTTGTTTTTCTTGGAGCTTGAGCCTTTGTATCTAGGGTTGTCACTGTCGGAGTCGTTTTCGTATTTTTTGCTTGAGGATTTGTATTCTTGTTCAGATCCAGAGCTTTCATCTGATCCTTGAGCGTATTTTCCCATTATTTATTAATATGAGCCACACAATTCGCCATATAGGTATTGAAGGAAAAGGATTAAATTTTAAAATTTTTTTGTTGTTTCCTATTGCTTATGATAATATATGTAATAAAGGACCAGTAAAATAATGGTGAATTTATTTTTTTGAGGCGTTTTTCGCTAATTATGTGAAATTTTCAAAGGCAGTTAAAAATAAAATTAAATCAATTCTGTCAGCTTGCTTTATATTTTAAGGTCTAAATAAAATATTTTAGAAGAAAATATTTTTTTAATCTAGAATTACTTGCATTTTTATGCTTGCTCTTGCCATTTCTAAAACACCTTCATAAGTCTGAGCTCCACCGATGAATCCTGTGTTGTGAACAAAGATAGTTCCTGGGATTCCGCTAATTGCTGCAAGTTCTTCATCTCTTTTGCCTCTCCATGCTTCAGGCAATGACAATCTGTTCTGAAACATCACTCCATTTTCTCCTACGCATTGGATTCTCCATCGGCCATCTCCATCCTGGTATAAGACATAAAGAATTCTGTCGATTCCCATCTCTTCTTCAATGGTATATAGATGATCTTTCCATGGGCATGTGCGTTCCAGTCTGATTATCTTCAAAGTTTGGTCCACTTCACCTCTCGCTAAAATCGATCTTACTACTATATCTCTGGCAGGGAGCCATTCTTCTAAAGCATTAAACAAAATTCCTTTAAAGTCCTCCCCAGCTAGCTCCATAGCTTTAATAAACCTAGGCATTGGGTCTTCAGGCTTATTCCAAGATGGGTTAAGTCTTGATATTCTTGAAGCTAGACCTGTATTTTCTTTATATAATTCGTGCTCACTGTTTCTGTATTGCGGAACACCATTATCAATGCCATCTAAACATTGGAATAAATCCCGATACATCCGTAAATACATTAAATCAAGAATATTTTCGTCACTAATTTCGGTAAATTTTGACAAAACTTCTTTTCCGAAATGTTTCCAGATAAGTCCTGCACTGCTCATTCTAACTGATGTATACTTACCTCCAAAAGTGTCAGTAAATGATTTTTGGTGGTGATCGAACCTGTTTTGTGAAGGATCGTAGACATCGCCGACATCAACAACAATATCTAAAGTGTCAAGAATTGCTTTATCTCTGGTTCGGATTATTTCTGCGTCTTTATAAGTGTCGGTTTGTTTCAGCAAGAAACAAGCCATGACTTCGTCTGCGTGGAAAGCTCCATTATGAGTGCCTATTCTCTTCACCATACTTTTTACTAAATTAATCATATAAATCACATAAATATCGCTAAACACAAGGAGATGGTAGAAATTTTCATCATAATTATTTAAATAGCTTAAGATTTATGCGAGTCAAGTTAATAATTAGTTTTTAAATTAATTCTTTATAAAATTTTTTATTTTTTTAATAAATGTCATCACAAATTAATGAAAAAGTCATAGATGGAACTAGTGAAGAAAACTTAAATGAGATAGAGATCAGACCAGAAAATACAAGACCAAAGCTATTTGGAAAAGATGGTAAAGTTTCGAATGATGTGAGAAGAGATTTACAAAAAACAGAACATTACAGAACCAGCCAAGGCTTTACTCCATTTGACCCTGATATTGTAAAAGAGCAGCTTCAGCAGGTCACTTGAGGATTTGCAGAAGATGCAGAAAACGAAGTCATTCGTAAAGAAGATATGATTTTCTATGAAGAAGTATTAGATCTAAACAAATTAAAAAATCGAAAAGGATTAACAGATAAGCAGAGAAAAACTATTAGGCAGCTCGAAGCCGCCAATGAAAAAGTAGGGAATTTTGCTAAGGAGCTTGAGAATTTACACAAGAAAACTCAAGATGGCTTAACTCAAGGCCAAACCAGAAGAATGGAACAATTAGCCGAAAGGCTTGAAGAAATGCAAGGCGAAAGAGACATGATAGAAGAAAAGCTGAGGTCGAGCTTTTTTGACTCATACCAGCCTTTTAAGCAAAAAGTCAAAGGAGAATACGACTACAGTAGCGATGAAGACGAATTCTATGACCGAGCTAAAAATAATGCTAAAATAGCTCAAGAACAGTCCACTGAAGAGCTTCAAGAAAAACTAGGACAACTTCTACATGAAAGATTACAGGTTAGAATAGAAATAGAAAAATCTAACCAAGAAGAAGAATTTGATGCAGAAGACACCTTAGATGCCTATATGAATGAAAATTCTGTAGCCTTGAAGAGGGAAAGTCTAGATCGGCTAGCTTTGAGATTAAGAGACTTAAATTCAAAAATTGATGAAATTTATGCAATTAAGCCAGGATTATGCCCAAAGCAGAAAGAAGAAATAGTGTTCGTGGAAGAGGTAAATAAAAAAAAAGAAGATGAAGAAGATAGAGAAATAAGAGATGGGCTTAAAAAGAGAAAAGTATATGGAGCTGAAGAAAAGCCAGTTCCAAGAAACGAAGAAATTATGGAAAATGATCTGGATTTTTATGATGAAAATGAATCATGAATGCCTCCAGAAGACCAGACAGGCGATGGCAAGACAAATTTGAATGATAAATATGGGTATTAATTGAAATATATTTTTAAAGTAATGGTTTAGCTTAATTTTAATGCAGATTCTCTTACAGCTTGGACTTGTGAAGTTTGAAGTTCGCTCACAAGTTTAAGGACTGCATCGCTATACCCAGCGACTACGATATTTTTTCCTCTGTCTTCAAGATCAGCCCCAAGCATATCTCTACCATACCCTGCAAGATCAATGGTAATATATTTCATATTTGGGTTGACCTCGTTCCTATATTTTTCTAGGACTCCGCTGACAGTTCTGCCTCTATTATCTTGGTTAAAGGCAGTGTTCATTTTTTCAGTTGAAATTATCATATCTGAAAAGATAAACATGTTATCTATATGAACTTTCTTTTCAATTATATCATCAAACCAATCAAAAGGATAGTCATTGTCATAGCCAAGTTTTTGAGATAATGTCATCGCTGTTTCCATTTGGTCAAGAATGTTATCGCCTTCTAGCTCAACTGGAAGTCAACAAGTAGGAGTTTCAGGTGGCTTAGGACTGGAAAGAAGGTATACTTGGGAGCTTTCACATACGTGTCTAAGCATCATTCCAAATAAAATTCCAAGTTCCATACAGCATCTTACGCTCCCAAGTGTCGGGTTTCCTGAGATTGGGCATCTCATTGAGCCAGAGGTGTCACAAAATATGACCGAATGTCCTTTGATTGGCTTGACGTTCAATGCTGTTGCAAGCTTAACTGATTCTTCTAAAGCACTTTTATATTCATCAATAGTGGCTTGAGTTGGGACATTTTTCGGGATAATTTTTTTCCTTAGCCACTTCTTTTTCATTCCTCTTTTCCCTTCAGGAACTGGTGGCTCATAAGTTGGGTCATCATGAAGTTTTTGAAGTTCTTCTAAGTTAATCTTCAAAATATCATACGCAGAGAAAAATCTAAAAGGGAAAAGCATTGATTTTTCTACCTGATCTGGGTCTCTCAGTCTGTCTTGGACTATTTTGTGGGTTTCTTGGTCAACCCCTGTAATGATAAAGTTTCTGATATTTCTAAGCATTGCCATGAAGGGGAGTTTTCTTGACTTTATCAGAGATTCCCAGATTTCTGGCTTGTTACCGCCAGCACTTAATTGTGTTTCCCATGTGACTGGAGTTTCTATTTTCATCCTTTTTCCGGATAGGTTAGGATTGAATTCTCCTTCTACAGAGAGTCCTGACTCTGCAAAAACGTCAGAGTTCTCAGGATATCGCTTGCCAAGGACACACATAACAGAAGAAGCAGGTGATTTTACATGGCAAAGTCTGACGATCTGCTTCATACTGATTTTACCTTTTCTCGAGCTGCTCTCTTTCTTAAGCAAGGCACGCTTTCTTTTGCCTTCGGAGCAGTACTTGCCGAGATGGTAAACTGAAAATTCGGAGAATTTCGAGGTAATAACTTCTCTAAGGCATCGAGGGATTTTCAACATTTTTGAGCTCTCATCGCCTTTTGTTATGAGCTGGTAAAACTCTACAACCTCTATCAGATCTCCAGGGAGTCGAATGGTGTGTGAGAAATATTTCTTAAGGAAGGTTTTGCATACAGGATGGCTAGCAGCCCATGCAACTATGTAGTTAGACATTGCTCGAAGGTTCAGGTGATTTCGAGTGAAGTAAGCTAACTGACATATAAATTCAGGATCGATTGATGAAACCTCTGTCATATCATTGTTGATATCTTTAAGCCTGTTTGTTGAGTCCTCATAGTATTTCGGTTCACGAACAAGGCAGGCTGACACACGGTTTACCAATCTTTCGAGAGGATCCTTTAAAAAATCTCCTACGACAACTCTTTCGTCCATTTTATTAGGTGAGGACAGATGCCGAAAATATGCACAAAAATATGGATGAACTGGCATAAGCTAATATAGAATTTACAAGGACTTTTATAGGTTTTTTATAAATTTTGAAAGAGATTATTGCTTGTTTCTAGAAATATAATGATATGATTTGCTGCTTAAATTTTTAGTTATAAGGAGTTGCAATGGAATCTATAGCGGCTAGCTAAAATTCTTTGCCAAAAAAGAAGCTAATAAGTATTCTATGCTAATTTATTTAAATCAATTCGCTTATATTATAAGGTCTAAAAAAAATATTTTAACAGACAATTTTTTAATTTAAAGTTACTTGCATTCTTATGCTTACTCTTGCCATTTCTAAAACACTTCATAAATCTGAGCTTTATCTACAAATCCTATGCTATAGAAAAAGATCATCTTAAGGATTCAGCTAATTACTTCAAGTTCTTCATATCTTTTACCTCTCTATGATTCAGGGAACTACAATCTGTTTTGAAGCATCATTCGATTTTTCCTAGGCATTGAATTTTTCAACTTCTATCTCCATCCCAATATAAGACATAAAGAATTCTGTCTATTCTCATATCGTCTTTAATAATATATAGATGATCTTTCTATAGGCATGTCTTTTCCAAAATTATGGTTGGATCTCCTTCGCTTCTTGCTAAAATCGATCTTACGATTATATATATAGCATAATTAAATATGTTTTTTGGCTGGTAAGGTCTTCAGATTATGGTTTTCTGATAGGTCCAGAAATTTTGAACATAACCGGTGAACATACTGTCCCTAGCAAGCGAAGAAAAGAGATTTAACTGCCTAACGAATTGATAAGACTGTGAAGCTGTAGGACTAGCCAACTTCTTTGTGGGGACAAGCTTGAAACAGGTGACTTGATCTATCTCAAAGAGTGAATTTTTGAATTAAAATTGTATCTCTAGAAGGAAACAATTCTTTTAAGCATTAACAAAATCATTTTAAATCTTCTCCAGTTAGCTCCATAGCTTTTATAAACCTTGGTTTGTGTTTTTAGACCTATTTCAAGATGGGTTAAGTATTTTCTTTATCTATTTCATGCTCACTGCTCCTGCATTGTGAAACGCCATTATCAATGCCAGCTAAACATAAATCAAATTTGATAATCCAGAAATACATTAAATCAGTAATATTTTCGCTACAAATTTAGGTTAATTTTGATAAATCTTCTTTCTGAAATCCAGATAAGTCCTGCACTGGTAAATGATTTTTATATCTCTAGTTCGGATTATTTTTTCATCTAAGTGTCAGGTTTTTAACAAGAGTAAGCCATTGGTCTGCGTGGAGTGTGACTAATAAGTACCTATTCTCTTACCATACTTTTTACTAAATTTATAATATAAAATCGCTCTATTGGAATTACCGAAATTTTCATTGATAATTATTTAAATAGCTTAAATTTATGGTAGTTAGGCTTACAAATATTTTATGAATTAATTCTTTTAAAATTTATATTTTAATAAATATCATGGCAAATTAATATTATTGAAGAAATATATGAGATAGAATCAAAAGATCAAAACTATTTAAAAGATGGGAAAATTTCGAGTGATGAGAGAAGAGATTAAATAAGAGCATTATAGACCAGTTAAGGCTCCACTCCATTTGGAAAAGAGAAGGTTCAGCAGGTCACTTGAGGCTTTAAAGAAGATGCAGAAATTGAAGATACATAAAGGAGACAAAATATTTTATGAAGAGATATTAGATTTAAACAAATTAAAAATCGAAAAGGATTAACAGATAAGCAGATAAAAACATCAGGGAGTTTGACAAGAAAACTCATGATGGCTTAACTTAAGGCCAAGCCAGAAGAGTAGAATATTACCCGAAAATCTAAAGAAATGCAAGCCGAAAGAAAGAATAAAAATTAGATTGAGCATTTTGACTCATAACAACCTTTAAAAAAGTCAAAAGAGAATATGACTACAGCGACTATGAAGACGATGAATTTATGAAGAGTGAAAAATAATTCAAAAATAGCTCAACTGAAGAGATTCAAGAAAAATACTAAGAAAGCTGCTAAATGAGATCAAGCTAGATAGAAATAGAAAAATCTAACCAAGAAGAAAATTTGATGATGAAGACACCATAGATAAAAATTCTGCTGTAAAAATCTAGATAGGCTAGCCTTGAGATTGAGAGATTTAAATTCAAAAATCTATGAAATTTATCTAGTTAAGCGAGGATTATGCCCAAAACAGAAAATCATAGAAGAGGTAATAAAGAAAAAGATAAAGAAATAAGAGCGGGCTTAAAAAGAGAAGCATATATGGAGCCGAAGAAAAATTAGTCCCAGGAAATGAAAAAATTAAAGCAAATGATCTGGATTTTTATGATGAAAATGAATCATGAATGTCTCCAGAAGACCAGACATGTGTTGGCTAAACTAATTTGAATGATAAATATGGGTATTAATTCAAATAAATATTAAAACAATAGTTTAGTTTAATTTTAACTAGAATCTCTTACAGCTCTAGCTTGTGGCTTGCGATGTTCGAAGTTAGTTCACAAATTTAAGGACTGCATCGCTATACCCAAAGCCTCGTTTTTATATTTTTCTAATCTTTTGCCAATTTAAATATTAAATGTCTCGCGACATTAACATCGAAGACGGTAAAAAATTCTGGGAAAATGTTGCTCAATCTCCCAATACTTCTCAAATATCAAACAGAGATGATTTTTTAAGGTCGCAATCAGATCAGATGGCTTATCAGCGCCAAGATTTTCAAAATAGATCTTCCTTATTGCAGAGTCCTGGGCAGCCTCCTTTGCAAGATCCCACAATGAGCGCCGGTTCTGATTTCTGAAACTCTCAAAAAGCAGCAACAATGGGCGAAAGGGCTTTTCCACAAGCTACAAATAGCGCAGACGACTTTTGGAAACAAGAAGCAAATAAAAAGCAAGAATCCTCAATAATTCGAGAATCTGATGAGATCAGATATGAAAAATTAAAAACTCAAGTTCAAGCATCCTCAATGGAAACATTTTTTAAATCTCAAGCTGAAGGCAAAAAAGGTGCAAGAAACGTCAGTCAAAAATCAGGCATAAAAGGGGGAAAACGGCAAGTTTCTGGCCCACGGTCAAATTTATCAGAGAAAGAAAAAGCCGCCGCTTATTTCGACCTATATGACCAAAACTTGGAATTAAAATCACATCACAACAAATTAGAAGATGAATTAAGAAAAGTTACAACTCAGCTTAATCGGCTAAAAGAAAGTGTTAAAAATGAAAGAAATCTCGCAGAGTCTTTAACAGGCCAAGACTTTAAGTCGAGCAATATTGAAATCAGTGAAGTCGAAAGGCTAAAAAAAGAAAAATCAGCATTAACTAAAAAAATAAGAGAAATCGAAGGCGCAGCATCTTCTGGTAAGCTTGGGAAGCAACTTGCCTCTAAAGATGGACCATTTTTGAAAAATCACAGCATGAAGCCAAAAGTCTTAACTCAAGCTGTCCATTATGACATTCACAGAAACAAAACACCAATCAAAATGATGGACGACAGTACCGCTGTTATCGGCTACGATGAAAAGCCTCAAATGCAGACAGTGCAAATAAGGGACTTGAATTATGACAGTCTTATTAAGGAGCTTGAAGACACCAAAATCCTGCTAGCCCGAGAGCGCGCAAAAGTAATGGAGCTAGAAGTCAAGCTCAAAGTTTTTGAATCTTCTAATACAAATGAATTTGTATTCAAAAACCAAGAACTTATTGCAGAAAATAAAAGACTAGAATACCAGCTAAGAGATCTGCTGAATTCGCCGTTTAATAAAGACTCAAAAGACCCGAAATTGCAGATAATGGAAAATGAGCTCAATATGAGGACTTCTTCACTCCAGGATTTTCAGCAAAAAATTGCAAAATTAGAAGGAAATATTGCGTTTTTGACACAGGAGTTGAAAAATATGACTCAAGAGAGGGATAAATTTAAAGATGAGTGCTTAAAGCTCTCTGTGAGGCTAGAGGAAAAGAATAAATATTTTGATGAGTTTGAGACTCAGTTAAGATCACTAGGAGGAACTGATGTAGACGCCTTTATGAGGGCCCTTGGATTAATGAAGCTTAAGGGAGAAGAGCCAGCGTGGTCAAGGTTAGATTTCATTGAAAGGACAAGCAATGTACCTGAAGATATCCCCAGCCTTAAACGAGAAATAGAGAGACTTAAGCTCGAAAAAGGCCAGCTAGCTGCAGAGCTTGAAAAAATCCAAAATTTATTAGTCCTGAAGAATGAGATGGAAAAAGAAAAAAACGCTCTACATAGCAGTGAAAGTGAGCAGCTACAAATGCAGCTGAAATCAGCCCAACAAAGAGCAGAAGAATTGGCAAGACTAGCTGACTTCAGAGCCAATCGTGTAATTCAGCTTGAAAGAAACCAGCGTCTCAATGTATATGACGACGCCAATAGAATTGTCGCTACAAAAACACAGATTTCTTTAGCAGAATTTGATGGTGCAGCTGCAGAATTTGTCGACAACGGCACTGAAGTAGGAACTGGCGAAAATATCGTCGATTTGTGGCTAGGAGCTGCTGAATTCTATTTATTTGCGTTAGAACAGGCCCTTAAAGAAAACATGCCTTATGAGCGGAACTTTGTGTCCTTCTTAACAGTCGATTTCTTCAACCACGAAACACAGTCCACTTCTCTCTGTGAAGGCTTAACTCCAAAATACCAAATTCACATCAGCTTCAAGGTAAATGTAGACGAGTTTTTCATAAAAACTCTTGAAAAAGATTATATTTATATAGAAGCCCATATCAATAAAGGCGACACTCATTTGACTTTTGCGAGAGCGAAAGTTCCTCTTGCAGAACTTTTAGAAAGGGCAGGGCCGATGTCAGACGCAAATATGAAGCCAGGAATAATTGAGTCAGCCTGCACCTTTGTGAGTGCTTTTGATGGTAGGACGTCAGTTGGAGTGCAAACATTTAAGCTGAGGATGAGGCATCCACTCAGTGAAGCTTTGAGGTGGTATAAAGAAAAGCAAGAAATCGTGGAGCTTTCTAACCCGAAGCAATATGCGCTAGATACGGTATATGCGGCTGATCCTAATCTGAAAGAAAGAAGTTTAATGGTGACTGTTTTTAGGTGTATTGGATTAAATGCGACTGTACATCCAGGGAATTTAAGGCCATTTGTGTTTTACCAGTTTTTCACTGAGCCAGAATATATGACTAGAAGTGCTGTTGGTCCAGATCCGGTATATGATGAGACGTCAACAATAAAAATAAAAGTAGGTCCTGATCTTAAAAAATACCTTGACTCGCAAACTGTCGAATTTATTGTATTTGATGACAATGCACCTATAAGAGAAGGAGGACAAGATATCATAGGGACAGCCCATGTACCTTTGACAGCACTTTTACTAGATACAGCTATAGAAGGGACTTATCAACTTTTCAACTTAAGAGGACAAGAAGCAGGAGGTATTTCTCTGAGGATTGCCTGGAGAGACTCAAAAGCTGACCAAATAGGCTACGGTACACCTCTTACCGAAGCATGGGAAAGAGAAGCTTATGAAAGAATAGCCAAAGCCCTAAGCGCCAGAGGACTTGGCCTTGACTCAGGGTTTGCTATTTTTGACCAGGACCAAAACGGCTTAATTTCTCCACAAGAATTCCGAAATACCATCCTCATCACTTTGCGGCTGCCTCTATCTGAACAAGAAATCCAGCTCCTAATAAACGCTTGCAATCTTGTCGACGGCGGAATCACAAAGACCTTATTCAGACAAAAATTCTCAGGACTTTTAGCAGCTGATCGTACTTTAAAAACTGAAGAACCCTGGGAAGAACAAGTTCTTGAGCTCGTAAGACAGCGAATTTTGGAAAAAAGGCTCAGCATTTGGCAGACTTTTGAAGCTTTTGATTTAAATAAAGATGGGACAGTCTCAGCAGCTGAGTTCAGACAAACTTTTAAAATAATGCAGCTTGGGCTTAATGATGATGAAATAGAAAGAATTCTTAAATATTTTGACCCTAGAAGGACTGATAAAATTGACTATAGGATTTTTTGTGAAAAATTGCAGCCGAGGAGTGGAGGTAAACCAGTGCAAGTTAATAATAATACGGATGCGGCGCTAATTCTGGCAAAAGTTGGGAAGATGATTACAGATAGCCAACTGTCGTTTAGAGACGCTTTTAGGGTTTTTGATGAAAATGGAGATGGACAAATATCAAAACAAGAGTTTTATAAGGTTTTTGAAATGATGAAAATTGGGCTGACACCAAGAGAAATAGAAAACCTTTGGAATTATTTGCCGAAAAATCCAGCAGGGTGTTTGCTGTATGAGGCTTTTTGTGCAGGATTTGAAGGAACTCCGAGGGCTGGGCCTGGACAAGCGAGGACCACAGTTGCACAGGTAAGGGAGTATATTCAAGCGCAGCTGAAAAATAAGCGTGCAGATATAGGAAGCTTGTTTAGAGCTTTTGATAAGAATTTAAGTGGAACTCTAAGTAGGCAAGAATTCAGAAATGCTCTTGAGCATTTAGGCTTAAACCTTACTACTTATGACGTTGAAATATTAGTTGATGTAGCCGACGCCAATAAGGATGGCTCAATTACTCTTCACGAGTTCATTGAATTTGTCCAGCCTACTGAAAACATGATTTCAGTCTTCAAAAGAATGATGAAAAGAAGCGGCATATCAGCTCCTGATCTTTTCAATATTTTTGACGCTGACAAGAACGGTATAATTACTAGAGACGAATTCAAAAACGTCCTAATAAGCCTAAAAATTCCTTTGACACCTGAAGAAATGGAAGCTTTATGGCAATTTATAGACAAAGACAAAAGTAACACTATAAACTTCAAAGAATTTCAAGATTTATTAAGGGAGGCTGCACCTATTTCGAGAACTAATACAAGAATAAGTGAAGGATCAAGGCTTCCGACTGAAGAAAGCAAAGGAACACCAATTCCTCCACAAGATCCATTAGAAAGTGTCGTAAAAGTGATTGCTTCAAGCGGGATAAACTTGTTTGACGCTTTCAAAGTTTTTGATAAAAATAATGATGGGTATATATCACGACAAGAATTTATCAAAGTTTTCCAAGATATGAAACTTAACCTCACAACCACTGAAATTGAGATTTTACTGAGAAAGATTGATAAGTCAGGAGACAATAGAATTTCTTTTGAAGAATTCAAAGAGCTTTTCAAGAGCTATGGTATCGATGTAAACCCAAGGACACAAGGAACTGCCCAAACTCAAGCCCAAGCAACTAGGAAAAAAATCAGAAGTGTCCCAGAACTTATTGATATGCTTGACGACCATATGACAAGGCAAAAATTAACCTTAGTAAGACTATATACCCAAGTGTTTGACCAAAACAAAGACAGCTGGATCTCCAAAGACGAACTAATGAAAGGCTTTAACAGAATTCTTGAGCACCCATTAACCGAAAGTGAAACTAACAGCCTTGTAACTGAGCTTTGTCCTAAAGGTGCAACAAGAATCAGTTTTAACAACCTAAAAGACGTATATGCGAGGTATTCCAAAAAGTCAGAAAATGCAGCACAGGATGCGTCGAAAAGGCAGCTATTGGAAGCTTCTGAATCTTTGAATAAATCAATTGGACAGTCACAAGAAGGCTTTAACCAAGCAAAAACAGCACAAAATTTCAGGGTAAATTCGCCGACACAGTCACAGCAAGATTTTAGACCTCCGACACAGACTGCTCAAGACTTTAGACCTCCAGCACAGACTGCTCAAGACTTTAGGCCTCCGACACAGACTGCTCAAGATTTCAGACAGTCCTCACAAGGGTTTGGCCAGACAGGGCAGGATATAAGAAGTCCAGGGGTAAATCAGCCAGGGCAGAGCTATAGAGCTTCGCCAGGTCAGACTGGGCAAGATTTTAGGCAAGATTCAATGGGCAGAGGAATGGGAGGTACACAAGAAGGATTTAGACAGGCTCCTATAGACTCAAGTGGAGCGCGAACAAGCCAAGGAATTAATGATTATAATAGAGGAAATGTGCCACCAGGCCAAAGCTCAACACCAAGTCAATATGATATAAGGAGCAGCAATACTCCTGAAAGCTTTAGGACAGGGACTGACCTAGGGAGTTATAGAGCTCAAGATTCTTCTAATCCGCCAAGCTATGGTAGGACTCCTCAGCAAACTCAAGGTAATCTTCCACCGTCTGGGTATGGTAGAGAGCCTACTAGAACTCCTCAGCAAGCACAACAAATTGCCCCGAGTTATGGTCAAGATCCATCTAGAGCTTCTCAGCAGGCCCAACAAATAGCTCCTAGTTATGGCCAGCAGCCTTCTAGAGCTCCTCAGCAAGCTCAACAAATAGCTCCTAGTTATGGCCAAGATCTATCAAGAGCTCCTCAACAAGGACAACAAATAGCTCCAAGCTATGGCCAAGATCTATCAAGAGCTCCTCAACAAGGACAACAAATGGCTCCAAGCTACGGCCAAGATCTATCAAGAGCTCCTCAACAAGGACAACAAATAGCTCCAAGCTATGGCCAAGATCTATCAAGAGCTCCTCAGCAAGGACAACAAATAGCTCCAAGCTATGGCCAAGATCTATCAAGAGCTCCTCAACAGGCACAACAAATAGCTCCTAGCTATGGACAAGACCCTTATAGACAATCTACCTCTAGTTACAGCAGAGAGTCCACAAGAGGGCCTCAGCAATCTCAAGATCCTAATAAACAAAATACGCCTAGCTATGGCAGCCAGCCTCCTAGAGCTTTACAAGAGCCTTCTAATCAGCCTCCACCTAGCTATACTAGAGAACCTCCTAGAAGGTTTTAATATAAATTATTACTATTCTAAAATATAATTATTAATCATCCTATAAATTTTAACTTCAAAATGGTTAAGTTTTAAATAACGACTATAATGGATGATTCAGTATGGGCAATTATCGCCGCTCTCGGCATTGATATTTTTCTTTTTTCTCTAGAATTCTACTTATTTTCTATATACCGCAAAATTCGTAACAGACCTATATTTGCAGAAATAGGAGAACGTGAAGTCAAAGTCCCCGTATATTCGGAATCTGACACACCATTATGGGTTTTAATGACAAATGTTTGAAAAGTCCCATATGAAGAAATGGGTCACTATTGTGGAATTGAAGGGCAGCTGTATCTCGCATTTCATGTAGCAATGGGAGGTGGACTTGCAGTTTTAGCAGTAATTGGCTGTGGACTTTTAATTCCAATATATGCACTTGGAGACACACATGTGAAAAAGGACATGAACAACATAAGCATAGCCCATATTATTGAGCAGGACGATTTAATGTCAATTGTATTGATTCTATTCCTCGTATTTACCATCATTATTTTTGGAACTCTAGTTGGCTATCTCTATCAAGTCTCATACGCCCATTCTACACCTTCTGAATTAATTTGTACAATTGATAGGTACACAATCCAAATCAAAGGGATTTCAGAAGCATTTACTCCTGATGTCGCAGCACAAAAGATCAGGGATTTCTTACAAATGAGATATGGATATGATATTCAAAGCGTTTATGTTGTCCCCAACTTAGCTGAAGCGTCAAGGCTAGAAAAAGAGCTAGAAGAGTCCAAGAAAAACCAGAAACATTATATGGATTTTTTAATAGCTAAAGGCTACAAAGAAAAAATCAAGCCAAGTTTCTGTGGAAAAGAAGTCGACGCAATTGATTATTATACATGTGAAATCGCGATACTTGAAAAAGAATTCAAAGAAGCCCTTGAAAATGGCAAAAACGCCACCTCCGGCTTTGCATTTGTAATATGCAAAACTCCGATAAGCACTTTTAATATCGTAAAAACATTTAAAGGAGAAGACGACGAGCTGCAGTCAAATAAATGAATTCTTACCTTAGCTCCAGCCCCAGCCGAAGTAAACTGGCCTAATATGTCAATTCACAAGCCAAGGATATGGATTAAGCGTGTGGGACTTTTTGTATTATTTTTTATATTTTTCTTTCTGCTGATAACCCCATCTACACTTCTGCAGATCATGATGTATATTTTGGAATGGATTGGAGGAAAAGAATTATACGAAGCTCTACTTAGTCAGGTTGCGCCTTCTTTAATTTTGCTTATTTATCAGTCTGCAATAGTAAGGCATGCAGTTTTATCAATAGTAGAAAAAGAGCAGCTGCCTAGTAAAAGTGATGAGACAGTGAGTGCTATGATTAAATATTTGCTGGTTATGGTCACATATACCTTTTTAGTACCATTATTAGGTGTTCAGGTTTATTCTGCCATTGTAACAACTGTTGATGGAGAAAGCGACTGGGATCAAGAAATTGCGAACCATGCAGCATATTCTGCACAAGTTTTCACGATTTTTGTGATACATTTGATTTTTTTGAAAAATGGAGGAGACTTTTTGCAGGTGCCCAAACTTGTAAGGGTGAAATGGAGACAAATGAAAGCGGTCAATGAGACTGAAAGAATGCTAGCTTATGAAGTAAAGAATATTTAGGCTTATGAATTTAGGTGGGCTTATGAATATGGGGTTTCTATTTCGGCGATATTTATAATATTCGCGTTTTCGATTGCGTATCCACTTATTTTGATTATAGGAGTGTTCTTTTGTATTTCAAGAGTAATTTTTACTTAGTATTACACAGCAAAATATAATTTACTTTGTTTTTATTGCACTGTAAAAACAACAACTGGTAATAGAATTCCACGAGTTATAGTTGTAGCTCTGCTAGTCTCAATTTTATTTTTCCAATTAACAACTGCTTATCTTCTCCTTCTGAGTGACTCAATGGTTTACGTTTATATTTCTGGTGGTCTCATTATTGTTTCGATTTTTATATTTTTGGTGATTTATTATATGAGAAGTGAAATAGAAAAAGAACTGAAAAAAAGCTTTGGGATTGAACAGGTTGAAGAAGAAGGGCTTATTTTTGGATCTGATATAAGCAATTATTATCATCCTCTGCAAGATCCAGATGATGCTCATCCTGCAGTACCAATAGAGTAAAAAAAACAATAATAAATTATAATTTTAATTTAATTAAAATATAAGCCAGGATTTAAATGCTTTTATAAATTTTTGATTGTGTGTTATTTGAATTTTAAATTTTCAATATTATATAAGAAATTCATATAACTTAAATTAATTTATTGCTATGAATTTAGTTCAAATTTCTATTACTTATTGAAAAGCCATATAATATGATAAAGTTACGTTTGGACTTTTCGCGTCTGACATTCCCAATGCAATTTGAGCTTTAAGTTCAGTTGCGTCATAATCGTATGGCAAACTTGAAGAATTAAGTGTCTGGGATGGGAAAATAAGGTTCCTTACAGTTACATCTGGATAGTCATGGTTAACAGTTTCTTCAACTCTCATTGTATCTTGGAAAGCTGAAATTTCCAAGTATCTGTGGAAAGCGTCTGGAGTCTTGAATTTCGATGCATCAATTTGTTGAATGGTTTTTCCTGCAACCATAATTACATCTACGAACATTTGGTCAGTTGTATATCCTTTATTGGTGCAGGCAGTGACTGCATCTAGAATATCGACAGTGTATTTAATGCATCCAGTTGAAAGCTGAAGATTGCTGAATGGAATCCATGGGAATTCTCCTTGAGTAGCTAAGCTAGCTTTAACACCTGTTGCCATGGTTTCGCTATCGAGGAATGAGCTGTTGAAAAGTACATAGTTTCCAGATATAAGATCTGTGGCACCAACTGCAGTCCATCTCTGGAAGGTGCTTGGGATTTTTTTGTTGATTGTAGCGCCCATAGGAGAGGTATCGAATAAGCCTTTTTCCCAATAAATGCCAGTGATTTCTCCGCCTGGCCATTGTTTGTAAAATTGATTTGGAGTGAAGGTACTCCAGGTGTTATTTAGCACTGAAATTGCGCTTGCTTCTTGTCCAAGAGCATAGTTGCCAAGAATGATCGCATTAAAAGCGCCGACACCGTTACCTGTAACCACATCCCACACAGCTTCTCCAGATGGAAGACTTTGAATCAATCCAATTATTGCACCAGCTTGGTAAGCACCTTTGTCAGTGCCTCCTCCAAGGGCGAGGATTCTGCATTTACCATTAATTGCAAGAACTGAACTTGCAAACAATAAGTTCACCACGACAAGCCTCCACATTTATATATCAAATTTTAGGAGAACTTATTGGGAATTTGTGAATTTAAAAGAAATAAAGAAAAAGGTCATAGAAATTCTATATAGTTCTATACAAATTATAATAGATAAAAATCCTAGCAGCATTCGCTGGATCTTATAACATCAAACATTTGTGAAGAATTCCTCTTGATTTTTCTCTATATTAATTAAATGCAAAGTAATTAATTTCTCTTCTAAGAAGTAATTAGAGAGTTTTATAAAGCAATTTTAAGATAATAAACACTATTATTTAATTTCCATTCTTTTTTCTTATGCTCTAATTTGAAGTATTTGTCTAATATCATAGCAAAACTGATATATCATTCCATATTTGCAAAAGGAACGCCAGATTTTAACCTCGTCATATCAGTTTAAAAATCTAGGTAGGCAGGTTATAATTTACTCACACTAAATTCACTTTTTTAACTTGGATCTATTTGCTGCACTTCTAAAAGTCCTGTGAAGCAAAAATCAAGCCATAGACTTGACAATGCTACGCTAATACTAATGGATTTAAGTTATCATCAATATAATTCCTGCTCCATGGATTCTAGAATTTTTAGTGCATTTTTTATATAATGCTTAGTATAATTATCCTCACTTGCAAATAGGAGTCATTTCTTAGCAATTCATTAAATATTTTGAAAAAAGCCTTGAAATTAAAATCAAATTTGATAAATCAATGGTTTGGCATTTGAGCATTGCGGTTGTATCAAATTTGAATGGTAGAGGGGGAAATATCAAAAATCAAATAATAAATGAATGTCTAATATATTGCAGAAGTTGATATGTAGGGTATTCAGGAGCTGTTATAATACTTTATGAAAAATATTTTAGCTGCAATTATGAAAAAGCAGTTGCCATTTGATGCGTCCTCAAAAACAGTTCAAAAAGTTTATCACATGATGCTCTATCTCCTCCATTCAAGAAAGGACTATCATCATAGAACTTTCGATTAAAAAGTTATCAATCCTTATAAGTCTTATTTAATTTTATATTAAAATTTAAATATGAATTATAATTTATTATAAAATGTGTATTACTGCAGTTGCTCTCAATTCTCATCCTAATTACCCATTCGTGCTAATTTTCAATAGAGATGAAGCATTTGAGAGGCCTACTTCAGAGCTTGCAGAATGGTCTGACGAATGAGAAGGGATCATTGCAGGAAGAGATTTAATGGGAGGTGGTACCTGATTAGGCATCAATCGGGACGGCAAATTTGTGGCACTGACTAATTTTACTGACGAAGACCAAGAAGTCCTTCAGCAACAGCAAGCTAATCCTAGCGTTTCTCTATGATCTGGAAACATTCACGACTATTTAACTCGAGGAATGATCCCTTTACGAATTTTAAGGAAAAATGTAAATATCTCTAATGAGCTCCAAGATATATGGACTGAAAGATCTCGCTATAAAAGCTTCAATTTATTAGCTGGGGATATAAAAAACAATGAAGTTTACTATTTAAGTGTAAATCAAGCTGAAAATGCTTTTTCAGGATTAAGGAGGCTTAATGAAGGAGTCCATTGTATGTCGAATACTGATATTTCAAATGAATGGGAGAAGACAAAAAGACTGAAGGCTGATTTAGAAAATTTTTTGAAAAATAATGATAGGTTTTCAACGCTAGATTTGGTGCCTCTTTTAAGGACTGAAATTAAGTATGATGAGCCACCTGAAAATGAAGCTTCTATTTTTATTAAGCCTTATCCTGGAGAAATGTTTGGGACTCCTGCAACGAGAGGAACAGTCTCTTCTACAATTATTACTCTAAATACTTCACAGGAAATCACAATTCTTGAAAGAACTTGGAGCAAAGATGAAATATCTTATAGTGATGCAAATAAATCTTTTATATTAACAAATTATAATTAGTATAAATTTATTAAAAAATAACCGCAAAAATCCTTTTATGGAACATTTTGATTTTCACTAAAATAGACATACTGTTTACTCGATATTTAATAAAGGGCGTCTAATAAAAATCTGCGCTGGTAAATGAATACTAATATCAATTTAAATTCAGATAAGTTTAAGTTACTATATAATGGGACAGCAAGAATCAGCAGCAAGACTTCGCCTCCAGCGAGGCCACGAAGGCATTCTCCGCAAAGGCGGATACCGAAAGAATCCAGCTGGCAATCAAACCGCAAAAACTCTCAATATAAAGGTTAATTCAGACACCATCTCAATCCATGTCCCCGACGACTCTCTTACCTGCGGCTGATTACTTTCCGAAGCAATCAGGACCATCAATTCTCCAGACCTGATCGTCGCATTTCGCACATCCTTGAAATCCGACATTCTGGACTATCTTTTGACCCTTTATGAAAGGTCACTTTCTCCTTTCAAAGACAATGAAGAATTGGTCGCTGTATTTGGAGAGCCTCAAGACCCAATAATATCCTGCAAGCACTTTTCTCCTATAAAAGTAATAGGAAAAGGTGGCTTTTCAACCGTCGTACAAGTAAGGAAAAAGGATACAGGACTTCTTTATGCCATAAAGACAATAAATAAAGATTTTGTAAGAAAGGAAGAAAAAGTGACTCAAATTTTGGTGGAAAAAGACATCATGATGAGAATGGCCCATCCTTTTATAGTGAAATTACACTGGGCATTTCAGACTTCAGAAAAGCTGCATTTGGTTATGGATCTGTGCCCTGGTGGGGAATTATTTTTCCACCTTCACAACTTGGGAAGGTTCACTGAAGACCAGGCAAGATTTTATTTTGGGGAGATTCTGCTGGGATTAGAATATTTACATGAAAATGGGATTATTTATCGAGACCTAAAACCAGAAAATATTTTACTTGATATTGATGGACACATACGACTAACTGATTTTGGGCTTTCAAAACAAGGGATTCCTTATAATGGACTTACTTATAGCTTCTGCGGAAGTCCTGAATATATGAGTCCTGAGATGTTAAGAGGACAAGGACATGGGAGATGTGTCGACTATTATAGCTTAGGAGCTCTCCTCTATGAAATGCTTACAGGATTACCACCTTTTTATGACTCAAATAGGTCCCGAATGTACTGAAAAGTATTAAATGAAGACCTTCCTCTCCCTAATTTCATTTCTAAGTCTGGCAGATCTTTCTTATCAGAAATGCTTAACAAAGACCCTAACAAGCGGCTTGGCTCTCTCAATGGTTTTCAAGACATAAAAGCTCATCCATGGTGCAGTAAAATGCATTGGGACCGTCTCTACAAAAAGAAAATAATCCCTCCTTTCCGCCCAAATCTCCGTATGTGCAATTTTGACCCAGAATACACTACAATGGAAATTGATTCAGATTTCATAAAATACAATCCAAATGCAATAGATGACGAATTTGCCGAGTTTGATTACTCAGGAGACGGAGAAATTAAAGATACTGTCCATACTTTATCATCTATTGAAGAATTATCAACAATTTCTACAACGACTAGCAAGTCTACTGGGGTGTCAAGAAATAGCAGCCAAAGCAAAATTCCAGCTATTTTTGAAGAGGAGGAGGAAGAAAAGCCTATGAAAATTACCAAAATGATGACGATAAAGGATAAGGATGAGACTCCGCCGCTAGCGGATTATGATGATACTTTTGTATTTAATCAGAGCTGTAAAAGTGAAGGATTTTCGCTGCAAGCATTGAAGTTAAAGACGGCGAGAAAAAATATTGAAGCGAATCCGTTTAAGAGTAATGCAAGGCAAGCAATCAGGGTGTATCCTATAAATAAGGTGAAAACGCCACAAAACATGGAGAATAGAGGAGAACCGACGTTGACGCTTCCTTCTTATGAAAATCCTGAAGAAAGTCAGGAAATTAACGAAATACCCAATTTTGATATGAAACATTTAAACGAAGAAGTGTAAGCTTTTATATAATAAATGATAAATTAGATTTTACTATAGGAAGAATAAACTTATATTTAGCAACCATTTTTATTTTTAAAAAGCATTTCTCGAAATTCCATAACTTCAAAATCAACTCCTTTTTAAATACTAACCTTTTACTATTACTGCCTTTATATTTTTTATCCTTAAAATTTGCTATTAGGCCCCTTATCCTATAATTTCTCATATTTTTCAAAACTTTTCTTCTAAGAATTGCTTTATTTTCTTAAAAAATCCAGCTTAATACTCCCTTAAATTTTTTAATTTCTTTTTTTGCATTTTTTATTTCTAAAAGTGCGCCTAACCAAACCCTATTTTCAGCTTCTGATGGCATTTTGAAAATAAAAACCACCACTTTCCATATTCCCTTATAATGATAAAATGTCAATCAGCGATCAATCAACAGACAGAAGCAGCGATTGTGTTGAGCTCGTAACCTCAAGATGCTTAACCTATTCTTTTATTCTTGGTAGGGACGACTCATTAGTCTCAGAAATGATGAATTCTGACTCCGAAATGGAGGTTTTCAAGAAAGACTTTTTGGACCATTTTCCAGAATCCCATGGGGCAAACGTGACTTTCTTTTCTATGGTTCCGACCTTGTCTGATGGAGAAGAACTCAAGCCTCTCTATTGTTTCCAAACCTCAACTGCTATATACGTTAGAGCAGGCTCAAAAGTCCCAAAATCTACCTTTGACCAACTGTTAGACTTGGCGACTCAAAATGGCCTGGAGGCTATTTATATCGCAGTTTATAAAGAGCTGGAAACCTTTATGAAGACTGTTAAGATGCTTATGTATATGGGATTCAGACAGTTAGACTTAGGAACCCAAAAGAAGCTGTGCCATACATCAGCATTATTATTAGCTCTCACTCTGTAGAGTCTAAATAAATACTTAAAAATTATTTCTTAAATTAATTCTACTAAAATTAAGGAAAATGAACAATGTGACGATGGAAGATGACAACACCAATACAACACAAGACAATATTCTTATAGACAACAAAAAGGTGCAAAAAGTCAAATTATCGTTTGCACATTTGACTGAGCAATACAAAGTTAGGGAACTGCTTAAAAAGATAGACACGATTTCAGCTTTATGTGGGCTAGCTGCAATTCCTTTAGAATATTTTCAGGTAAGTGTAAATTAGAATGAAGAATTCCGTAGCAATGATTTTACTTCAAATCATAAGGTTTTGACAATGAGAGTTTTTGAGCTGCTGCTAACTATTGCTTTAAGTAAAATTTAAGCAGTTTTTTGTTTGACTATTAGATATAGAGTCAATAAAGACTTAATGAGTCTTAGAAAAAGAAACCAAGAAAGTGATGGCTTAAACGCATCAAATTTTCTGTCAGGGCTTGCATTAGAAATAGCGATTTGTATTGTGTTCACTCCTCCAGGCTTAGACTACACGTTTAGTGGGCATGTGCTTTCAGGGACTTATAAGTATACATTTTCTGATGTAGCTTTAGAGATTATGATATTAAGAATGTATTTATTTTTAAGGCTTTATGGGCACTATTCGAAGTGAAACAGTAACTTAGCCAAAGATCTTTGCCACAAGTTTGGGACTGATAATGACTTTATATTTGCTATCAAATCCGACATAAAAGACAGGCCATACACCACAATAGGTGTAGCCTTAACAGGGCTAATAATCATTTATGGAGTTGCTATAAGAACAGTAGAAAGAGGATTTACAGGTCCTTATATGGCTAGTAATATGGATCAATTATTTAATGACGAATGGTTAACTTTTATTACAATGTTTACAGTAGGATACGGCGATTTCTATCCCTCTACTCATTTTGGACGTGTATTTTGTACAATAGCTTGCATTTCTGGGCTGGTCATTATTTCAATGTTTATTGTTGCGCTGACTATAACAAGTGAATTTGATAAAAATCAGACCTTAGCGTATATGGGAATTAGAAATAAAGCTAATGAAGAGAAATGGTATTTCTCTGCAAAAGAAGTAATAAAACAAGCTTTAATTTGTAAAAAGTCACAAGGAGATCCTGTTAAAAAGCTTGGGAATATGATAAAATTAAGACAAAAAGCTCATAGTTTTAAAAGACAAACAGAACTCAGCAGTTTAATGGATATCACCGCTGCTGAAATGCTCTATGATTTGCAAGAAAAACTAGAAGGAAAAATAGTTACTACCAAAAAGCTTATCGGTAACGTCCCAAGTCTTCAATCAAAATGTGCCAACCTCCAGAGCAAGCAGCTTGAAATCGATAGCAGCCTGGACGAGCTGATCGAGCAGCAGAGTAAAATCATGGATTTTATGGCAATCAATTTAGAAGGGAAAATGTTAACATAATTTTAAAAATCCATTTAAAATAAAAAATTTAAAACTATTTAAAATTGTTCCTTACCAAATACTAAAAGTCGGAAAGGACGAAAATGTGACTGGAGCATTCCCTTTCTTGGGGTTTTCCATTTTCCACACATTTTTATTGATAATTAAATCCTCATTTTTCAGCTCTTTTGTAAACACATGGTCAAAAAGTTCATCAGCCATCTCCATTTCTGCTTTTTCCTCTTGTAAAGCTTTCGATAATAGTTCTGCATACCCGCCGTCCAATTTTACGCTACCTAAATCTTCCCATTTGACACCTACAAACATATTTTTCAGGTGCCTCAATTTATGTCTTGCCAAAAATTGCAAGACTCTAGGGTCAAGATTTGCATTGTTTTCTGAATTAAAGCTGCTAGCTTCTGCAGATAAACCTTTCCTAGCAGCTATTCCTCTATGAAGCACATATTCGTCAGTTGTGCTATTTATATGGTTTACAGTGGCTACGTTTTCTGTAGGAATAAATCCAAAGGAAAAGGGCTTATTCATGCAGAACGGGGTTTGGGCGATTTTTTGGTGAGGGTCTGGGGAGAGCATGCATTTTTGTGGATGAGGGGTTTGGGACTTATAGTTGCTATTTATTGGGTACTCTTTGAATGGAGAACTATCAATGATTCTTCTGTCCTTTGCACTGTGATAGAAAGGACAGTCTTGCATTTTTGGACAGTTTCTGCCAAGCGTGCATGATCTGGTTTTGTAAGTCCTAGGGTGATATTCGATTTCTTTTCATCCATGACAGCGGGTGCAGCTCATCATATTGGGACATCCACCTTCTTCGTAGCTTAAAATAAAAGTTGAGGATTTTCAGTTCGGGCAAGGCAAAGATTCATAGTCAACCTGATTAGGTTTTCTCCTGAAATCCTGCCAGTTGTGAGCATAAACACACAAAGCTTTATCATGTGGCGAATTAAAAGGACACCAAACCGTTTTAAAATGATTCAGATAAAAATTATGGTCCCTTGGGTAGTTATGAATAAGTTCTACCTTAATATCATCTTCTGAGTGTGCAAAACTGCAAAAATTCCCATAGTCACAATTTTCTGTTTTATAAGGGAAAAAGGTGCAAAATTTCGTTTTATATTTTTCAGGGTGGTAAAGTTGCTCAACCCTATTGTGAGATTTATCACAGGCTTCATTTCCACAGATTTCTTTTTCGCCATCTCCACATAAATCTGGAGAGTAAGGGTCAAGTCTTCTTTTGTCACGATTTGAGTGGTAAAATTCACAATGTTTAGGGTTATGAGGAGTTGTGATCTTGCAAGGCTGAGTTTTGAAATGGGAGAGATCGAGATGATCAGGCTTTTCTACAAGTGTGGACACTGAATGAGCCTTAGGGGTCGCTTGGAAAATCCGAAGAGGCTCAAAATCTCGATGGGCATCGGCGCATAGTGTTGGTCCTCTGCAGTCTTCTTGGCTACACCATGTAGTTTTATACTTGCTGGGGTGATAATTAAGCTCAGTAAAGGTGTGGCAGGACGAGCAGGAGTCTCCTTTCGAACAATTTTTTCCTTGGATAAGCTGATGACACATAACAGCTGTATAGGCAAGATTTCCAGAACTGAGGAATGGGCTTCTTCTTCGTTCTGAAAGAGAATGATAGTTCAAGCAGGTTTGTTGGCTGTAACACTGCCTTGTGCATGGCTGAACTAAGTAAGTTTGGAGGAACGAAATATGTTGAGGAAGTTCGTTAACTGCTAACATTTTAAATTTAAATAAATTACGTTATTTACAGAACTTAAATCATTAATGGGTGCAATTTTAATAAGTAAAGTTTGTAAGATTTAATATTATTTGAGTCATTATTGATGAAAATATTTTCACCAAAAATATGTTAGGATAAAATGTTTTCAGGTAGATTATACTATGCCCTGATTAATATTTTCATGACTCATCTTAAATATATAATTATCAAGAAAAATTGGAACTAGAATGCACAAAAACGAAATTATTCTTATTTTGAGATTTTTAAAATTATTCTGCAAGGTAGCTTTTTTGAATGCAAAAATATTATGATTATTTACTTAAATTACATTTTTAAATTGAAAATGATATATTTCATTAATAAATGTATGAAAGTAACAATTAAGAAGTTTACTTATTTATTGCTAATATCCTGTATGGGCTACACTGTTGTAATGATCAGATAAAAAGATATTTAATATTCTGTTCGGTTCTTAACGATTTATCAGAATTAATTTCTAATTCATTATAATTTGATAGTCTTAAAAATCTGATAAGCTTGCTTCTATCATCTTTAGACATTTTGGTTTGGCTCCATTTCATATTTCCTACTAAGAAAATGATTATCTATTTCCTAATAATTGGTGCGAGTGCATTTATCAATGATATTTCATTATCTTATCTACCAAATCTCGATCCAAACATTATATCAAATGGCTCAATAGTCGGTGACACATATCCCAAAGTTCTTTCTTTGCCAGATATAGATTACAGCTCAATGCAAACATTCTGAATATGGTCAATCAGCAATTCCTACAACGTTACCATCATGATAGATTCTATAGACTCAAAAACTGTATTAACTTCTATTAGCAAACTTCCTAATAAAAATATATCAAGTCAAGAGTCAATGATATCAATCAATGCATCCCCGATCCCAAAAGCCTTTACTATTAACTTTGATTGCATAAAGGATGGTTCAAGTGACATTCTCTTAGACATAAAATTAGACAACCAGACATATGAGTTGGAATTTTCAAAAACCTGCTACAGTGGGCTGAGAAATGATTTATCAGTGCTTTTTAACGACGAAGAGGTGATATCTGGAGGAATTACAAATGACCAATGGGTTGATGGGAAAAAAGAAATCACAGGAAATCTGTCTTTTATCACAAAAATCTTAAAAGGAATACAAAAAGTTGAAGATATAAAAGTTACCTCAAATTCTGAAGTCAAGCTGTCAGGATCTTTACCAAAAGCTGGCTATATTACTGCTGCAGATTCTTATTTAGAATTAGAGTTCTCCGGAAATGACAATGAAATTGTCCACGTAAGGCTAAATATCCCTCCATTTGACTCAGTTGGTTTTGCATTTCGGCACAATGATAAAGCTGAAAGCAATATTTTAAACCTAAATATCGGCTTTTCTCAATATGATAATGATATAATGGAGTCAGGAAAATCGCTATATGGCTCTACACCTTTTGATATTGACAGTTCTGTCCCTTCAACATCTTTTTATCTATCATCTTTTGATTATATAAATTTAGCGCCTCCAATTATAACAGCTAATACTGAAATAATGCAACCTGATATTTTATATGATTCACTTATTATAAACCCTATCCACGAAATATTCAAGCTAAATTACAGATGTCTAAATGATGGAAGGTAATTTTAAAATAGCTCTCTGGTTACCTTGGTTTTTCAGCAGGAGCAGTCTAAAGCAGAAATTTCTGTCTACAAGCATTGCAAGAAGTCACAAATTATTATTGACTCTGATTCTGGGATTTTAAGCAATCTATATTTAATATTAGGGATTGCTGTGATGTATTTAATTCTTGGGTTCTTGTGGTTTACTATTAAAAGGAGGGCTAAAGGAGAGCATAATACAGGAGAAGATTTAGAATTGAAGACAGTTTAACACGAATAATGATAATAAATCTATTTTATTATATATTGAACTCTTATAAACATGGTGAAAATATGTAAAACACGAAATAAATGCCAATTCTTCTAATTCTACTAGCTCTGGATATAGTTAGCAGTCTTTCTTGTAGCTCATATCAATGTAAAACTCCAAACCAAAATTTTCAGCAAAATCAATGCATATATTGGGATCAAAGCGCTAATGGGTATTTTCTTCAACTATGCACAGAAATAGAAAAACCTTATTGTCTTCCTCCAAGCGAGCTTACTCCTTCAAATGAAACATGTAGTCAAGTTCAGCCCACAGCCTCTCTTATATATCCAGGTGAAAAATGCACCACCAGCTCAGATTGTGTACATTCAAAACAAGGCTGTCTCCAAGGTGTCTGTCGAGGAACTTTAGAAAATCAAAGCTGTACCTCATCTTTGGACTGTGATATCGGGCTTTATTGCAGCCCTACAAATGTATGCACAAAATTAATCTCAGATGGCGGAAAAGGGTGCAGATCAGAATTTGACTGCGAAAATTGGCTAGGCTGTGATATTGATGAAAATACCCACTCAACAGAAGGAACGTGTAGACCTTATTATAGCATTTTGCCTCATGAGACTGTAAAATCTTGCTCTCCTGAAGGGATAAATATATTATGCTCTTCTAATATGTGTGGGATCCCAGAGCTAGGCGAACAAATTGTTTGCACAAAGCCGCTGTCTTCATCCAAAAAAGTGCCAATGTCCTGTGACTCAGACACGTCATGTGAGTCAACGACTGACGATTTATTTAAGACAAGCTTTTATACTAACTGCTCTTGTGGGTATAATCCAGAGGGGGAAGCTTTTTGCAATTTATTCCCTAATGATGAGCCATTTGAGAAATTTATTAAAATAATGACAAAATGATATCATAGCGAAAGCGTAAAACAGTGCCATACGATGAGAAGAAATGCTTGGAATTGTATTACAGACTGGTGGAATACAAATGATGCAACCACACTGATATATTTTCAACTTAAGGTAGAAAGATGGCCTTATATACAGAAAAATGATATGTGCGTGAGCACTATTTATGAAGTAGAGTATAATTTCTGGAAACAAGCGTATGAGAAAATGGTAGATGACAATGATGACGATGATAATGGGATTTTGATGTATTTAGTTGAAGGGCTGGTATTATTTTTATACTTATAGACAATTTTATAATCAAATTTTAACAAAATTTAATTATAAAGAGAATATTTGCAAACTAATCTAAAGCAATCAATTTTTTGAGAATGATGATATAGTTAGAAAAATAAATATATTAAACGAAATAAATGGAGTTAATTATATATGATGAGATATATAAAACTCATTGTTCAAAAGCAAAAGAGTATATAATCAGGGTTGCTGAAGATTTTGGAGAAGAGAAAAACTGAATGTTTAGAGAGGTTGAGTATTTTTTTGAAATTATAAAGCTAAGATTCAAATATTTCCCAAAAATCATATGCGAAAAAAGTGAATCATTTCATATAATAAGCATCAGAAAACCTAGAGTTGCTGACAAAGTAGTAATCTTATCAATATCAAAAGTTCATGGAATAACCCAAACCAACACAATTTTGAAAAGAGCAGGATTAATTTCACTTATTTTCAAAGATACCTTTATGCTAATCGATACATCTTATTTGCCAAATTCGGAAGGCAGCTTAGTTGTATCTGAAGACATGAAAACCATTTACGGAATTTTGCTTCCTTGCACAATGTCGCAGCAATTTGAATTTGGCATTCTTTTTACTCAAATTCGACAATTTCAGGGTGACCACTCACTTACTAAAATTCCTGAAATTCATAAAACATTTCCATCAGTAGTAAAAGTTTTTGCAAGAATGACTGGATCAGGGGTTTCTATTAGCCAAAATTTGATTATTACTAATTCTCACGTTGCGAGGAATTCTCAAAATATTGAAATTTATGCACAAGATAAAAAATGTGAAGGAAAGCTCAAGGTTGCTTATAATTTAATAGATCTAGCTTTTATTGAAGTGCAAAAGAATATTCCAACAGTTGAAAAAGCTAAACAATTTATATATGGAGAAACAGTTTATGTAGTTGGCTTTGGATTATTTAGTCCTTGGGAGCTAAATTATCCTTTTATCACAATAGGGAGTTTAAGCAAAATAGTTTATTATAAAAATAAGCCTATTGCGATTCAGTTTACGGCACAGTCATTTAGTGGACATAGTGGAGGTGGAGTTTTTAATGCTAAAGGAGAATTGATTGGCATTATTGTATCAAATGCGAGAGAGCGGAGAGGGAATATTATTCCAACTCTTAATCTTTGTATACCTCATACAGTTTTTGAAGATGAGGAACTTCTTAATGAAATTGATCCTTTTATTACTGATTTATTTCACTATGAAACAGTAAGAATCCTTCCTGAGCCTAGATTATAATTAACCAAAAAATTAATATTGATCTTTTAATAGTTTAGCTCTAATTTTATAAAAATTTAATAATATAGCTTCTATTTATGATATTATTTAAGCAAACCTTTTTGCCAAGCCATATTTATGACTGAACACCATTTAATTGAAAATTTAATAAACTATATTGGAATTAATTATCTAAAATGGGATTATTGATTTTCTGCTAATAAAAGTCGAATTTTTTCTGTATAACATCTGCTTTCAAATTTTAGCATATATTAATTTATATGAATAAATAGCCTGAATTTTTTAATTTCAAAAGATTTCTTTCCTCTTTATTTCTAATCAGTTTATATAAATTGCCTTATAGTAAGCACATAATTTTCATTATTTTTAATTAAGCATAAGACTTCTGACTTGTATTTTAAGTAATATTTAATTCTTCGGAAAGGAGGTTTTAAAGGTCTAAAAATAATTGAATAGGCATTATTTTACCAAAAGGTGAAACTGATCTTAGACTCTCATTTTTAAGGCTATAAATATGTAATTTAATTAAGCAAACTACTGTATGAAGAATTAGATTGACGAGACCTATACATTATGGCTTGATTCTGCTTCTAAAACAAAATCAATGCCAATAGGAAGCGTTGGCAAACAAATTAAAAATGAGCTTTGACAAATAATAGAAATCTAACCAAAAGAACATTTAATATTATAGAATGCGTCTTGAATCAAATTGCCATGAAAATTAAAAGAAATATCACAAATTAAAAATATCAAAAAATAACTTTGGTTAATGTTGCATTTCTTTACCAATCAGCTATGCTTTTATTATGCAATAGCAGTGTCCTATATCTTTCATCTCACTATTAATTTAAATATTTTTTCGTGCATAAGCCATTTTTCAAGATTTTTCTATGATAATATCAGCATTAATTAATCACCAGATAAGAAATGGAGCCATCTACATCAAAAATCTTTAACTCAATGCGCCCGGTAACTTTTAATTCTCCTCGCTCATCTGTCAATTTACTAAAGAAAAAAAGAATAGAGCCTATCAGAATATCAAAAGCAAGCTCAAATGACCCCAAAGTTGATAACTTTTATCCGAAGGTCGGAAGGTTTCAAAACTTTGAATCCAAGCCAAAATACGATTTTTCCGCATCAGCCCGGGCTCCTCTCAATTTAAATACTCGACCATTTCAGCAAAAGCTTCACAAAGCTAGCTCAGCAAGGAATATTTCAGCGAGCGACTTTAAACACCCTCAATTTTCCCCAAGATTAGGACCATCTACCAATATAAGTTTATCACAAAAAGCAACTGTTAGTCCAATACCAAGAAGCGAAATACACTTCCCAATAACTCCGAAAATAGCATTGACCCAATTAAATGATGAACTTAGCGACTTCGAAAAAAGAGAAGTTTTAGAATATGCTGAAATTTACTATTTAGGAAAAAGTAACTGTAAAATAATGCGAATTGAAGATGGACATAATAATGGGTATGATAATGACAATTCCGATTACCTTTTAATAAAAGGCGATCATATAGCTTATAGGTATGAAATTATCAGTATGCTTGGAAAAGGGAGTTTCGGACAAGTCTGTTTATGTTTTGACCATAAGCGCCAAGAACAAGTAGCTATAAAAATGATAAAAAATAAAAAGAGATTCCATCACCAAGCCGCAATCGAGATAAAAGTCCTCAGAGCTTTTCTAGAAAATGACCCAAACGATAAAAGCAATATTGTTAGGATGAAAAATTTTTTCCTTTTCAGAAGCCACGTATGCTTGGTTTTCGAGCTATTAAGCATAAATCTATATGATTTGCTTAAAACTAACAAGTTTGAAGGACTTTCTATCAATCTAATACGAAATTTTGCAACCCAAATTTTGTCAGCATTGAGCTGCACTAAAAAATTAAATATTGTCCATTGTGACATAAAGCCTGAAAATATTTTACTAAAAACTGATAGCAAATCAGTTATCAAAGTATGTGATTTTGGTTCTTCTTGCTTTGGCGATGAAATTGTGTACACTTATATCCAAAGCAGATATTACAGATCCCCTGAAATTATCTTAGGAATTCCCTATACTCCAGCCATTGATATGTGGTCTTTTGGCTGCATGATGTATGAACTTTATACAGGGAAGCCTTTATTCACTGGCGAAAGTGAGCATGAGCAGCTTATTTTAATAATGGAGCTGTGTGGAGTTCCTAATGATAGCATGCTAAACCAAAGCACAAAAATTTCAAAATTTTTTGACGAAGAAAGAAATCCGAAAATTGTTCCTGATAGGCATGGGAATATTAGAGAGCCGAAAACGAGAAGCTTGGTAGAAATTTTACCTCAAGCAAGTTCTTGCTTTATTGATTTTCTTTCAAGATGCCTAGAAATTGACCCAGATGCTCGGATAACACCATTAGAAGCTTTACAGCATCCTTGGATTTTGGAAAATCTTCCTCATAATGGAGTAAGAAGAAAAACAACAATCCAACTAAGAAGATAAATTTAACTGTAAATCTAAATATGTCTGACTTTAGAACTTCCCCATCAAGAAGATCAGTTTCTCCAATGGTGAAATCAAAAAATCTTAAAGTAATGACTGCACAAAACGAAGCCAGCCATTTTAGTGACCCGGAAAATGACGATGTTCTTGATAATGATGAAGAAACCAAAGAAGTGGCCTCTCAACTTATGATGATTAGAAAAAGACATGATAGAACTAAAGAAGCCAATAATAAAAAAAGACAATATTTAGACAAAATAAGAAAAGAATTAGAAAAAGCTAATTCTGTTGCAAGTATTGCAGAAAATGACTCCAAAAATTTACAAGGAAGATTGGAGCAATTAAAAATGTCACTTGAAAATACAAGGAAAAAGCACGAAGATGAAATTAGAGACAAAAAAACGTATCTGCATGTGTTAGATAGAATGAAAAAAGATAAAATTTCAATGGAAATGAAAGCAAATTCTTTACAAGTTGGCTTAAAATCAGCTAAACAAATTTTAGACTTAGAGACTGAAAAATATCGAAAAATGAGGGAAACAAAATATCAGTCAAGATTTGTATTGCAAGATATGAAAGAAGGACTATTGCAAGAGAAAAAACAGAAAGATGACCGAATACAGCAGTTAGAAAAAAATGTAAAACTTCGCCAAGAAGCTGCATTAAGAAGAGAAGAACGCCAAAAACGCCAAGCAGATATAGCAGAGGCTGCCGCAAACGATGACAAAGATTCCCACGAAGTAAAATTAAGAGAAAGTCTCCTTATGCATAGATTTTGGTACACTGTGCTACAAAGAAAATTAGATGCAGAAATGCAAAAAGCTATAGGTGTTGAGCAAGCTTTTCAGAAAATAAGGGCAGCTACCGGGCTAATGGATGTTCAGGAAATTGTAGAAAGATTTTTAACTCGTGAACAAACATATAATCAGCTGCTAAACGCTGTTTCTGAAGCAGAAATAAAATTAGATACTTTAAGGCAACAAAATGGTGCAGCAAGAAATCAATTGAAAGGTCTCCAACTTGAAGATGGAGGCAATACCAGAAAAGTCTATGCAGATATTGATGCAATGGAAGATCAATTAGCTGGATCTTATAAAGAATATTCCAATAATAAAGAAAAGCTGAATAAAGCAACAAGAGTATATGACCAAGTCTTAAATTGGGGCGAAAAAATCATGCATACCCTTGACATCCCAAATTCATTAGAAATTGCTCCAGGAAACCGAATTTCGGAGTCAAAAAATACTCTTCATGATATGCTTGAGCTTATTTATGCAAAACTAGAAGACCTTGTACAGCCAATACAAGAAAGAAAAGAAGAGTCAAGAAAAGCTATGGAAATTTACGCCCATAAGAAAACTTCTGACTTAGTGGTAACAATTATTTAGGCTGAAATGAGCACCCAAGAAGCCCTTTCTAAAATTGTTAGAGTAAAGCCTGAATTTTTCAACCCAGAAAGTGAAGAAGAAGCCCAGCTTTTTGAAGCTGAAGAGGAGCCTGAAATTGATAAAAATGATATAAAAGAGGAATCTGCAAGGAAAAAAAATTCCACCAGAAAGCATAAATAAAATTTCTTATAATGTTTTAATTATTGGATATAGCCTTGAGGAAAGATTGACGGAAGATATTTAGAAACTCTTGCAGTCTTAAAATCTTCTCGATGGCTTATGAATTCTGCTAATATTGTACGATCAATTGAGGCTATAGGCTCTGCATGAATTAAATCAGCTAAAGAATTTGGTGGAAGCATAAATAAATTCATCATTTGTCGGAATTTTTCAAAGTCCAAGACAGCTTTATCATTTTCACACAAAAGCACTAAATTTCTATATTTATTCATATCGCTTGATAAAAGTAAAGCTTTTTCTTGAGAAATTGTAAACTTACTTAAATGCTCGACCACTATTGCGATGAATCTTGTGCCTAGATTGTTTAATAATTTAGATGATTGTGCAGATGGAAGTGAAGCTTTTATTATTCCAATGTGTTGTGATAAAAACTCATATACAGCGCTACAAGCTTGAGTGTTGTCAGTATATTTTTCATTTTTTAAATAATCTTGCTTTTTTTGCTCATTGGTCAAAATTTTTTCACATTCAGTAATAATTTGATTTATGCATTTATTTAGTCCTTTCATTAAATTTTGCTCTATGCTTACACTTAGCCTTTTTCTCAGTCCATCACAATGCTCTTTTTCAGGGTCTTGCAGAGTGTTTATCAGTTGCTTCAAAAAAGCTTTATTAAACTCAGTCGCAATTTTTCATATTTCTGACAACAAGCAAAAAATATTTGATAAATATTTTTGTTTATTTCCTTCTAAATTCATAATAGTGATAATTTTATTTATCAAATAAGGAAATAGCGAAGTATATGCTGTATCTAGTCCTATAGTAACTAGCTGGCCACAATTTGCATGAATTTCTGTAGGTTGTGATAAATCTTTACATCTAATCATAGCGTTTCTTATTACAGTTATAATATCACTATTTTTTACTCTCCCAACAGAATCTAAGCATGCATCTATTGTTTTTCTGACCTCTTCATCAGGAGAAATTATTTGTTTCATATCCACAATTATCCTGATTCCTTTATTTGCAACTGGCTCAATTACAAAATTATAAGCAGTATCCAATGAACTTTTGACAGTTTTAAATTCAACTGTAAAATAATTTGATAAAAAAGGACCAAAAATATTGTTAAAAAGGTGATCTAAAGTAGAAGAAATTTGTATATTCAACTGGTGGGTGTCTGTTTTTATTCTCTCAAACATTTCGTGTATGTGAGAATGGGAATAAGATAAGTATTCTAGGTATCTTAAGGTTGTAATATTGTCAGAATCTAGCATATTGTGAACAAAAGGCTTCAGCTTAAGCTCGATTATTTCTGCTAATAATAAGGTGACCACTGGTTCTGTGTCTCCAAAAATAGCAGACAGCTTAGGATGATTGCTAATAATTTCTCTTGAAAAAACACTTTCAGCTTCCCTTAAAGCTCCCTCCATTTGGCTTTCAAAAAGGTCAAAACTTGTTTTTTTGTCTCTTCTAAATGTTTTTTACATTCCTACAGTTTCTGTGATTTTTGAGATATAAAAGTGAAGACACTCATTTTGTCCATTGAAATCTGTTAATAAATTATAAGCGTCTTTCATGATATCAATTTCTTTTTTTTCGTATCCAATCCTGAATTTTTCAATTAATTCGGCTTTTTGAGATAAAAATTTACTCGCGATAATTTGCTGTGCCTGAATAAAATTTACTATAGCGAATTCTGTAAGATCTAAAGAGTCAAGAGAATGCTTCAGTAAAATGCAATGCTGAGGAGAAAGGCAGATATCTGATTCATTGCTGTATTATTTTTACTTGTTTAGATGTAAAAGCTCATTTACAAGCTCATAGATAAGGATTGCATTTTTTCGGTGCTTATCTTTTTCTTCAATTAGTTTATTAGTAATTGCATAGCCTTGGTTTAAGTCTTTTACCATGATTCCTGCTAAATCTAATCCTTTTTGAGCTTTATTATGTCTCTCCACTAAACTTGTATGGAGATTCATTCCACCTTTCCCTTTCAATTCATTTTGGATTTTTTCAATTTCTTCAATTGCTGTATCTCTTTCTTTTTCTAATTCTGTTTTAACTCTATTTAATGCACCTTCTAAGCTTGCTAAATTAATAATTTCATGATTTTTAAGCAGTTTTTCGCAGTGCTGTACAGGGTCAAATTCTTCCATCTTATATTTTTTGATTTTCAATCAACAAGGTTATTCATTTAATACAAAATTAATAATCTATACATTAATTATTAGTTAAAACATATGGCAAACTGCCATTATTATCTATCATCATCTGATAACACATAATCAACAAGGCTCCTACATAACTCTTCTGTTTCACAGCTATTCCTATCAGACCACGACCTTTTAAATTCACACTCGGTGAATTCAGATGAGCCCGAATCCGGCTCAATAATAATAGTTGCCGAATTGCTCATTTCTTCTTTAGGTGTGGCTCTTTTGCATTCTACCCATCTTTCCCGAATGAAGTTATTAGAAAAATTTCTCATAACTTTTTCAACTGATTCTTGCTTTTCATAAGTAATAAAGCCAAAACCTCTGGGTTTACCTGTAATCCTATCTTTCATAACTACACTATCTTCAATTTCTCCGAATTGTTCAAAAAACTGATAAAACTCAGAATTCGTAACTTCTGGAAGCAAACCCCCTACAAAAATTTTTCGGCTTCTATTCGCTTTTTCGTTTTTTTCTTTCGGAAAAGCAGGCTTGCACTCGACTTCTTTACCTAAAAGTGAATGTTTTCTACTTAAAATAACCCTAATTGAGCTTTGGTTTACCATAGTAACAAAACCAAAGCACCTCGACCGTCCTGTGTTTTTATCAAGTATCAAAGAACACTTTTCAACACGTCCAAATCTGCTGAAATAACTCTTTATTTCTTCTTCTTTCAGCTCTGAAGGAAGACCACCTATAAATAGTTTTTTGCTAAAATAAGGGTTACTCGTGTGTTTTAGTGTTCATTTTATATACTGATTTATTGGTGGGTGATAAAAATAAGGGAAATATTTTATTTGGATTTTTGGGGAGAAAACGAGACAAGGAATATGGAGAAGAAGGAATGGCAGTAGCTATAGGGACACATAAGGAATTTATAGAGAGATTGTTTAAGGGATATTGCTTTTCGGATAGGGATAGAGAAATATTTAAAATTTAATTTATAATTTAAAATCAGAAACTTATCGATTATTATGGATTCTGTAGGTTTCTGAAAATAAATGGGAAAATTGGAAAGTTTTAAAGGGATAGATTAATTTTTTTGAGATTTTGGATTTATATACAATATTCATAAGATTTTATACTGTATGAACAATTTTAAGTCTCTTATAATTAATATAATTGCTCATCTATTAGTATTGTAGATACAAATGATAATAAATAAGCTTTTAAGCACAAAAAATATAAAATTAACAAGCAGAATTCATTTAAATAGAACAGAAATCAACAAAAAATTAGAAAAATTTAAAAAACTATTTATAAGTTATCTAACTTATTTTTAATTTCCAGACTCTCCTATTTCGTCTTTAAGCTTATTGAGCTTTTCAACTTTGAAGCCTGGCACATAAGCCCGAGCGAGCTTTTCTTTATATTCTCTTCCTTGTCTGCTATTCATAGTCTCTGGCTTTTTTCCTACAATGTTGTCTATGAATTCATTAATGTACACATCTTGATTTTCTGCTTTTCTTTTTATACTATCCTTATGCTTTCCTTCTTGTTCTTTTCTTCTGACCACTCTTTTCAAGCTATCTTCTTCAATTTCCATATCATCGGCATTAGTTTCCTTCGCGGCTTCGGCTTCTTCTCTCTGCTTTTGCCGTTTTAGCATTTTTTCATTTCTTATTCTTGTTTCTTTGGCGTTTGTCCTTTTTTTGGGATCTCTTTCTTCGTTAGCTCTTCTATTGCGTTTATCTGAAGCCTCATCGGCCATAGAGTCCATGGATTCTTGAAACTTCATTTTATTTAGATGCTGTCAGTAATTTCATTGATGATTATTTAGTATAGAATTATTGATGGAATAAATATATTTCACAAGTTATTTATTTATAGGGTTTCTCATAGTTCTTAAATTATTGGAGAAAGTATAGAGTATATAATTAAATTTTAATTTTTTGAAAATAATTAAAAAGTGAACTAAAAGTAGCAATTAATAATTAGATTATTGAAGAGGATTATTATTTAATTAGAAGAAATTGTAATTTGAAACTAGTGATTATGTAAAAATTTCAGCTAAATTTTTAGTAGATTATCATAAAATGAATTCAAAACTTTCTTTTATCTTAGCAACTAGAATTTATAATAATCTTATTTTAATATAAATAATGTTCAACATTACAAAAAATGAAGATGAAAGCTCACCTGAAAAGCCCGTTTTTGAAACTGTCCAAGAAGATAAAAACAATAATGATCAAACTGCTTTAAGTTCTATAACTTCAAACACCCAATCAAACCTAATCAAAATCAATCCTATCATGCTTGAAATTACACAAAACACATCAGTAGGCATCGCAAAAGACTTCCAAGCCACTTTACATTACATTTCAGCCAGGCTCCCTACATTTATAAGAATCCCTTTCAAAGGTACTTGCATGAAGCCAATGCGTGGAGGAGAAACCTTTGTGTGTGGGGCCAATAAAAGAGTTATAATTTGTAACGAAAAAGAAATCCTCAAGGACTGAAGAATTGATGCAAAAATTCAGTCAATCGATATAACTGATGACGATAAATTTGCATATATTGCGACTGAAAATCTGATTAAAAAAATATCATTATATGATTTTGAGACAGTTACAACATTTACTGGGCATGAAGATTTAATAACCGTTGTATGTGTTTCATGAGATGAAAAATTTTTGTATTCTGCAGGAAAAGATTGCACTGTACGTGTATCAATTGATGATGGGATAAATTTTACTTCACAAATATTATATAAACATGAATCTATTGTGCTGTCTTTAAATATTAGTAAAGATGGCCTTCATTTGTTGTCTGGGGATGCTGGGAAAACAATTATTTTATATTCAATTATTAATAAATCAATACAATCAAGACTGGAAAGCCCTGAAGGGAATATATCTTGTGTTAAGTTTTCTCCTAAAAAGACTTATTTCGCAACAAGTGATAAGCATTTTAATATAAATATTTGGAAATTTGAGACTTGTAAGATAGTAAAGGTGTTGAAAGGGCATGAAAATGAGGTGTCAACTATGAAATTTAATAACTCAGATAGTATACTTGTGACTGGGAGCAAGGATAATTCAGTCAGAGTATGAAGTATTCACACAAATCAAGAAGAAGTTGTACTTCTAGGCCACGAAAAATCTGTGAGAGCTGTATCCATTAGTTATAATGAAAAAATCATTTTTTCATTTGGAAGAGATTATAAAATCTGTATGTGGAAATTCCCGAAATTTGGCAATAATAAATTGCTGTTTGGTCACAATGATACCATATATAAACTACTGGTATCTCAAAAAAGGAAATATATATACTCAAATTCTGATGATTGTAAAATTATAGTATGGGATTTTGTAACCAATAAAATCATTCATGAGCTCATCCATGATTCATCAATGTATGCTATGGCAATATCCCTAGATGAAGATATGCTATATTCCTGTACTGATGACCAAAAAATTGTTATATGAGATTTAGAAACTTATGAAAAAATCAAAGAAATTGCATTAGAAGAAACCTCTGTGAGAGCAATTTTAATTACCCCTGACAGTAGGTTTGCCATCACAGGGGATGAAGCTTTTCGGATTTCTATATGAGACATGCAAGATTTCACACTAAAACACGTTATAAGGTCTCATAGAGGCGCAGTTTGGGCTTTAGCTCTTCATGGAGATCACCTTTTCAGTGGAGACCAAAATGGCGAAATAATGCTGCACGATTTAAAAGAGTTTAAACTTCATGCTGAGCTTAAAGGAAATAATACAAAAGTCCAAACAATAAAAGTCACAAAAGATGGAGAATTACTGATATCAGGGTACAGAGATGGAGAAATTAAAATATGAAGCATAAAAAATAAAAATTGCTTGAGGACTATTAAGTTTCATACAGGTGTGCTGAGGGAGATTTATTGCAGTATGGATGGAAAATATTTTTTTGCGTGCTCTGAAGACCAAAGACTGACTATTTTTGATTTAAAAAATTTTGGTTTTATTACTGGAATTAAAATGAAAAATAAAATTCAAGCTATGGAATTTACAGATGGAGAGCATGAAATTATCTGCGCTTTAGAAAATGTAATTCAAATAATCCAAAATCCGCTTAAGGCTTCATGATTTAATCCTAAAAAACCTCATGAAATTACTATATTTGGCCCCAGCTTTGAAAAATATAAATTTATGAAATATATTTCTGATATCATGCTTTCTGAAACTCCTACACATAATCCTGACATGGATCAGTGGATTATAGAGCCTTATCACCTTAACGCGCTCCATTTTTATGCTTATTTTAATTTGCCATCCCATTTAAAAAAAAGCATAAAATTAGGTGATGGGTTTTTTCCATCGATTCGTAATGAAACTCCTTTATCAATTTGTCTTAAAAAATCATACACAGAATGCACAGCTGCCATTTTTAGTGCAATGAAAGATATTTCTACAGCAAATCCTTATTCTTTTTATTATTTTGAAGACTCTATTGTTGATTTAAATTTTAAAGGCTTTCCAGGGCTGGAACAATTCTATAAAAGCATTTTTATTAGGTGTAAAGACTCATCATTACCTAAATTTTGTAATGAAAAATCAAAACTTCCCTATATCGTCCATTCAAGCTATATTATTCCAAAAAAAGAAAATTTCGCTGCTGGGGTGCATTTTACTAGTGAAGGGAAAGATATTATGTATTTACAGTCTTTAGTAAGGCTTGACATTGAAATTGGTACAAAAGAGAGCTTAAGATTTTTAGAAAGCTTAGATAAGTGCCAAAATACCCAGATTTTAAAAACAAGATTAATTAGAACTATTTTGAATGAAAAATGGAAAAAAATAGGATGGGTCATGTATGTACAAGCAGCAATTTTCGCAGCTTATTTAGTTTTATTATCAATTTATGCAGTTAAATGAGAATTTGATGAGAAACTTATTATCCCAGCCTTTGTGTTTCATGTAATTTTAACAATTTATGAGCTATTTCAGTTATATGTGGGAGGAATTTATTATTGAAAAGATATATATAATTGGGTGGACTGAGGAAGATTTACTTTATTTACTATACATGTGATATTATTGTGGAGCCATACCTATCAGGATTGAAATGCATATGTTTTGGGTGCTTTAATTTCAATATCATATTATAGGTCAACGCTATTTTTTAATATTTATTCTAAAACTCGGCTATTGAACAATCTTTTGCTTGCTGTATTCTATGATCTTATTGCTTTCTTTATTATTTTATTATTTTCCACCTTTGCATTTTCTATAACTCTGTGCGCAGTCAAAGGAGACGAAAGTGTAAGCTTTTTTACATGGATAACTTTAGCATGAAGAGCCAATATAGGGGACTATGACAATAATGCAGATTATTATGATTCTTTGCTTATGTGGGCGTTTCATTGGATATTTACAGTAATAAATCCTATTATTTTGATCAATTTACTTATATCACTTATGGGGGATACTTTTCAAAGAGTCAAAGAAAACTGGGAAATTGCTGACGCAAAAGAAATGATTTATATGATGCTTGAAGTTGAGACACTACTCTTTTGAAAAAGAAATAAAGGGAAAAAAGAATTTTTGCAGATGTGCTCTAATGTTGAGAATTTAGAAGAAAAAGAAGAAATTGTCAATAAAAAATTGATAAATTTAGATAAAGAAATTGGTATCATGCAAGAAAAGTTTAAGAGATCACATGAAGAAAGACTGGAAATTTTAAAAGCAAATTTAGATGCTTCAAAAGCGTTTAAAGAATCTCTTAATAAATCTAAAAAAAACAAAAAAAGTCAATAAATTAAATTTTTCATAAATCTGACTTTATCTGAAATAATAAAAAATGAGCTGCTTTTATGAAGGATGCAAGAATAAACCTGAAATGTTTTGTGCCTGCAGCTCTTCTGAAGTAATATTGTGTGGATCTCATATGCAAGATCACATAAAAGATTCTAAGGAAGCAAAGCATCCCTTTGAATCTTTATATAGGAAGCCAGACCCTGCATTAAAGCAATTTATCATCAATCAGATTGATAATAAAATCAAAGCTTTAGATGAACAAAAAAGCCATGAAATAGAAGAAGCAGTCAAAATTTTTAAAGAGACCCAAATGAAATTAGAAGAAAGTTTATTAAAAATTAACAAAGAAATTTCCAGTCAGAAAAAGGTAAAATTAGAAATCATGGCAACAGAGGAAATTTCTAAATTACACCCTCAGCCAATTTTAGCAGTTTTTGACTCATATAATGAAGAATATACTAAAAGCATTGTGGAACAGTCTATTGAGAATCAATGCATTCCTTCAATTCCAGCACAAATAGACTATTCCTCATTTAATCTTCTTCACCTTCTATCAAACCACTCAATGAGCGTCAATTCAGTGGCTTATTCTCCGTCAGGAAGTCATCTTGCTTCATGTAGCTCAGATCGCTCAATAAAAATTTGGGATTTATCTACCTACAAGGTATCAAAAGAAATTAGAGGACACAATAAAAACGATATTCTTTCAATTTCATGATCTAAATGTGGAAAATACCTTGCATCAGGCAGTATAGATAAATCAGTCAAAATTTTTGACGTCGAAAATTCGCAATTAATTAGAGATTTTAAAGGGCATACAATGGATGTCCATTCAGTCTCATGGGATCCAAGCTCACTTTTTGTGGTTTCTGGAAGCAGAGATTGCACTGCTAAAATATGAAAAATAGACAGAGATACAGAATTTGGAGAATTAAAAGGCCATAGAGGCTGAATTTGGTCTGTAGCTTGGTCACCATGTGGGAAATATATTGCAACTGCAAGTGGGGACAACTCGGTGGGGATATGAACTTTTGATAATTTTCAGATGATTTTTCAATTAAATGGCCACAAAAAATATGTATTGAGTGTCAATTGGTCCCCTTGTGGGGAATATTTAGTTTCTGGAAGCAAGGATCAAGTTGTAAAAGTGTGGAGTTTTAGAACACAAAGCCTTTTATATGATTTTGTAGGACATAATGGATGAATTTGGTCAGTATCATTTTCTCCATGTGGGAAATATATAGTTTCCTCAAGTGGAGATATGACTGCAAAAATATGAAGCTTAGAGACACAACTTGAAATTAATCAGCTTAAAGGACATAACGACTATATTTATTCTATAGTTTGGTCGCCTGATGGAAAATATTTAGCTTCTGCAAGTGGTGACAAAAAAATTAAGATTTGGGGTTAGTTAATTTACATTAAATTTCTATATCATCATCACTTTTCATTAGCTTTCTTGCTATTTCTACCAAATCAGAAGGATCTTTAGTTGTTTTACATCGGAACTTAGGTGTAAAGCTTCTCCCAATTCTTGGTACAATTTTTTTGTGTTTAAATTGAAATCCATCATTAATTTCATTAATGATATGATTTCTCTTCTTTATTAACAGCTTTATTTTTTTTGTTGTTTCTAAGACAAATTCATCCTTTGATTGTCCTTCACATTTGCATTGAATTTTTTTGCATTGCTTACATTTATATCCTAAAGACTTCATATCAATAAATTTCTTATAAAAGGTATGTTGGAATTTTGGGATCTCGATTTTTTCGTTTATTGGGAATTGTATTTGTGGGATTTTTTCTAATTTTATTTTTGATTTTGGAGTAAAAAGTGGAGACGATGGCTTATTGAGAGGGTCGTTTGATCGAGAAAATCGTGGAGTTCTTCGTTTTGTATGGAATAAATCGAATTTATTGGATGATTGCAATGACGAATTTGAGATGGAGCTTTGATATACGCTCGAGTGGTTTAAAATAAAACTGCTATTTAAAAGCATTTGACTTCTGGCATGGAAATTTGTATATAATCGTGGGTCAGGAGTTGTGCTTATTTTCATATTTCTTTATCAGAGCTAATACATTTATTTTGTTGAAGTTTTCTTTAGTTTTTTTTTGCATAAACAATTTTCGTTTTTAATACAATTCTAAACTCTGGCTTAAATCAGAAATATACAAAATTAATCTTATTAAGACTAATTAATATTGCAACGGCTAGCAAAGTTGTCCAAGTAAAACAAAAGAAGAATATCTATATTTGGAAAGAACTCTTAATTAATTATAAAATTTAAATTGTCTAGCCTATCAAACAGCTTTTTGTTATCCGTTTTATCCCAATTGATAATCTTATAACGATATTAAACGATGCATTTTTAGTCCACGTTTATAGTTTTTTTTTAATGGATAATACATCTATCCGTGAAGAAGTCTTAGCTGAACTTAACCTTTGCAGAGCCAACCCTAAATCTTATGCCACAATAGTAGCAGGCATTCTTGACCTCTTCAAGGGCAATGAAATCCATAAGCAGGGCGAAACCCCTCTTGAAACCCAAGAAGGTCCAGCGGCAGTCCAAGAATGCATTAAGCGTCTTCGTTCAATCAAGCCAATAGCTCCATTAAGCTTTTCTGAAGGAATGTCTAAAGCCGCTCAAGACCACTGCAACGATTTAGGTCCTCAAGGCATCATAGGACATGACGGCACTGATGGTTCAACGGTAGAATCTCGCATTGAAAGATATGGAGAGTGGGACGTGACCTCAGGCGAAAACTGTGACTTTGGGAATGATAGAGCTAGAGATATCGTGGTCTCTTTGCTTATAGATGACGGAGTTCCTGGCAGAGGGCACAGAGAAAACATATTAAACCCAGATTTTAAGGTGGTCGGAATTGGCTTTGGTCCTCACGCGCAATATAAACATATGTGCACGATAGATTTCGCTGGAGGATTCACAGAAAGTGCTAATCTTGGAGCAAGGTCGAAAAATGAGCCAAAAGGGAAATCTGGAAATCAACCCAAAAGTCAAGGGAAAAACCAACAAGGACTTGAGCCTTATTTGATGCCTGCTGTCTGCTCTCAGGTAATTGACGAAATTAATGCAGCCAGAACCAACCCTAAAGCTTATGCTGACAATGTTGCCGCTGTTTTGAAGCTTCTTAGAGGAAATGAGATCCATAGGCCTGGACAAATCCCATTAGAAACCCAAGAAGGTGCAGTCCCAATCCAAGAATGCATAAAAAGACTAAAAGGAATGAAACCAATTGGTCCAATTGAACTTGTTGTCGGCATGTCAAAAGCAGCCCAAGACCATTGTGACGACATAGGTCCACAAGGAATTACAGGACATAACGGAACAGATGGCTCCACAATGGAATCCCGTATTGAAAGATATGGAGAATGGGATGTCACTGTAGGGGAAAACTGTGACTTTGGCAATGATCAAGCTAGAGATATCGTTGTTTCTTTACTTATAGATGATGGAATTACTGGAAGAGGACACAGAGAAAATATTTTAAACCCTGATTTCAAAGTAGCTGGGGTTGGGTTTGGTAGCCACGCACAGTTTAATCATATGTGCACTATTGATTTTGCAGGAGGGTTTACTGAGTCTGCAGATCAGCCTGAAAGAAAAGCACCTGGAACTTCACAGCCAGGCAGCCAAGGAAAAAATCAGCCAGGCGGTCAAGGAAAAAATCAGCCAGGTGGCTCACAAGCAAGACCTCAAGCTAAAGGAAAACCAGGCGAAGTCACTATTCCTGCCATTTATCAAGAAGTTATTGACGAGCTTAATTTATGCAGAACCAACCCTAAGAATTACGCCAATGCAGTATCTGAAATTTTGAAATTTTATAAAGGCAAAGAACTTCAAAGACCTGGAGAAATTCCTATAGTTACTGAAGAAGGAACAGCCCCTGTACAAGAAGTCATTAAAAGACTAAAAGCTATGAAGCCAATAGGCCCATTAACATTATCATTAGGTGCTAGTTGGGCAGCACAAGACCATTGCGATGATTTAGGACCAAAAGGACAAACAGGCCATAATGGAACTGATGGGTCAACTATGGAAGAAAGAATAGAAAGGTATGGAGAGTGGGAAGTGACGGTAGGTGAAAATTGTGACTTTGGAAACAATAATGCAAGGGATATTGTAGTTTCTTTATTAATTGATGATGGAGTCCAAGGCAGAGGCCACAGAGAAAATATTTTAAATCCTGATTATAAAGTGGCTGGAGTTGGTTTCGGCTACCACAAAGAATACAAACACATGTGCACTATTGATTTCGCTGGAGGATATCAAGAAAAAGGAAACCTTCAGCCCAGAACTCCTGTATCCAATCCTGAAGAATCCAAAAATCAAGGAGGAAACCCAGCCAAAGCCGGAGGAGACACCCAGCCTGGAGAATACCTTGAATTAATCCAAGAAGTTATCAACGAAATCAACGTCGTCAGGACCAATCCTAAAGCTTATGTAGACGTCGTGAATGATTTCTTAAAATTCTACAAAGGCAAAGAAATCCGTAAACCAGGTGAAACTCCTATAATTACCCAAGAAGGCCCAGCTGCAGTCCAAGACTGTCTTAAAAGACTTAGAGCTATGAAGCCAGTTGCACCAATTGAGCTTTCTTATGGTCTATCGTTAGCCGCCCAAGATCATTGTGAAGACATCGGTCCACAAGGAGCTACAGGCCATGATGGGACTAATGGTTCTACCACAGAATCCCGTATAGAAAGTCATGGAGATTGGGATGTGACCATTGGAGAAAATATTGATTTTGGGAATAATAATGCCACTGACATTGTTGTTTCTTGGCTTATTGATGATGGAGTCCCAGGAAGAGGACATAGAGAAAATATCTTAAATCCTGCTTATAAAACAGCTGGCGTCGGGTTTGGAAGCCATACAGAGTTTGGATATGTCTGCACTATTGATTTCGCAGGAGGGTTTAGAGAAGATCCTAATCAAGCTCCTCCAAAAGGATGGTCTGGGGCAGGAAAAGCGCCTGAAGAAACAAAACAGTCACCGACCAAAGGACAAGCGGATAGCCCAGCTAAAGGAGGACAGACTGCTCCAGGAAAAGGGGGACAGACTGCTCCAGGTAAAGCAGGACAGACTGCTCCAGGTAAGGCAGGACAGACTGCTCCAGAAAGCCAAGCTGATAATCTAGCGCTATTACAAGAAGTTGTTGATGAAATTAATGCTTGTAGAACGAATCCAAAAGCTTATGCAGATGCTGTAGCTGATATACTGAAGTTTTATAAAGGAAAATTACTTACAAGACCTGGAGAAACTCCAATTGAAACACAAGAGGGCCCTGCTCCTGTACAAGAAGTCATTAAAAGACTTAAATCAATGAAACCAATAGGTCCAATAGAGTTAAATGATGATATGAGCAAGGCAGCTAAAGATCACTGTAATGATTTAGGACCAAAAGGAGAAACTGGTCATGATGGCACTGATGGATCTTCTGTTGAATCCCGCTTAGAAAGATATGGAGATTGGGATGTTACTATTGGAGAAAACATTGATTTCGGCGACAATAATGCAAGAGATATTGTAGTCTCTTTATTAATTGATGATGGAGTGGCTGGAAGAGGACATAGAGAAAATCTTTTAAATCCTGCTTATAAAGTTGTTGGAGTTGGATTTGGAAATCATAAAGTATATGGCCAAATGTGCACAATTGATTTCGCAGGAGGATTTGTTGGGAATAGCTCTCCTGCTAAAGGAACTCAAGCAGCTAAAGGAAAAGAAGTCCCAGCACCTAAAGGCAAAGAAGCCCCAGCACCTAAAGGCAAGGAAGCCCCAGCACCGAAAGGCAAAGAAGCTCCAGCACCAAAAGGAAAAGAGCAACCCAAAGGAAAAGACGCCAAAGGCAAAGACCCTCGCTCAGGCACTGCCAAAGGTAAATCTCCAAGCTCTTCTGTTCCTGATGGACTTACCTTAACCCCTGAAGAAATTGAAGATGTCAAGCAAGCTTTCGACCTTTTTGACTTAGACGGCTCAGGCACTATTGACCCTAGAGAAATTTCAGCTGCTCTCGCCTCATTGGGAGACGAAAGAGATGCCACAATGTTCAGACTATTAGGAGGAATTGAAGAATTGGGAGCAGCCATCACTTTTGAAGACTTTTTATTACATATTAATGACCGCTTAGGAAACAGAAACTCAAAAGAAGGTATTCAAAGAATTTTTGACCTATTTGACTCTGATGGGTCTGGAAGAATTAGTGTCAAAAATTTCGCAAAAGTGCTTAGAGAGCTGGGAGACTCTATGACTGATGAAGAAATCAAGGAAATGATTGCTAAGGTTTCTGCAGACGGAGTTTCTATGACAGTCGATGACTTTTATAATGTCATGACTAAGAGGAATTACGCTTAATTTAAATAAAAAATAATAAAACCAATAAAGGAATTTTAATATAGATATTTAACTCTTCTTTCTTCATGTGGTATCAACTTATATACTGCCTTTTTATCTAAATAAAATTCTTTGATTATTTTTTATAGAGTCAAAGCACAGCTTTGAAGCAGTCCTAAGTATGAGAGCATCCTTGAATAATTCTCCAAGGACCCATTATAAACTACTGTTTCCTGTTTTAATAAGCGTACATATATTGTAAATGGAACATAACGATGATTATAAAATTACACAAAGAACTTATTCAAGTTTCCGTAACCAAACTCCGTCAAAGAAAACTTCCCCATTCATAAAAATACGAAATGAAGAAAGATTATATTGAATAAGCGAAGGTAAAGAAATGTATCAAACTCTCTTAGAACAACGTCGATATAATTCTCAAATAAAAGCCTTAGAGAATCGGCTAAATCATTTGCAAAAAGAAGAAGAAAAAACATCAAAAATTATGAATCAAGCTAAAAAGCGCGCAGAATCATTACAAATGCAAAGGGAGCAAAGACAATCTGTAATTTTCATCTAGGCAATTCGAGAAAAAGAATTATGAAAGCAACGTCATAAACAAGAAATAGATTTGATGCGAGCTAAGCATTGACAAGAGCGAGAAGAACACAAAAGTAATTTAGAATCCAAAATTGAAAAAATTTTGCAAGAAAAAAAAGAAATTGTTAATAAAGTCAAAACAAATAGAAGTTTTTCTAATTTTAGATCAGACAATCGATCGGAGCGAAAAAGTGAAAATATTTTTTGTACTTCACCATTATCTAATAGATCTAACAGATCTTTATCATTTAAAAAATTGCCTGAGCAACAAAGTCATATAAAAATTAAAAAGAAAAAAGCAGAAAATGAAAGACTATTAAATAAGTTAAGGGAATTAGAGGCGAAAGAAAAAGAAATGATTGAAAATTTAAAAAATGCGTATAATCAGCAAAAAGAGGTTTTTAATGAGCTAGAAAAGGTTGCAGAAGAGAGCAGGAAGCCGATTAAATTGTCAGATAGGTTTGGGACTAGGAAAAATTCAAAGTATGTCTTTATGAGAGTTTCGAAAGAAATGATGCATAAAATGATGATATAGTACACATTTATAATTTAATAAACAAATATTGAGATTTTTATTTGAAATCAATGCTGGTCTTCATATATGTTGAAATAATAATCCTAATGTTTAATATTTGTTATTATAAAATATTAAATTACCGGAGCAGAAGGTAATTAATTAAAGAAATTATAAATTAGCAATTATTATTTCATTGAAGATTCCATTTTAATCCCATGAGCATGGAAATCTCCTTTATAAAATGCGAGTTTTCCTCTCAAATAAACTGCTTCAACCTCTCCAGCCAATTTTTTCCCTGAATAAATACAATTTTCAGGATATTTTGTATAATTTTCCCTAGGTTCTTTTAAATCAGCAGTCTTCCATACCACGAAATCAGCATGTTTACCAACAGCAATAGATCCTTTGTACTTTTCAATTCCTAATAATTTCGCTTGATTCCAGCTCATTCATTTCGCAATTTTTACAGCCCATTTCCCTACATTTTGGACTTTTTTCTTCATCAATACACTCCAAACAGCTTGTAATGAAAATCCCAAAGAATTAACCCCAGGTAAAGCTCTTCTAAATTGGCCGCATTCCATCATTTTATAATCAGGATGAATAGGATTATGATTAGATGAGATAATGTCAATTTTATCTTGTTTCAGATATTTTACCAGAAATTTTTGATTATTTTGGTTTCTAATTGGTGGGAAAGTCTTAAATCTTGTATCTTTATCAGGAATATTTTCACTTGAAAAATATAAATAATGAGGACAAGTTTCTATTGTAACATTGCTTAAAATTTCTTTTACATTTATAAGTCTCTGAAAAGACTCCGCACATGATAAATTTGAAAAATGAAGAGGATAATTCCCGTTATAGACTTCTAAAATCTTATCAATTCCTGCAGTTTCACAATTCGTCGGAACGTTAAGATAATAAATTTGATAATTCTGTTCATCATATTTTGGGGAATCCAACATTTGTAGGCTGGGAGGTCTAAAAAAATCTAATTTTGAATTCCTCCTAGTAGAATGTTTATCAAGCTCTAAAGATTTACACTTAGTTACTGAATTTTCGTCAGAGACATCAGTGCTTTCATAGCTATAAGAATCAAGCTCAGCCCTTGTCAATTCTTCATAACATTCGCTATTTGTTGATTCTTTTCTGCCGCATTTAATTTCTTCAATTTCTTCGTCTCCGCTAGAATTTGAGTCACACACATTTATGTCCATGTCAACTGCTACCAAAAAGTGGTCAATGCATTTTAGCCTATTTCTAAAATCAACCCTTTTTTCGACTGGTTCAGTTCTAAAAGGAGATGCTACATGCAGGTTTCTGTCATTTGTTAACGCACAATCAACAATAACTGGCATATTAAGCAGCTCTATTTCTCGGAAAAGTCTTTTTATGTCTTTAACCTTATCAACATTTTTACTTTGAGGGTTCAAATATGTCTTTACTGCTAAAAATTGGCCATTTTTTATATCCACAGAATTTAAATCTGAAAAATCTTGAATTCGGGCTAAAAATCCTAAGTCGCAAAATAAATTTCTGTTGTAGTCTTCAATAAGTCCGAAGAAATTTTCTTCAACACAGGCAAAGGTTACACCACCTGAAATCGCTGTTTTTGTGCCATTTTCGCAGCCTTCTCAGTCACCATTGAGTTTGACATTGGAGTCTATCAATCCTGGCAGTAAATAAGAATCTTCATAATAAAGAATAGTGATATTCGGATAAAGTAGTCTAATATTTGTGAACTACGTAAAAATTACAGATAGAGGCTGAGATAAGACTTGAATATCCTTGATTAAAGAGCCATTAACTGTGATTAAGGCTGGAACGGGAAAGGAAAGACTGAGTAAAGCTTACTTTTCAAGAATTGTATTTTCACAATAAACTGCCCATTCATCTGTTTCCATTTCTGTTTTTTAAAATTTGCAAATTTTTCGGATAGTTTAATAGCTGTTTTTGATATGAAACGTATAAGTTCATGCAAAAAATTGGGAAAGATTTAAATATGATAATTTTACGTATCTAATGAAAATTGATTAATAAATTACTTCAATTAATATTTATTTTTTGATATCTAAATTACTTTTTTTTTGGTAATCGAAGCAAGATATTTTGATATTTCGATTTATTAGCGTGATTTCATAAGTGTTTAGCTGCGCATATGGACTTTTCCACGATATATAATGAAGATTTAATTTATATTATTTTATATCAGAAATTTTTAAAATTAAAATATTTTTTATTGGGTTCAGATTTTTAATTATAAGTTTACTATTGTTTAGCGAAAATTATTCCTAAGGTTAAGTAAAAATCTTAATTTTAAAAAGAATTTTGCAATCACGAAAGTAGAATTGCAATGTATAGTCCTTGGCAAAATTAAAATATCAATTTTATTTCTAATAAAAGCATTTTGTATTTTTTATATTGCAAATTATGATTAAAGTCTTTGATTTAATATTTTATTGAGTTGAATATAAATTTTCCTAAAATCCGAATTTTAATTTTCTTCATAAATCCAGAATTATTTATTTAAAATATATTATTAGGCTCAAAAAATTATACCTCTTCTTATAAAATAATATTTAAGTCCTTCAAATCTCTTTGTAAACTAAAAGTATGTAAGAAATAAAAGCCTAAAATAAACAAACAGATATAAAAATCAATTCAGCCTCAAAAAATAAAATCTCACTAAAATTGATTATTAAATATTCAATATTCAGACTAAATTTATAAATATGGATACGCTATCAAGTGTATTTGTGAAAGCCAAAATTTTATTCTCAGACTGCCTATACTTCGCAAGATCTACAAAATTTTTCTTAAAAGAAATCTCAAAGTTGCATGCTAAGCTCAGCACTGATTATATGGCTAAATTGGCTCGATATGTCCCTCCAGATCAAGAAAATTTTAAAAATGTATCACTAAAGCATAGATCTTTTTGTGAAGCTTTTTTAGCATTTAACAACTGCATTACAGAGTCAGCAATTGCAGGGCATTATCAACTTAAGCTTCTGACAACAGAAATTAAAAATTGTATTAAAAAAACTAATGAAAATAAAAAGCATATAAAGGAATTGTGCAAAATAAATCAAGGTATAAAAGCTATAAATGAGCAGCCAGAAATGAGCGAAAACCAAAATTTACTCGAAAAAATCATGAATTCAGTCGTAGAGACTGTGGATATTATTGAAAAAAATACTTTGAGTGCAGTGAAAAATGCTACTGAAAATCACATGGCAAGTATCCAAAAATTATTCAGAGCTGACTCATATAAAAAGCATGAAAAAAATGATATCTGTATTAACCCTATAAAAATTCCCAATTCTTCCTTTGCAACTGAAAAATCTTCAAAAATTAATTCAAGAGCAAAGTCATTCAGCCAGCCTTATCTTCCTAATTTTCCTCCACCAATATCTGAAGATCTCTCTCCATCTCAATTAATCCCCAATGAAAACTCTCCCTAATATAAAATTATCATTATTAGTAAAAATTGCTAAAATCAAGACTAAAAGTCCTTCTTCCGCTTCTTTTATATACTGGAGAAGGAGACCTATCAGATCCAAAGGTTGATCCAAAATCATAAGTTCCTGGCCCTGGAGTTATCCCTCCGCTTGAATGTTTCGTTGGACTTTTTCGTCCAAATCCAATTGCAGTGTATCTTCCTGATTCCACTAAAGAATGATTAGGCTCATAAGCCCCTGGTGGCGGATGAGCTATATTTGACCTTAAAACATTTCTTCCTTTAAAAGTGTATGACGGAGATTCCCCAACAAAGGATTTTATATCATAACTTCCTGGGCCAGGTGTAGATAACCGTCTAGCTTCATTTCTCGCTGGAGTAAAAATTTTAGCTCCATTATCACAGTTGTCAAAACAACTGGAAAGCCTATATTTATTAGGAGATGGCGAGTCTTTTCCTTTTGGATTTGAAGGCTGCCACCGTTTTCCATACCCAAATGTTGTTGTTCTTGATTTCCCAATATTAGACTGAATATTTGCATATTCTGCACCTGTGAATTTTGGTGCTGGTTTAAATCTGTCTGCTTTAGAAAATGACCAATGGGATGTCTCTTTCCCAATTAAACTATTACTAAGTTGACTAGAAAATTGGGCATTTGAGTGTAAAAGGCATTTATTTTTTTTATATGGGCTAGTGCTTCGAGGTTTGGGAGGAGATTGAGAGCGAGAAGGTGATGGTTTTTTTGTGGATTTTTGTGAGGAAGATTCTGCCATTAATTAAACTCTAATTATATGAAATTATGAGCCAAATAATGTGGACATTGTGAGATTATGAAAATCAGGTATATTTATAAAAAAGAAACTTATATTCAGATAATAAATAAGTTAATTTACAACCCTTTTTAATTAAAAAGAGCTAACTGAACTTGCAAAGTTATAAAAAGAGCTAAGGTAAATAATTTGTGATATTTAAAAGAATTTACAAGCAACTCTAATTGTGGAATATCAATTTTTTAAATAATTTTTCATTTTAGAAAACCTTGCTGGCAAATATTTACTTATAAAATATCATCTCATTGAAAAAATTTTGTTATAAATTACCATTGTAAATCGTTACTGGCAAATTATATAGATGATAAATCATAAAATTTTTATTATAATTTAAAATATGCTTGGAAGCACTTCAATGATGATGAGATGTCATGATTTGATGCAAGAAGACATAGAAAAAAGAGAGTGTAGGGAAAGAAGTGGGAGTTGTTCAGATGCAACTAGACTTGAAGTTGCCTACAATATTGCAAGATATACAAATACAGTTCAGGCTTTGTCTGAAATGGATACAACAAGTGGGAAGAAAAACCAAAAATTTATTAGTTGCACTTGTGCAATTATGTAAATTATTTATAAGTAATTAAAGCCTAAAAACCTTGTTAACTATTTTTGAGTTAGATATGATCTAAGAAAAAGTGAGGACAAAAACTCTTAAAATGAGAAATATATCCTAACGAATATCTTATATAAAATATATGAGTTTATAACAGAAGTGATGAATTTTTAAGGTTTATTTTCAAACAGTCTGATTCAAATTTATTATTAATCCTCGAAAAATTTTAAAAATTCTTTTGTTCTTGTCCATCATTAAATTCAAGATAAAATCTCAAAATATGAAACGTATTAGCAAAAATAGAATAAATATATCATAGCAATTTTATTATAACCAGATCAAAATTCAAGATATTTTAAAGCTCAGCCATTTAGACTGTTATTAAGAGGATTTTTCTTTAATTTTCTATTTCTAAGAAAAAATATTATAAGAAATACTTATTTAGTTTCTAAAAAGGATAATAAACTTCAGATGACCAAAAATTGAATTAAGTATAGCCAAAAAGAATTAAGTGTATTTACCACCAAATCTCTATAATCTCAATTAAATATCTTTCTTCATTCTAAAACTTCAAAAATGGAACCCTTATTCGAAAATCATCAACTAAACAACCGACCTAACAGTGCAAAATACCCAGACCTCAAGGCATGACGAAATTTTCGTTCACGTCCTTTCACAGCTGTAAATAAAAATCTTGCAGCTCTTCCTTTACGTAATAAATCAAAGGCAGATCCTTCAAAATCCAAATCGAAAAACGTTGTCTACTCTCGCGAAGAGCTCTACGACCGAGCTATGGAATTTAAAACACAAATGAACCTCTACAGAGAAGAAAATCTCAAGCTAAAAACCAAAATAAAAATCCTTGAAAAAGAAAATCGCAAAGAAGACGAAGAAAACGAAAAAGGAAGCTTACTGCACCACTTAAAAAACCAATTAAAAGACGCCCAAAAACAAATAGAAAACAAAGATTTGGAGATTTCTGAGCTAAAAAAAGCATCAAGAGCTACAAGAATGCAAGAAATGGAAGTTGAAATAAAAATGTATATTGATGAGTGCACAAGGCTGAAAAGGATGCTAGAAGAAGCACTCAACCAGCTAAGTATGGGGGTAGTTTCACAAGATTTGCAGGAAAAATACATACAGCAATGCATACAAATAAAAAAATTAAAACAGGAAATATATGATATGACTATGTTTGGGGATGAAAAAACATTAGATAGTAAAGGGAAGAAAAAAAGAGACGGGCTGCTGCTGAAAATGAAACAAACTATATTGGAAACCAGAGACGAAAATGAAAAAATCAAATCGGAAAATATGAATATGGCTAACCAGTTGAGAATGATGAGGGAGCAGTTTAAATGCCCAAATTGCCAATATAGCGGAGGGGCAGAAGAAAATAATAGAGATATATCTATTTTGATATGAGAAATATGACAAGCTATAGAACACAGAAGAATAGACCTAGAAAAAGCATGGGAGCTATTAGAAATTGCTAATGCTGATATTAACGTCGACACCTTAAACGAAGCTTTAGAAAAAATTGGCTTGTATTTTACTATCCAAGAGCTCCGGACCTTTCACAGTGCTTTTCAAAATTCTCAAAAAATTTCTTATGACTCTTTTGTATCAACATTAACAAAGCTAAAACCTACCGAATTAATCACTTATGAGCAGATAAAAGATACAATTACCCATCTCAGTTACCGTCTCCAAGTAAAAAGATGGACGACTGAACAAGTTCCTCATATTTTTTTCCAAGAATCCCGATATTATACACAATCAGAATTTTCTCAATTATTGCAACAAGAGCCAGTGATTTTTGATATAACCCAAGCTGAGCTTTTCAGTAGATTTGTATTTGGATGCTCTACAAGTCTCCCATGTGAAGAATGCATAGCAAGGCTGTTTGATATTTTAGAACCTTGGGAAGTTTTAAGTGAAGCTAAAGAATATGAATATGACAGTGAGCTGAGAAATATATTGGGGAATTATGGAATTGAACTAGAAAAGGTATGTAAAGATATGGATAAAGAAAACACAGGGATTATTAATTTAAAGCAGCTAGAAGAAGCACTGAATAAAGTTGGAGCAAAAATGAGCCAAAATATATTTTCATATCTGAGGCTTCTTTTTTATACTGACCAGTACAAGTTTGATACAGTGCCTTATATGAATTTTTTAAGTGCTTATTGTGATATTAAAGACTAATTTTCATAAACTTTTAAAACTTATATTCTATTAATCGGGACCTTAAATCTTCAGGCAAATTTTTAATGCCTCTTTCATCCCAAATATCAGCTAGCATCTCAATGCTCTCTTCGTCTCCTATATTTAAAGCATTTTCTGTTAGATCCACTAACCAGTGAATATTATTTTCTTCGTGCGCTTTTTGAATATTTCCTTTAAGAGACAGACTGTCTCCATCTAATCCACCAATAAAGGTGACATCGTTCATTTTTTCTTCATTAGGGTCGCCACTTAAGGCTTTTTCTATTTTTTGGTAAAGTTTTTCCATGTCAAAATCAGGGTAATCCCATTTTCCGCCTTTTCCTATATAGTTGTTTTGTACTCCACTATTAAATGGTTTCATGACTCGGTTTCCAATAAACATGCGTAAAATATATAGTTTTAATAAAATTCTTCTTTTGATTGGTGACATTAAAATTTGTTCTCCCCAACGTCTGTTTAAAACCCTTACGACAAGCCCATAATTTTCTTCGAGCTTTTTGCAAGGTAAAAGTGTTTGTAAGCTTACTCTATGCTGAAGATAATTCAGACTATCAAGCTGCTCAAGAACTGTATACTGCAATGGATGATTTTCATTATATAAAAGATAATAATGATCTCTTAGGAGCTTAATCATCGTCACTACAGGCTCAGCTTTGATTAAGTGATAATGAGAGAGGCTACGCAAGGTTAATATCATTTTTTGTGCATTTCTGAGGTCTGCTAAAAGGAATCGGTATCCTAAGGCAAGATTTTTAACGGTTTTTAGGTTTACAGGCCACTTTAAGCAGAAAATAAAATAGGCGCACATTAAAAATAGTAATATAATTAAAGCTGCTACATTTACTGCGATCAGGATGGAAACCATATTTTCATCCACAAGTGCTTCAGCTTTATAATGGGCTGCTTTTAAGTACCCTAAAAACATATCTGCACATATAGTCCATAGCCCAACTGCAAATAGATAGCTTGATGATAAGCATCTATAAGCAGGAAAAATAGTTAAATAAATAGAAAATCCGAATAATTGTAAAGTAAGTACTAACATTTTGACTTCTTGGTTGGAGTTTAGTAGCCCATGTACAAGAACCAATGACAGTACGAAAAATTCGTAGATTGATTTATGGTAAATTCTGAATTTAGTTTTTCTAAATGATGAAAATAGATAATATTTTTCACTTAGCCATGAAGAAGAAATCCCTAAGACATATTCCATTTCTTTTTGCTTTATAAAATCTTCATGAGCTTCTGGATCGTCAGTGATAACATTTCTTCTAACCACTAATATTACATAAATTGGTATCCCAATTAAATACAAAAACATTATAGCAAAGCTTATCACACTTGTCGTCGTCTGAGCGCCAAGGTCATCTCAACAATTGTCGTACCTACAAATAGCAATTGGCAAAAGTCCAAGTGCAATTGGTAAGTAAAACAAATGAGCGATTTCCAAGTAATATCGCTCAAATCTCAGCCTTCAAAGTACGGATAAAGGCATAATGAATCTTCCAAATATATAAACCGCAATCACAACGCTTGCAAAAATAATTCAACTTGACGAGTACATGATTCTTGCAAAACTGTCTTTCATTATATCATCATAAAACAAAGTTCCAAAATCTGCTGCAAAAATTATCGAAATTCCACTATCATGAATCATTCCTTGTCATCTAATTGGCCAACTTTCATAATTTGCAGCAAACGTAAAAACGAAAAGCTGCGAAACCCTCAGTAAAATTATCAGTTTTTCAAATCAAAAGCTCGAGATCACTAAACTCTTATACCACGCTTTAGTTTGGCCTAAGTTAAATAGCATTTCAAATACTTCAAGTGCCTCTTTATCAGCAGCTTTAATAGAATTCGATTTCATAATTAAAAAATATTATGAACCGAGTGCCACTTCTTTCAACTCGCAAACTAGCTTTAGAAGCACTTGATAGAAGCAGCAAAGCACGGTTTCCAATTAAAGCTATGTATAATTCATTACTAGGAGGAATCATCAATGATCATGCCTTAATGAGCATCCCAATTGATGACCACATGGCACACAGAGGACACTCTGTATTTGATACCTTATCTGTAATTAATGGCAGAGCTTTTATTTTGCAAAGCCATTTGGATAGGCTTATAAAATCAGCTGGCCAAGCCAGAATTGAATTACCATTTGAAAGGCAAAAAATTGGGGAAATTTTAAAGCAACTTGCCGCTTCTACAGGGCTGCAATGCTGCAAGATCAGATATTGGCTGTCTGCTGGACCAGGGAGTATAGAGGTTTTTCCATTACCAGGAATGTCTGCATTTTATGCAATTGCTTTTGAAGGAGATGTAAGGACAGGGAACACTGATATAGAAAAAGAATTTACGTCATCTGTGCCGCTAAAGCCTAAGCTTTTAGCGACAATGAAATCAACTAACTATTTGCTTAATGCCCTATGTGCAATGGAATCACAAGATCAAGGAGGGTATTTTGGGATTATGATAAATCAAGAAGGATTTATTGCAGAAGGACCAGTTGCTAACCTTTCTTTTATATTACCTGGGAGAAGATTTGTGACGCCTCCTTATGATGATATACTGAGAGGGACAACTTCACTCTGTGTAGTAAATAATGCGAAAGAACTATTAGCTAAAGGAGTATTAGCCTCAATTGAGCAGAGGAATATTCATATTGATGAAGCTAAGACTTGTGAAGAAATGTTTTACTCCTGTGGGGATACAATACACCCAGTATTAGAATGGGATGGGAAGAAAATTGGGAGTGGCGTAAGGGGGTCCATCTCTCAGTTGTTTATTGATGCTCATTTGCGGGATTTTGAAAATTCTGACCTTTGTGAAGAAATCCCTTATAATTTATATAAAAACGATCAATAACTTAAAGATTTTTTTTAGAATCTAATTAAATATGTATAAGACATTCGACAATACTGAAGCTTTAGACTTTAAAAAAGACTTAAAATTCAAAGAGCTTGCACTTTATGCAAAAACGCCTGGGACTTCTAGATGATTTCATAATAACTCTGGGATTCCGATTTCAACACTTATGAATTCTTATAAACCGACTCTTCCGACTACACCTTATATTAAAACACATAGGACTAATCATTCTTGTGACGTCGTTTCCCCAACAAATAATACTACAACACATAATTTTACGCAAATAGCTGAAAATAAATTAAAAGACTTAATTGGAAAAAATCATTATGAAGAAACGGGGCACTGCTATAAATTGACACCGAAAAGCCCAAAATTAAAAGTAGAAGATGCATTAAATTATTTAAAATTACGGGATATTGGATGTAGTAAACAAGAAGCAATCACATTTTGTAGCAGAGATAGGTGTACACATTCAGTAGCTGAATTTGAACTTCCGGCACGGTTAAGGAGAAATCATAGCTCTGCAGCCATTGTGAAACAAGATAATACAAAGTATAAGATTTTTAAATCAAAGATGGAATCAGAAGGTTTTGATTCTGTAAATCAAGCCATTACTAATTATTTAATTACACATAGATATGAGCCGGAACCGTATATGAATGCTTTTTTAGAAGAAAAATACAACGAAAACAGAACAGGAATAGCAAAAAAAGAAAATATTGAAACTGAGTGTCCTGTATTAGAAACAGAGGAAAATATAAATGAAGAAAATAAATATGACTACAAGTCATCATTTAAAACACTATTAGAAAGAATCATAAGCACAAAGTTTGTAGATGATGCTGAGAATTCATTATCAGAAACCCCTTCAACTCTGCAATCCCCTATTGATTTCCCACACAAAGGACCAATTATCAGATTTTCTTCAATAATATCCCCAAAATATGAGCCTCGAAAATTCCGACCTGAAAGCCTATCTCTGCAAGCAAATCCCCAAACTTCTCCAGCAAGCCCTATTCTAAAAAATGGAGACACTATTTCCCCCACAAAAATCGATCCCTTGACTTCAAAACAGCTGAAATTAAAACAGTCCAGAAAAGATTTTTTAATAATGCGAGCCCTTGAAGAAAAAATCAAACAAAATATAATTAATGCCAAATATGAGCTTTATGAAAAACTCAGCAGAAAAGCTACACAAAATGCTGCTTTATTCAAAAAAAAGAGGCTAAAAAAGCAGAAAATGGATGAAGAGCAGAAAAAAGAATTAGAAAACAACTATGAAGAAATTAGAGAAAAATTAGAAAAAGCAAACCAAGAGAGGCTGAAATTAAAAGAAGAAAAAAAATTGAAAACAAAGGAATATAATAAAAAACATGATAAAAGAGTTGAAGAATTAAAAATTATCAAAAATATTGATTTAGAAAGGAGAACGAGCATAATGATACAAAGAGTACAAACAGGACGATAGCTGATCAAAATAGCAATTATTTTATAATTATAATTAGAAATTTTCAACTAATTTTAATTAGCTAACTGTTTTATTTCATCAATAAATTTGCAACTGCGAGAAGACAGCTGAGCGTTGCATGCCAGACAGGTATATAAAGCTGAATTTATTTGGCAAATAGAGCATACACTATGCTGGCAGCAGCTTTTAGGGACTAATATTTCTCTATCGCATTCTTCATTGCAAGAAACACATTTTCCTTTCAAAACTTTATTAATTTTATCACTATTTTCAGTAGAAAGTGGTGTTTTGCATGTAAAGCATTGTCCTTTATTCATATCTTTTTCCAAACAAATCTTGCAATGCATATGATTATAGCAGCAAACTGACGTCAAGCAATCGCCTACAAAGTATCTTATTGTTTTACAGCCATGACAATATCCTTTTTCTTCTAAAAAATGACTGGTAAGTTGGTCATAATTTTTAACTTTTCCATTCCTGATATCAAAAGCATAGCATTCTTTGCATGAATCACTATAGAAATCTTTGGTTTCTTTCTTATAACCACAAGCATTGCAAGCTCTCCATGCATCAGTATCGGTGCGAGCTATAAGTTCATCGATTTCTGGCTTTATTATGGTTGTAATATCTTGCCTTGTGTACAATTCTCCACATACTTGGCAAGATGGTTTAAATCTTTCCATTTCTAAGTCACTAAGTAGGAATTTTCAGTTAGAGACTTCTCCTATTCTTCTCTTGGCACATGCAATACAAAATTTATGTGAGCACTCCAGCTGGATTTCTATAACTTTTTGTTCACAGCTTTGACATAAAATTTTCTTAGCAAAATTATCTAATGCTAATTTGAACCCTTGGAGCGCAGGATCTTTTACTTGAAAACGAATAATTTCATTATATATTTTTTGATTATTTGGATCACACTGGATAGTCAAACTTTCAAACGATTCAAAAAGTTTTTCTAATTCCGATATATTCTCTAATAACTCAGGTGAATTCTCTTTAACTATAACTTGCTGCTGCACAATTTGGATCTTTACTTCACTCTTTTTCTCTAAATTTCCAGACTTGCTTTCTGAATCTTCTGACGAAACTTCTCCTTCTATAGAGGGAGGGATAGAATTTTTTGCTGAGTCTTCAGTTAAAAAAGAAAACTTATCTTCTGTCATTGACTCTTGCTGCTCTACTGAATGGTTTTCAGGCGTATAAGGGTTTCCACCGCTTAGATTTTCTTTGCTTTCTACAAAATTCATGGAAGGGTTTTGATCGCTTATCCCTGGGCTAACTTGAAAGGTGAAATCATCTATTTTCTCGTTTTCAGTAGGAAGCTGCTGAATACTTTCATATTGATTTTCATTTGCATTTTGGTTGCTTAAAGAATCACTTTGAATCAACTCAGGGGTTTCTCGGCCTTTAGATTCTTCAATAAGCGAGAGTCTATGTGGAGATTCTTCGTTAAGCAGCTGAAAGCTTGAATGGCTTTCTGGAGAATCACTAGGGTCTAGAGTTTTACGTTCAGGCTGTATTATTGGTGCCTCATCTGATTCTTTTAAGGATTCGACGATATCAGGCAATACTGAGGCTCCTAGCACCGAAGATACGTTTTGTGATGTTTTACGCCCATGAGGCTTCTTTTTCAGCGTCACTTGTTTGGACATTTTGGTTTATGATGAACTACAAATCTATAAATTATGAATTCACTATAATAAAATTATTTATATTTTTCGTTTTTTTTGATACTTATATAAAAAATTCATTATAAAATTAAAAGCAAATTTCATTAGAATAAAGCTTATATATTTTTCAAAAAATTATTTTATTTCCGAAAATTTTGAAAACTAGCTATCAAAAATATTTTGTCTACTAATTTGGCTTACTTTACACTAAATAAGCACATAATTAATTAGAGTGTTTCAATAACTATGGAAGTTTATTTCTAATATTGTCAGCATATAAAAATGGTTTAAATCAATGAATATAAATTTCTAATCCCTAGAGGTGAATTCCTCTCTTTATATGTAATTTTCTATTATCAACTTAAGTTGTAAATAGATTTAATATATTTAATTTTCCAATGGGCTGTGTATGTACAAAAAATAAGAATGCTATTGCCAGTCACCAAACTAAAAGTATTGAAGAGGAATCCTCAAGGCAAGTCAGAGTCCCTACAACAAATGTTGAATACGCTGAAGTTCCTTTAGTGACTGCTCCAAAAGCAGATCTAATCATAAATCATCAAAATATTCCAGAACCTAATTTGCTTTTCGTTGTTGAAGAACTAAACGCCAATCTTGAAGAATCACCAGCACATGGTAATTTCCGTGGAATACAAAAATTGGCGTCAACTGATTTTAATTATTCGAAGGACTATGCACCGAAAACATTGGAAACTGGAGACAGCAGCGACAGTCTTAATGGAGTTATGGAGGAAATCAAACTCATCAATTAATTGTAAGTAAAATATTTGATTTTTATCCAATTTAATTTTAGGAATATTTCTCAAAAATAATTTAATATAAGATATTAAAATTTATGGAATTTTCCTTGTTTTAATTTAAATTTTGCTCAACTGAATTCAGGTCTAAAGGTGTCTTCGCTAATTAAAGAGCCAAAGAATTATTTTTAAAGCTGTTTAATTGAAAATTAAAATGCATTTATGAGTTAAACAAAGAATCTTAATAATGAAGAGCAAAAATAAAAGAAAATAGCAAATTATGTGAGTTTTGAGAAATTTTGGAGTGTATTTCATTATAGTATAATTTATGTAGAAAAAATGAAGACTTTAATGCCTATTTAATTTATAAATTCATATGATTTTTCAACAGAATTTAATTTTTACACAAAGTCAATTCGCAAAATATTTAATATTAATAGCCTTTTAATAAAGTTAAGAATAAATGCAAGGATGTCTTAGGATAAATTCTTGAAAATTACTCTATAACAGAAGATTAAAAAAAATGCTTATTTCTGAACAATTAATTAATTATTGATTAAATTTCTCCATGATTAAAATATCTTAAAAGCTCGACGTCTTCTTGTGCAAATTGGTCAATTGATTCAATATTTTCTCTGAATTTTATTTGAGGAAATGGATACGGGTTTCTTTTTAGCTGCCTTTGAAGCTTTTCAATGCTATTTAAATCGCACTCCACAACCCCAATAAGATAATTAAACTCTCCCCTTTTCAAACCACAAATATGAGTAATCAGACAAGTAAAAAGGGAATAAAAAGCAATACCATATGGTATCCTCTCTATATCTTCTGAACCTTGGTATACCAAGCTAGATAGTTTTCCATCAGCCACATAAAACTGACAAGTAATCTCATACGAATTTCCAAACCTCAGCACAATGTTGTTTGAATTTGGCTCATTTCTGATTAAGTTAATCACTTCAGTAAGTTGGCCACCGAATTGTATATCGTGTCTTAGCCCATCAGACCTTTCTCCATGAATCCCTCTCAACAATTTTTCCACAATTTCTCCCCAATTAGCAATTCTTGTAGTTAAGAGTGGAAAACTCATACTTAAATCAAATTTAATCATTTTCCCAAACAAAGAAGCTATTTCTTTCCCATCTTCATTTACTTTTATATTTTTTGACAAAGCTATTTCTTTAACTAAATCAAGATATTGGAACTCTTCATGTGGCGGATACTCAATACAATGAGGCTGCCTTGGCAAACTATCATTAGAAAATATCGTGAAATCATAAGTATAGTCCAAATGAGATTTTGTCTTGGAAATCAAGGTCATTGAAAACCCTTCAATAAGAGGGTCTTGAAAAATAGTTTTTGCATTGAATGGGAAAAAAGTGTCACATTTTATTGTATTGGAGATACGGGTTAAATAAATTTGTGTGCAGTATTGGATTAAAGGAGGGGAAAGACACTCTCGGTAAATTTCACATCCACCTCCTATAATGCAAAGACCTGTTGAAGCTGATATAGCTTCACGGAGATTGGTGTATATGTCGGCACCTTCAGCTGACTGGAGAGATCTGGAGACTACGATGTTTCGTGTGTTTGGAAACGGCTTAGGACTGTCTTCCCAGGAGGTTCTTCCCATAATGAATGAATTTCTTTCAGGGCCTGACACCATTACCTTGAGCAGGTGTTCCCAGTCTTCAGGAATTTGCCATGGGAGCACTCGTTGGTAGCCTATACCTAAGTTTTCGCTAACTGCCATAATGAGGATGAAATTCCTGGGTTCCATGTCAATAATTTTTTGTTAAAAACCCATTTTACTCGCCAATATATGACCAGCTGTTATATAAAAAAAACGATGCAATTGATTATATAAGGATCAATTTTTCTTTAATAAAAATATTTAAAAAATGAAATTTTTGAAGTAAAAGAAGCACAAGAATTGATTTTCTTTTTTTATATTAAATTTATTACTGTAAAAACACTTTTTCTTAAAAAAGTATTTCATAATTATAGACTAAAATCAAATTCGATAATATTAATAAAATCATCAACATGGAAGGAGGATTTTTTTCAGGAATCCGCAAGTTATTGTCAGGTTTTGCATGTTACCAAGCTCGTCCATCTATAGATGCTGACAATTTTGCATCTACTATTCGTTTTGATACTCAAGATAAAACAACAGAAGATGAAAGCTCTTCATCTAGATTTAACTATGTTAATAAGTCTCCAAAACCTATGCATTATTATGAAGATGAAACTTCTGAAGATTTATCACCAAGGCACATAAGAAAAAGGTCTTTAAGCACTACAGAAAAAACCCAACCTGATTTTTTCAATGATAATAATATTTGCCAATTTCAAACAGAGCCAAAAAAAATTCTTAAACATTTTTACAATAATAATAGGAAAACAAATATAATGCTATGAAACGCAATTGAAAATAATGAATTTGAACTATGCGTAGATTTATTAGACGAAAAAGTATATGGAGATCAAAAGGCGCAACTTTCATTTAGAGGTAAAGACAATAAAACACCTTTACACAGAGCTGTAGAGATCGGGAATATTAAAATTCTTGATTTATTACTAGAAAAAGCAGAAATTTATGACTTAAATGCCCAAGATAATTTCTTGCAAACACCTTTACATTTAGCATGCAAAAGTGCAAATAAAAATATTACAAAAATTCTAATTAACGTAGGTGCAAGAACTGATATAGAAGACATTAATGGGAAAACTCCATTCGAAATTGCCAAAGAAAATTCTGAAAATTCCTTTTTAACAATTTTTTATGGGCAAACAGAAAGGGTGCTTCCAGATTCCCCAATATCTTCGCAAAAAGATGAAACAATAGAAATACAAACTTTTGAAGAATCTGAGGTGGAACAAATGATGCAGAGACTGTCAACTCCTTTTATCCCTAATGATTTAGGAAAAGAAAAAGCTTCAAAAGTCCCGGTTTTTGATGAAGAAGAAAAAAGTGAAAAGAAAAAAGTGACTGCTAGCGATTTTGAAGCAATTTCTCAATTAGGAAAAGGGAGCTTTGGAGAAGTGTTTTTGGTGAGAAAAATAGGCACTAATGAGCTTTTTGCGATGAAAATCTTGAGGAAAAATAAAGTTATTGGGCAGAATTTGGTGAAATATGCTTTTACTGAAAGAAATGTTATGAGCTATTTTAATCATCCTTTTATAGTAGGATTGAAATATGCATTTCAAACTTCTGACAAATTATTTCTAATTTTAGATTACTGCCCAGGAGGTGACTTGACATCCTACATCCAGCAAAATAAAAAATTTGATGAAAAACGAGCAAGAATTTATTTATGTGAAATTCTATTAGCATTAGAAGAACTTCATAAAAGAGACATCATTTATAGAGATCTTAAGCCAGACAATATCGTTTTAGATGCTCAAGGGCATGCCTTACTCACTGATTTCGGGCTATCTAAAGAAGGAGTATACGATAATGATTCCGCTAAATCATTCTGTGGCTCTGTCGCATATTTAGCTCCAGAAATGCTTAAAAGAAAAGGTCATGGAAAAGCAGTAGACTGATATTTACTTGGAGTTTTGCTTTATGAAATGCTTACAGGTGCTCCACCTTATTATGCAAATAATAAGGAACAATTATTTTATAATATTCAAAACGCAAAATTAAAGCTTCCTGCATATTTAAGCCTAGAGGCTAAAAGTTTATTGACTCAATTGCTAGAAAGGGATCCGAGCAGAAGATTAGGAAGCCATTATGATGCAGAAGATATCAAAAGACATGAATTTTTTGAAAGAATTGACTGGGGAAAAGTAATGAGAAGGGAGCTAAAGCCACCAAAACCTATTAAAAAAATGATTCCACCTCAGAAGATACCTCAATATAAAATTAGAGGAAGCCAAAGTTCGCCTGAAGGGGATAGTCACCGATTAGAAGGTTGGACTTTTATTGGGGATAATGTAAATATGCCATAATTAATTTAATAGAAAATCATCATTTATAAGAGTCTTAATTTTTATTTTTGTGGGTTATGAATTTATACGAGAAAAACTGGATTTTAGCTGAATTTGACTAAATTTTATAAGAATTGAAATTTCCTTGAAACTTGCATTTCTGAGTTGTTTCCATTTTAAAATTCCATTAAATATTCACCAGATCTCGTTTTAATTCATTAAATTTAATGGACGCTCCACTTGTCGTTGACCTTGGTGGTTTTCTGGATCACATGGCTAATCATCCTAACGAGCCTCTTCCACAGTCCATAAGAGACGAATGCCAAAAAGTCGTTGAAACTTTTCACAGCACCGGAATTTTAATTGCCCGTGACCCTCGGGTTAACGAGCAAGCCAACTGGGATTTTATCGACATGATGGAGCAATATTACCTCAGAGCCAGCAACCAGCTTTACAATGGCGAAAAAGTTGCAGAAGTCCACCCTGAGCTTCATTTCCAAATAGGAGCTACCCCAGAAAATGTTGAAAAGGCTCGAAATCACTGCGAAAGGATGAATAATCTGCCAGAAGACTCAAAAGCTGTCTCTGAGTGTCCACCGCAGTATGATGCCAAGTGGCGATATTTCTGGAGAATTGGGGATTTTGGGACTCCCAGCTCAGAAATAGATCCTGGAAACATTATACCACCTGAGTTCCCACAATGGGCAGCTACAATGAATAATTGGGGAGATCTTATGCTTAGGACTGTTGAAACAGTTGTAAGAATGTTCGAAGTCGCATCTGGGGTGCAGCCTGAAAAAATCGTTGATATGATGAGAGGAGCTCCACACTTGTTAGCTCCAACTGGAGCTGATTTGAGGAAGTGGGGCAAAGGAACTGTGTTTGCTGGGTATCATTATGATTTGAATTTCATTACTATTCATGGAAAATCTAGATTTCCAGGCCTTTCAGCGTGGCTGAGAAATAACAAAAAAATCGATGTTGCAGTTCCAAGTGGCTGCTTACTTTTGCAAGCAGGAAAACTATTTGAATATATTACTGGAGGCTATGTTTTAGCCGGTTATCATGAAGTTGTATTTAATGATAGAACTGAAGCAGCTGTTAATACTGCAAGAGAGAATGGAAGAATTCTATGGAGAGTTAGCAGCACTTTATTTGGTCATTTTAGACATGATGTCGTAATGCAACCTATGGAAGAATTCGCTGATAGATTCATTCTGCCAAGAGAAGAAACAATGGCAAAATATCCTCCACTGACAGCTGCAGATAGCTTGAGAGAAGAACTTAGACTGATTAATCTTTGGAAAAATGAAAATCCAGAGGCATCTGCTAATAGAGGTTACTAATTTGCAATATTTTGGATTAAAATTACATAATATTAAATTTGATTAATCTCAAAAAGGCAAATGCCCAGAAAAATTATTTCCAATAATTAATTTATCTTTCATGGAGCATTTTAATAATTTCAAGCTTAATTGAGTTATTTCGGGTATTTTGATAATTAATGTTCCCTCTTCCATTTTCTATTTCTAATAAAAACTAAATATTTTTTCCAAAAATGTCTACTAGGAGTTACACCTTTCATCAATTTTTTCTTCTAAACATTCCAAAAAAGAGTATTAAATATTTATTCTAAATATTTTATATTGATATACATCTATTAGTTATATTATTCATAGATCCAAAGCCCTGAATCATAAAGAATCTAGCAAACATCAAGAAACTTTCAACAACGCACATCTCTAATATAACTTCTATTGCTAAGCATATACCCCAATACATATAACCATAATCCATCATAAAAATCCCTGTAATTGATCCTATAATAATCAATAACCCAATACCAGTAAAAACCAAAAACTTCACAGAATCTTCTTTTCTATTAATGCTCAATAAAATCAGCATAAAAGCTTCAATAGGCATCGCTATTATGGCCGCCAAAATGGTATACCCAAAAAGCTTACTAGAAATTTCTGAAAAAATGGTTTCTGTGTAGGCTTCAGGATCAAATTTTTCGCATGAGAAAAATAAAAATCCTTGAAGCACAAGCTGAAAGATAAGAACTGTAATTAATGTAAATAATCTTGATAGCCGGCTTATCTCAGATTTCTGTACGAAAAAGCCTAATACTAAATGGCCTTCAATTAGCTCTTCAAGCTCCAGCTTATCTTCAGGGAATGAGCTTTTTTCAGCGGCTAATAAATCCTCTGAAATAAAGAATTTCCCAATCAATTTTCTCGAGCTGGAATTTACTGCCCCACCACTTTCAATATCAGAATACATTTTTATTTCGTTCAAATTATTCAAGCAAAAATGGGCACAAATTTCTCCATTGAAGAAATATAAGAAAGTAAAATGATATTAAAATAAAGCTGTATATGAGGTTAGAAGGAGAATAGTTAAAAAATCATGATGCCTAAGCAAAAAAAATTCCAGAAAAAATATTAATAATTTTTACTATGATAAATCAATGATTTTGGAAGAATATTTTAGCCTATACCCTTATGAAATTAAGGAAAGCGACTTTAGAAAGACTTAAACATTTCAAAAGGGTCATGAAGAAAAATAGTTCAAATTTACTGTGATAAGAAATTCAAATTGAAACAAAAATTAATTTTTTAAATGAAAAATATACTAAATAGACTATAGCAATATTTCATAAATTAAGTTATCATTCAAAAGACAAAAACGATTATATTTAATAAAATTTATTAAATATCGTATCATTGTGCCTATCGGATTTGAATCTGATTATATTTCTTTTTATAGTTTAAGTACTTTAAATAAATGTAATTGCATGCCATGTGCTTATTCTCACATTAAAATTTTAACGAATTACAAGTAATAATCTTTGTTGGGATAATATTGATTAAAATTCAATTTTTATTCACAAGGTTTACAGAATAATTTAAATTATATTAAATTCTGTGACTTATGAAGAATTTGCATGCTAACCTAACCTATTAGATTACAAATGCAATTATTAAAATAAACATAAAATGAATCTTAGAATTTAAATCCTCTAACATAAATGGATTAAAAATAGATTAACACCTTTAATTTTTGCATAATTATGAAGCAATGCTTTTGAAATAATATTTTCTAGTCTTATATAGCTTCTTTATTCTTTACATTGCATATTTTTGCTTTAATTCTCATATCTGGGGAAATAATTATATGCATGTATCCATATTTATATCACTAACTGGGGAAATAATTATATTAAAATGGACTATAACTTGACTGTAGAAAGCAAGCCCAAGAAGACTTATATCGCTATTATTGCTGCTTTGGCACTAATTGGCGTTGTTGCAACTGTTTCTTTCTATTCAAGAACTCCAACCACTGCAGCTTTAACCCAACTTCAGATTGATGAGCAAGAGTTCATTGATTATATTTCAAAATACAATAAACAATACTCTGAAGAAGAATACGCCCGCAGATTCAAAATTTTCAGAGACAACTCAGCCTATGTCCGTGTTTTCAACACTCAAGGCAAAACTTGGTTTTTAGGAGTTAACGAATTCTCTGATATGACTTTTGCAGAGTTCAAGTCAATTTATACCCCTCACAAGATTGTCCAGACTGATGAATCTGAAAATGTTCACATCTTCGAAGACCAAGCAGTCCCAACACAAGTTGATTGGACTACTAAAGGAGCTGTAACTCCAGTTAAAAACCAAGGACAATGTGGTTCTTGCTGGGCATTCGCTACAACTGGCCCTTGTGAGAGCGCTTGGTTCATTGCTGGACATACCTTGACATCTTTTTCAGAACAGCAACTTGTAGACTGTTCATCAGCATATGGAAATCAAGGATGCAACGGCGGGACTATGATTGCTGCTATGAAATACGTTCTTGCTAACGGTGGAATTACTACTGAAGCAAATTACAATTACACAGCAACAACTGGAACCTGCAATAAAGCTAAAGCAAAAAATATTGCAGCCTCATTCTCTAGTTACAAAGTTGTAGCTGCTGATAACGTTGACCAAATGTACATTGCTGTAGCCCAACAGCCTGTAAGAGTTGAGGTTGAAGCTGACCAAGCTGCTTGGCAACAGTATAAAGGAGGAATTGTTAGCAGTGACTGTGGAACTGCTCATGATCACGAAGTCACAGTTGTAGGATACAACCAACTTAGTAGCCCACCTTATTGGAAATGCAAGAACCAATGGGGAACCTCTTGGGGTGAAGCTGGATACATCAGAATTGCTGTTGTACCTGGAAAAGGAGTCTGTGGAATCCAAATGCAGCCAGCTTATCCAATCGTCTAAATAATTTAAACTTATTAGTTTTTATTAATTGTATGAAATTATTAGAAAGTTATATTTATTAATTTACTATTTACCCTTAAGATATCTTAATGTTAATAAGATAACTCTTCTTGAAACTCGAATCTGCATATGCGTAATTCGTATTCTAATTTTGTAATCCTTTTAAGTTAGAGCGACCTCCAAGTCTAAGCGACTAATTGGCAATTACACACTTTAGAACTTTCCTTTTCCTTCAGCCAGAACACTCTTCGTTCCATGCCCTATTGCCAGTGGAAATGCGGAACATTTGTATTGTCCTAATTATGTATAAACAAATTTAAAAGCCTTTTAAATAATAATCCACAATATTTATTATCGTATCCATATTTTCATTACTGGGGAAATAATTATAATAAAATGGACTATAAATTAGCTTCAGGATCCAGATCCAAAAAAACTTATATAGCTATTATAGCCGCCCTCGCCATTGTCGGTGTAATCGCAACTGTTTCTTTTTCTCTAAAATCACCACCAAGCCCAGCTTTAATCCAACTTCAAATAGAGGAACAAGAATTCCAAGATTTCCTCACTAAATACAACAAAAACTATTCAGAAGAAGAATATGCCCGCAGATTCAAAATTTTCAGAGATAATGCAGCTTATATCCGTGTTTTTAACACCCAAGGCAAAACTTGGTTCTTAGGAATCAATGAATTCGCTGATATGACATTTGCAGAGTTTAAGATGACTTACACACCTTCCAAAATCCTCTCAGACCCTACTGTTGAAGTGCAAGTTTTACAAAACACCACAATTCCTACACAAGTAGATTGGACTACTAAAGGAGCAGTCACACCTGTGAAAAATCAAGGACAATGTGGAGGTTGCTGGGCATTTGCGACAACTGGGTCTTGTGAAAGTGCTTGGTTTTTAGCTGGACATAATTTGACTTCTCTGTCCGAGCAGCAGTTGATGGATTGTTCATATTCATATGGAAATTTGGCTTGTGGAGGTGGCACTATGACTCAAGCTATGAAATATGTTGTTAAAAATGGAGGAATTACCTCTGAAGACAACTATCCTTATACAGCCCATGATGGTCTATGCAATCAAGCTAAAGAAAAACAATTCGCAGCAACATTTACAAGCTATAAAGTAGTCAAGGCAGATGATGTCCAACAGATGCAAATTGCTGTTGCTCAGCAGCCTATTAGAGTTTCTGTAGAAGCTGATCAAGATGCTTGGCAGCTTTATAAAGGAGGCATTGTAAGCAGTGATTGTGGAACTAATTTAGATCATGAGGTCCTTGTAGTTGGGTATAATCAACTTAATAGTCCTCAGTATTGGAAAGTTAAAAACTCATGGGGAACTACCTGGGGAGAAGCTGGATATATTAGGATTGCAATTGTAGCTGGAAGAGGAGTCTGTGGAATACAAATGCAGCCTGCATATCCTATAGTCTAAATTAAGTTTAAGTTAAGAGAGATTGCAATTAAATCTAACAATAAAACCTACCCAGTTTGCTTGTTTAGTTCTTAATATTATAAATAAATAAATTTCTATTAAAAATCTAAATCTGATCAGAAAAATAAAATACTATTAATTCCAAGCTTTTATTTGCAGCTCTTACTATTCTAACAATCTTTTTTCTAATCTATTATTCCTTTAAATGCTTCAGCATTCTTAAACTTAATTATTCTATATAAAAATTCTTTCCTCACCATTTTTTTACTATATCATCTTCCTTCAACTTCAAAAAAAAATATGAAAAATAAATATTCACACTTCAATTAATGAAAAACTTCTTATCAGAAAACTCTCCTGAAATAAATATGAATTATTCAATGGATACAAACAGATCAGTAGGAAAAAATATCAGTATGTATAAAAAATAATGAAGCTTGCAATCTTTATTGCTCTCTCATTAACTGTATTTTCAGCAAAAACCAAGTTTTTCAAAAGCCAACTTCTCGAATTAAAAGATTGCGATGAAGGATGCGGAGGAGGAATAATAGGTAATGGAGATGTGCAATGTGCAGTTGGAAGCTCATTAGAAGAAAAAGATGATATTATTAATGACAAAATTGACTTGCTAGATGACGTAACTTGTAGAAATAATGACGAGTATTGTGATCACGATGATAATGATGATAGAGTAGACTGCGATGATAGCGATGATCACGATGATTGGGATGATAGAGACGATCATGATGATAGATGTGATAGCGATGACAGAGATGATCACGATGATTGGGATGACAGAGATGATCACGATGATTGGGATGACAGAGATGATCATGATGATAGATGTGATAGCGATGATAGCGATGATCACGATGATTGGGACGATAGTGACGATCATGACGATAGATGTGATAGCGATGACAGAGATGATCACGATGATTGGGATGATAGAGACGATCATGATGACAGATGTGATAGCGATGACAGAGATGATCATGATGATTGGGATGATAGAGACGATCATGATGACAGATGTGATAGCGATGACAGAGATGATCATGATGATTGGGATGATAGCGACGATCATGATGACAGATGTGATAGCGATGACAGAGATGATCACGATGATTGGGATGATAGAGACGATCATGATGACAGATGTGATAACGATGACAGAGATGATCACGATGATTGGGATGATGGAGATGATCATGACGATAGATGTGATCGCGATGACAGTGATGATCATGACGATTGGGACGATAGAGATGATCATGATGACAGAGATGATAGAGACGATCATGATGATTATGATGACAGTGATGATCATGATGAAAGAGATGAATGCGACGAAAGTAGCGACCATGATGATTCTTGTGGCTGTGATGAAAACCATTGGGAAAATGACGAAGATGAGCACAAATATGGCAACTGTGAAAGCGATGAACACTATAGGCATCATGGAGGATGCGGATTTTTAGAAGGATATAACGAAGGTGATGAAATTACAAGCATAGCACCAGGAAGAAGAACTTGCATTAAAATTTATAAAGTCGATAAAGATGAATGTGACGATTATGACGAGTCTAATAATTGCGGAAGCGACGAGTAAAGTCAAGATAAGGCTTAAAGCTAACTAATAAAGAAAAATTTTTATTCAAATTTTACTTTCAAAAATAATAATATAAATTTTAATTTGATTTTTAATATTCATTGTCTACTTTAAATAATGATTATTTAATTTAGAGCATTCTCCTATACGTTAATGACTAGTCTTTCTCTCTGTACTACAGGTGGCTCGCTTTCCCTTTCTTCTCTTTGTTCTTCTTCTATTATTGCTTCTTTTCTCAAACACCACTGACAGTTTGCTCTTAAAAATTTCTGAGCTTGTGGTGGAATTTTATCCTGATTGAAGAAATAGAATACGATTGTTGCAAGTACACTACAAACAATCACAAAAATCAAAAATGTAATTAAATATCCCACAACATTAATATTTTCTTCTTGGCTTTCTTCTGCTGCATCTTGGCAAAACTGTCCCGAAAACCCAACCGGGCATTCACAGTTCCCATCAGCACAAACTCCTCCATTCTTGCATTTTCCAAAACAAGCCATGCTATTCGTCGATCTGACTTGAATTTCGCTGCATTGATAAAAAGTTCCAATATAAGTTTTCCAAATCCATTGTAAAGTGCATTCATCACATGTAAAATGATCAGGAAATACTATAGTTTTGCTTTCATGATAAAGCTCTTTTCTTCCACACGGAAACCAGCCTGATGCATCTGCTGAGTTATCAGTTGGAGCCAATGTTACATATTTATTGAAATCTGTACCTGATGTAAGTCGAAGGGTGCAGTTTCCAGTCTCTGCAGGGTGAACGATCATTCAAGTCACAGGGTGATATTGGCCTGGCTCTGCTAATGTATGTGCTAAACCTTTTCCTCGGCCTCCACATGGAGGATCTTCCATTGTTTTTCCTGAAGTGTCTTTTCTAGGCACTGGGTCGATTAGAACGGCTTCCTAAATGAAGTTTACAGGCTTTATAGGGGTCGTCTGCTGCGCCAAAGCTACGCTTATTAAAAACAGCAGGATCATTTTTAAACTATTTATATAAGAAATGATGGTTAAGCAGAAATTGGTCAAATTCACTTATGCTTATAGATCTGATTTAAGAAATTTGAGGTTAGCATTGAAAATTGCTTATTTAGAAAAGTTTTTTTGAATTAGGTAAATATTTTCTTAAAACTTATATATAATTATTAATAAACTCTTGTAATAATTTTTAGACAATGCCACTCTTTGTATGTTTGCTTCATTTTGTTAATCCCATTTTCTCATAGTGAATGTTTATTTTTCACCAAAGATGTTTTTGTTATTAAGTTTAAGAGAGCTAACATATATAAGCAATTTTAATTTCTATACAGAATCTATTTAATTAAATATAAAATACTTCTTAAAAGTTCATGATACTTTAAGTTATACAAATATGCAATTGTTTATAATTTTCTAAAATTCATTAAAAACTTACAAAAAACTGGATTCGATATTATATTATTACAAATGCTAAAATTTTATCTACTTATTTGGCTAACACTTGCTTCAAGCACCATATATCAGCCTGAACAAATCCATCTCTCCTGAACTGAGCACGAAAATGAAATGCGAGTGACCTGAATAACTTATCTCCAGCTTGACTCATCAGTCAAATATCGCCCTCTTCTATGCTCTAATATTCTTTCAGATTGACTTTCTGTGCCTTCCTCAATTCAAGCTTTTAACGCAGGAGAAATCATATACCGTCTCCAATACATTTATACCTCCGTCATGCCAAACCTAAGACCTGACTGTTTTTATGAATATTTTATTACAAATCCCATGGCCCAAAGCAAGGTCTATATGTTCAGTGGGAGAACTCCAGATTCTTCGCTGCCTCATCAGAACTCTCAAAATCCTTTATCAATGATTATTTATGGAGATTTAGGAATAGGGAAAAATTCAAAACATGTAAAAAATAGACTGAGCCAAGAAATAAAAATCAGAAGCTTTTTAGGAATACTTCATATAGGAGATATTGCATATGATATGGACCAAGATGATGGCATGGTCGGAGATAGATTTTTAAACTCTGTCCAAGACATAGCAGCCAATTTCGCTTATATGGTAACGCCTGGAAACCATGAAATCAGGCACAACATGACACATTATAGGACAAGATTTAAAATGCCTTTAAACGACGCTAATAATGGGACAAACTGGTTTTATTCTTTTAATTTAGGTGCTGCCCATTTTATCATAATTAATACTGAATTGTATATTTATGATCATCCAGAACAAATTTTAACCCAACTTAACTGACTGAAGCAAGACTTGGAATATGCAAATAGAAACCGAGAAACTTGGCCTTGAATTTTTGTGCTTACCCATCACCCTTTATATTGTTCTTTAATGACAGTAGCTCAATGCACACATGAAGCTGATCTATTAAGATTGTCTTTAGAGGATTTGTGATACGAATATGCAGTTGATATAATGTTCGAAGCTCATAATCATTATTATGAAAGATGTACACCAATTTATAAGAATACTCCCATAAAGAGTGAGTATGATGATTTCAATACTCATTACAATGCAAATGCAACTGTGTATATAATTACTGGGAATGGAGGAAATAATGAAGGACATAATGACCCAGTTCCAGAGGTCTGGCAGGAATGAACACTATTTATGACTGAAGAATATGGCTATGGAAAATTAGAAGTTTTTAATAAAACACATATGCGATGAATACAATACGGAGCAGTAAGTGGAAGGGAGATAGACCACGTGTGGCTTATTAAAGAGAGAAAAAGATTTAATTATGGTAATTAACAACCCATTGCTTCTCTTCTTCTTTGGCACCGTTTAGCTCTAGGACAACTGTTAGAATCGTGTCCTTTATCAGAGCATATTGTGCATTTTAGGCATACGTGATTTGGATGAAACTTACCAATCCCGCATCTGAAGCACAATTTTCTTGCTTTTCTATTTTCTTTTAATGCTAGTTTATTTTCAGCAACGTTTTTGATAGGATCATATAACATTATAAGAGAATTAAGTTCATCATCATCAGAGTTTCTTAGACTGTCCAAGCCTACTTTATCGATAAACAAGCCACTATGGATAAATGCATTCAATTCCTTTCTGACATTTAAAAGCTCTAAGAAATCTTCACGTCCAATACCATAAGCTTCGATTAAAAAATCATTGATCACACTATTGACTGTATCTAGAGTTTCCCCTTTTACTTGTGCGGCTTCTTGGATTTGATCAAGTTTTTCTATTTTTACGTTTAAAAATACACTAATTTCTTTTAGAACATCGTTACGAATTCATTCAATGGCTTCACGCATTGTTGATTTAAATTTGGTAGAGGAGTTGGAGTGCTTAAGATCTTGGATCTCATTTTCCAGCCTTTGAAGCTTGATTTCAAAACGATTCTCCAGATTCTCAAGTTCCATGCTAAAAAGTTCCTTCTGATCCTGAAGTTTCTGATCATATCGTGCTTCCATACCTTGATTTTTTAGAATAAGATGCTTATTCACCTTTCTCAACTGTTTTTCCTGAGCCTTCGAGTTTTCTTCTTGGCGCTCCGTTTTAAGTTTTTGGTCTTCTAGCTCTCTTTGCATAAGAATCATTTGTTCTTTTATTTCTTTCATTTCTTTAGTTTGATCTTTAACTTTATCAAGAAGTTTATTATTCAAGTGTTTAGTAGAATCACTTTCTGCCTCTATTGTGGATAGCCTTTCGTTTTCGTTTGCTAAATAGTTGACATCAGCATATGACTGGTAATACTTTTTTCTATAGTCGGAAGCATTTTCCGCTAGATCTTTATACAATCTTTTTCGATTATTAGCGAAAGCTGTGAGTGTCACAATCATGTCCCTATGCAGTTCTAATAACTCGGCCTCTTTCAGGTTTCGATTCATGCACATCTCAACCTCTCCTATGAAAGTGAGAGCTTGTTCATCTTCTATAAACAGCACTTTCATCTGTTCAATGCGTTCTAACATGTCTTCATAGGATTTTGAATGGGGCAAGTCTTCCAATTCAGCTTCACACTTGTCAATTTTCTGTTGAGTATTATAGGAATTTTCATTTAATATAATTAGATAAAAAATCATTAAACAAATCTTAGAAAGAAGAAGTCAAAAGATTTCACCTTCTCGAATTCAGCTTATAGCTGAAGAATATCGGTATGAAAAGCTAGAAATTTTTAATAAAACACACATGAGCTGGATACAATATAGAACAGTAAACATAAGAGAGATAGGCTATATGTGACTTATTAAAGAGAACAAGATTTAATTATGATAATTAGCAACTAAAGACAGGAATTTAAAGAAAGCCATAGTGGAAGTGAATTAAAGTGTAGACAAATCGAGAAAAATTTAGAGATAGCCAGTTTCGTTAGGTAAGTACTAGATCTCAATACTTTTCTTTAATATTTTATTAATATTTTTATTTTTCCTCTAATTTTAAAAATAAAGGAAGTGACTATAGCCACGAAAATAAATTTCTAGCTCAACAGACTTTATTTAATGCAAAACGAACACCTGGCAATTGACTTTTTATCAAATTTATGAAATCCATAATTAATTATTAATATTGTTAAAATGTTTAGTGATTCCGATTCCTTTACTTATTCCCCCAGCCTTCTAAAGCACCTCGAGCAGCAAAACGCAATTCTAGAAGAAGAAAACAAGCAGCTCCGAGCAACCTCATATTTAAAAAGTGAGCTTGAAAAAACTCGAACTGAGCTAATAAGAATGACATCCCTTAAAGAACAATTTGAAGAAAAATACAACGAAATGGCGGTAAAATGCATGTACCTAGAAATCGAAGACTCAATGATTTATGATGAAAACGAACAAATCACCCTTTTAAACAAAAAAATCGAAATGCTGATGCATGCCAATGAAGACCTAAGAAAAGAAGCAAAAAAATCAAAAGAAGAGGCTATGAAATATCAAATGGAAAATGTAAAGCTGGTAGATGAATTAGAGAGGTATAAAAGGGAACCTTATAAATTAAAAGAAAATAAAGGGCAGAAAGAGATGGCTGTAAAAGGGCCAGATAGACCAAGCACCCCAGAAATACAGCATGTGATAGTTAGTGAAGAAAGGGTAGAGCCTTGTGAGTATCCAAATAAATCGCCAAGCCCAAAAATTGAGCCTAAAAAAAGTAAACAAGCTGTAACTGTCAGAAAATCAGCCCCAGTCCAAATAACGACTCAGCCAACTTTTAATTTTGCAATTTCTTCACCAAAGTTTTGTGCTACTCCGACAGTATCAGCGTTATCTCCTCGTCAAAAAACATCACCTATAAAAACAGTTCCAAATCAACATGCAAAATCTCAATACTTGCCGAGCTTTCTGAGGAGTAAGAGAATTATAAGAAAAGAGAAAAAGCCAACTCCGAGAAATTCAAGTGGAAGCAGTAATTTTGAAATGCCTGTCGATTAATTAAAATTTTAGTTTTGACTCAGTCAAAAATATTTAATTAATATTGAGATTTATGAATTTATTATTGACTTAAATTGAAAAAAATGCTTTTTCAGATAAAATCTAAGTATGATATATATTAAATCAAGTTTAACAAGTAAATTACAAGCAAATAATCATATATATTTCTTTATCATTATTTCTAAGTCTAAAGTTTTCCAAAAAATCATTATCATATTTGTTACTTTATACATTTAAATCGTTTATCAATGAAATAAATTCTGGCATATACTCTCTATGACTCCATTTACGGCTTATAATAATTAGATATGGTGGAAGCTCCTCAGCCTGTACAATTCAAGCTAGTCTTAATTGGAGACGGAGGTGTCGGAAAAACCACTTTTGTCAAGCGCCACCTCACCGGTGAATACGAAAAGCGCTATATCGCTACAGTAGGTGTCGATGTACACCCACTCACTTTTTACACAACCCGCGGCCCAGTCTGCTTCAATGTTTGGGACACCGCAGGACAAGAAAAACTTTCAGGTCTTAGAGACGGCTATTACATTGGTGGTCAATGTGGCATTATTATGTTTGATGTCACTTCACGCATCACTTACAAGAACGTACCAAAATGGCACAGAGATCTCGTAAGAGTATGTGAAAACATACCAATTGTGTTAGTTGGGAATAAAGTTGACGTTAAAGATAGAAAAGTCAAGGCTAAGCAAATCACTTATCATAGAAGACACAATCTCCAATATTTTGATGTTTCTGCCAAGAGCAATTATCAGTTCGAAAAGCCTTTCTTATGGCTTGCCAGAAGACTTTCTGGAGATGCTAATCTTATGCTTGTAGAAGCTCCTGTATTAGCTCCTCAAGACGTCCAGATCGATCCAGAACAGATGGCAGAAATTGAAAGAGAAAACGCTGAGCTTGCAAGCTTGCAAAATGCTCCATTGCCAGCTGAAGATGAAGATGAAAACTTAGGTTAAGATGAATATTAATTAATTTTAACCTAATTTATTATATGCATGACTTAAATTTTTCTATACTAAGCAAGCTAAATTGAGTTCTGATTGCATCTAAGGAGCGCATAAAATCATTTTATTGAAAAGATTAGGGTTTTTCAAGCTATATTTTGCAATTTTTCGTGTCTTTATATTAAATTAATGCATTGTATAGTAAATAGGGAATAGGATAGTAAAAATAGGAACTTAAGTATCTACCATTTACCCGCGATATAATAAATTAGATATGGAAGCTCAACCACAGCCTGTACAATTCAAGCTCGTTTTAATCGGAGATGGAGGTGTTGGTAAGACAACCTTCGTCAAGCGTCACCTCACAGGTGAGTATGAAAAGCGCTATATCGCCACAGTAGGCGTCGATGTACATCCACTGACATTTTACACAACCCGTGGTCCAGTTTGCTTCAATGTATGGGATACAGCTGGCCAAGAAAAACTTTCAGGTCTCAGAGATGGCTATTACATTGGCGGTCAATGTGGCATTATCATGTTTGATGTCACCTCACGTATCACTTATAAAAATGTCCCTAAATGGCATAGAGACCTCGTCAGAGTTTGCGAAAATGTTCCGATCGTCTTAGTTGGTAACAAAGTTGATGTTAAAGATAGAAAAGTCAAGGCCAAGCAAATTACGTATCACAGAAGACATAATCTTCAGTATTTTGATGTGTCTGCTAAATCCAACTATCAGTTTGAAAAGCCTTTCTTGTGGCTGGCCAGAAGGCTTTCAGGGGACCCTAATCTTATGCTTGTAGAAGCCCCAGTTTTGGCACCAATTGACGTTCAGATTGACCCAGATCAGATGGCAGAAATTGAAAGAGAAAACGCTGAGCTTGCAACCTTACAAAATGCTCCGCTGCCTGCTGAAGATGAAGATGAAACTCTTGGTTAAAGATGCGTAATAATTAATTCATTTTATGAATTTTAAATTTTAATGTCTGATTTTTATCAATATAGTCCTCCAGGGTCTGCGCTAATGACTGTGAGAACTCCTCATACTAAACCAAAATCAAGGAACTCAGCAAGATCATTGCATAATTCACCTAACTCAGGATCATTGCCATTCATAGACAGAGCTGAAATAAAAACTGCTCCAAAACCAACAATATCTAATGAAAATACTGAAAGAGAGACAAGGCTGCTTACAAAGGAACCAAAAATATATAGAGCGACAAAAATTGTATTAAAAAATAATTATTCTTCAATGAGCTTTGGAAATGCTGAGTCATTCTTGAATATGAATATAGAAGAAATTGATGTTAATGAGCTTAGAAGGATTATGCAAGACCTAATTATTAAACAAAGAGAGCTGTTTAGAAATCTCACTGGAAGATGCGAAATATTAGGAAACATGATACGAGTTGTAGAAAATAGCGAAAATTTTTCAGAAAGGGAAGCTAAATCGTTAATCCAACTTATACACGAAATGGCTGAAACTGCTGCTAATACTTCCGAAGTAGAAATAAATTTTGGTGTAAAAAGCAGAGAGCTGGAGAGAAGAAATTTAGAATTTTCTGCTTTGAAAAGCAAATATGAGTCATTATTAAAAAGATCATATCAAACCGAAAATGAGAATAAAGATTTAAAAGAAAAATTAAAAAATCTTCAAGAAGAAAACGCGAGACAATCAAAACTCACCATGACAGAACGGCAAAGATTTTCACGTAGTTTTTAGATAGAAATCACATCAAAAATCCAATCACTTGAAGAAGGACTTCAAGCTATGGTCATGACTCAGGCTGGAAACAATGTGGATGTTGCTGGAAAATTAAAGGGTGCTATAAATGCTTTATTACGAGAAAGCCAAGACTACCGCAAAGAAATCCAAGAAATGTAAGAGATATTTAGGAAAAAAGAAAAAGATTTATTGGAAAACAATATACAAAGATTGAACAGAAAAGTGACAAGGCTGACTATAAAATTAAATGAAATAAAAAATAGACAAGCAAGAATTGAAGAGCTTGATTTACCAATTGTATATAAAATAAATTTCGAAGGAAAAGAAAGAGAAATGAATGAACCAAGAACTTTACAGTATAGAATTAATAATTTACCAAGTGAAAGAAAGCAATTTATGAATGACATCTTAGAGCATGGAACTCAAGCCTTAGCACAAATTTATGACACGCCCAACAAAATTGTATATTTAGATACAGTTGTCGAAAAAATGCTGAATTTAAATGATTTTGTTGAACAAGTAGGGCTGATAAGAAATGCTTTAGGAATAATCTCGAAAAGTGAAGATTTATATGCACTAATAAATTCTATTAATACCGAAATATCAGGATTGCTAAATGCAGAAAGATGCCATTTTTGGATATATGAAAAATCTACTGAAGAAATATGAACGCTTACAAATCATAATGAATATAAATTTAGAGCTGATATAGGCCTATTTGGGACTATTTTAAACCAAGGGGGATATATCAGTACCAATTCTCCGCAGCAAGAAAATAATTATTCTTCAGAAATTGAAAATAAGATTGGCTATCATACAAATTCTTTATTGTTGTATCCAGTAATGAATTATGAAATCCAACAAATTTTGGGTTTTTTGGAAGTTGTAAATAATTGTGCAGGACATTTCGAATATGATGATGAGTATTTAGCAGAATTAATTTTACCCACCATTTCATCACTTACATTAAAAACCTATTCAAATCACTCTATCGTCACTATGAATCGCATGAAAGATGATTTAGTTAAATGCTCAATCGACCTCTTAAAAGTTACTAACCGTAAAGATTTATTAAAAATTTCAGAAAAATGAATTTGCAGCATTTTTTCAATAAACCAATGCAGGATCTGCTTAGTTTGAGACAATAAAATGCAAAGATTATCTGGTGAAGAAGTAATAGATATCCCGAAAAACGTTGGATTATGTGGACTTGTTGCAGAATCCCAAATGTCTGAGCATATCAAGGATCCATATAATGATACCAGATTTAACTCAGCATGCGATTTGCAGGTGACTTTGCCTTTATTTTTTATTCCAATCACTAAGAAAAATCACACTATTGCAGTCTTGCAGATTCCTTATAAAAATTCAAAAAGCTCTTCGGCAAAGCACCATAGATTAGGCTTGAACCAAAGCCCAGCTATACAAGCATTTGGAAGCTTATTTGTTGGGTTTATTAAATTAGTTGAAGAAAGAGAAAAAAATAAAAACTAATACATTATTTAGGGTTTTCTATAGAAATTTCTAATTTTTTTGAAATTGTGAGCAGGGATTTTATATTTGGTATAGAATTCTAAAAGTTTTGATAGTAATTCTTCAGGGTTTAAGGAGGAGAGTTCTTGAAGAAATGGGGGAAGATCGTTTCTTTCGTTATTGAGAATATTTTTTATAAATAGTTTGATATTGGGATCTTCGTCTTCTTGAGGGGTATTTATTTCTTTTATTTCATCTTCTGGTAAAAAATAATAAGGAGGGAGATTATAGATTTGACCACAGCCACTGACAGATGCAATTTTATCTTGAACTTTGGCATGTAGAGCACGGTGCTGAGTTTCTAAGCTAGTTTCCATTTTATAAATAATTATAAAGTATAAGAATTTTTCAGTAGAGCCTTAATATGAAGCATTTTATATTAACTTTATCTCTTATTTAAAAATAATTAATAAAATTCTATTAACAAATTATATTTTAAATTTAAATTATGAGCTTTTGTATATGTCCTTTATGAGTAAAAATGGCTTGAAACTGATTTTCATTGCAATTATTGTTTAAATTCTTTAAAGAAAGCTTCTAAATTTTATAAAAGCTTAATTTCTTATCCCCATTAGGATAAAAATTTATATTTTATTAATATGGACCAGGACGCACAAACATCTCTTACCCGCTGTCCTTGTTGTGGAGGTATCCAAAATATTTCTGCTAAACCAAAATCTGATCCTTTACCCCACAAATATGCAATTCAACGTAATAAAGATGAACTTTGTAATTTAATCACATCTGGAGTCGATGCCAATGTAATTTCAGAAGTTGATTTTGCGACACCTTTGCATCGAGCTGCTGAGAGTGGGTCATTAGAATGTGCTCAGGTCCTTATAGCTCATGGTGCTCTACTTAATTTAACAGATTCTGCGGGCAAAACAGCTTTACATATTGTAATATTAACTTAGGCTGCTGAGCATGGACATGTTAATTTTGTTGGTTTCTTAATAGAGAAAGGTGCTAAAAAACTGTGCTGTAAAGGCTGTAGAAAATGCTCAATGTACTGTAAATTAGCCTTGAGGAAAAAACAAAAGAAAGAAGCATCTAAAATTTTGACGCCTCCAGATTCAGAAGACGAGCAAGAAAATGATCTAGATAAGCTTGATTTTATGGCAGAACTTGAAAAACTGAGGCCATCTCTTGGGAGTATTTGTGTGAATAAACTAGGAGATATAATAGACATCTCTAAATAGTTTAAAATTTAAATTAATTTAAGTTTCGCACAATTTTTCTTATAAATACATTTATTAATAGGGAAACCGGGCTGACTAATTTTTCATATTCTATGGCAAACGGAAATATAAATTTCGCATCAAAACCCCTGACTGATTTTTTAAAAATGTCAGCATCAAGTGAAGTTGATTAAAAAACACAGCTTCTGCATCTCTTAATTAATTATTATTATCTCTACTTCTTATACTTATTCCTAAAGTATATACTAAATTCTTCCTTGCCAGTATAATAATATTTAATTTTTGTAATGTATCACAAACCATATGGAAAACCTACATCTCTTAATCAGTCAGCAGTATCTTTACACAAAAAAAGCAATTCTGCTCTGCCTTCTCTACTACAAATAACAAATCCAAAACCGAAAGAAAAATTTATACGTAAAAAGCTAGGAAGGACAAATTCAGTCATCAATTTTTGAAATCCTTCTCCGACTCACAAAATAAGCAGCCATAATGAAAAAATCTTTACACCAATTATATCTAATTTCCAATCGAGAGGAAATAGCCCAAAAAATTATTCGAAAGGATTTGAATTATGCTATAAACTGTATCCAAGGCCATCTTTTATCTCAGGAACAGAAATAAAAACGAGTAAATACAAAAAATCGTTGAAAATTGATTATGATTTAAGTAATTTTGATACTGAAAGGTCAATACAGGCAGGAAATTATGGAAGACCTACATCGATATCTAGGAGAGCTTTAGGTAATTTAATTAGTGACCAAGAATCAGCGCCGCTTACACCGAATATGATTGGAAAATTAAATGCTCCTAGTTGTTTTTCAAGAATGGCAGAAGATTCTGATAAAGATGTGAAGTCTGATATAGAGAAAATACTAGAAAATTTACAGAGTAGTAGAGCTAGAAAGCATAAGTTTATTATGAGAAATAGTCGTAAATCTTTGTAAAATTAAATTAAAGCATATTATTAATTAATATCGATATTTTATGGCTTTAGGACTCAATCAAAATAATTATTAAGTCCTTTTTATAATTAAAATAACTAAATATTTAATCAATTAAACGAGAACCTTTATTTTATTTATTTAATAAATCTTATTTTATATTGGTTAATAAATATTGGATTGTAAAGATCTTTATAAAAAAACCCTTTATTATTAATTAGACGAATTTTATGGAATTTATTACATGATTAATAACTTATTAAAAAATTAAATATCTTTGATAACTAATAAAATGACTCTTTTTTATTTTAAATAAAGGGATAAAGAATACTTAAACTGTTGCACTTCATAATAAAATTAGATTAGAAACTCTCAATAAAATAAAAACAAATGCAAACCAGCATTAAATAAATGCGCATCTTAAATACCAAGAAGTAAGTTAACTCTAATATTAATTAAGTATAATTTATGTACAATATTGGTTAAAAGCTATAACTTTAAATGTGCTCTGCTGATATCTGTTAAGATTACGAAAATAAATTAAATTAATTATTTATAATGATATAATGGGAAATTACTGTTGCACAAGTCGTATTCGCTCAAATTCTGAATCAATATCTAAGCCACACAGCCGTTCTCCTTCGAGAGAACTTAGCAAAAAATCTACAATGACTTCAATAAAAAGTGGTAAAACAAGTCCACGTAAACCCCAAAAACAAGCTCCTAAAAAAGAGTTTGGTGACATATGGTTTCAATCCAACTCTTCAAAAGACACAAAAAAAACTAAAAAAAGGAATAAAACTTCAGCATCTTCTTTTCCTTTAGAATTATTCGAAACTCCTAAGCAAAAAGCTATTAAAAAATTTCCTTCGCCAATTACTGAAGCTCCATCAAATGATGAGTTATCAGACTCGTTCTATCATCGAAAATCTATGTCCTTCAAAGACTTTAGTAAGACGATTTTAGATGAGTCCTCTGAAGAGCTTGAGTACTTTTTAGAACAGGCAAAATCTCTGCCTCAAGTAGACAGAAAAAGGATATTAACTCTCTTAAATATTTATAAAAGCGAAATTCCAGAAGACCAAGAAGAAGTTTTTGATGGTTTTGCAGACATTGTGCTGCATGAATCATCAACCTACTCCAAGGATATGAGACTTCTGCTAACATCACACGCAATTTATATTGTGAGTAGCAAAGATATTAGCAGCTTAAATAGGAGGATCAATTTATTAAATATCAGCTTAATCTCAACAGAAAAATCCTTAACAAATGCAATATTCCATCTGGTTAAATCTGAGCTTCAGGGTGATTTATGGATATCCTGCAGCAATTTAATAGAGGTTCTCAAAGGAGTTGAATCTGTATATCAACATCTTATGAGAAGATATGTCCCAATATTGAAAAATCCATCACTAGGGAATTTGAAAAGTAAATTCAATTCAATAAGCCAAATGACGATCCAGTCAAATTTGACTGATGAAATGATAAAATTTTCAAATGCAATAATTAAAGATGGGAGAATAGGGGAAAATATAGTTTTTCATAGAAAAACCAGAAGACTCACAAACAGAAGAGCAGAATTAGACTGCATTGCTCTGCTAACGGATATGGCACTTTACTGTTTGAATGAAGAATATAAAATTGAGTCAAGAACTGAGATTAAAGATATAAAAGAAGTTACATTATCAGAATCAATGGACCAAGTTATAATACAAAAAGTGAATGGAGATGAAGAATTGTGGGTTCTACCATCAAAATTTGTAACGGAACTAGAAAAAGCTATTGCAGGGACAAAACAAAGAAGACTTACTGTTGTGATTAGCAATAAATCAGAGATGAATGATTTTGTAAAAAGTATTCAATAAAGGAATAATAATTTATTACAAATAAATTTGTAATTTAAAGAGTATTTTGAAAATTAATTTATCATATTATAAGATTTTCAATAAATTGATAAATTAAACTGAAATATATCAAGGTTTTAATTTATGTTTATTAATAAAAATTAATCAATTGAGAGGTTTATTTTTAATATCAAAAAGATTATGACTTATACCATTTTTTATTAATATTTTTGAATTTTAATATGCAAGCGGCCAAAAATTTGATTGAATAAAAAAATAAAAGATAATAAAGTTTATAATATTAAGAATTGTGTATTAAAACTATAAAATGATTATTGGCCTGCTTCAGGCTCATTTTCATTTGTAATTACTTTTCCATCTCCACTCTCAAATTCCACGATCACACACGATATATCATCAATCTTTGATGCTTCTTCCTCAACAATTGAAATCCACCGCGTTCTGGCCTCTTCACACAATAAATGCGCAATGCAGCTATTTCCTGGATTTGTCAAAGTATTCCCGCTCCATCCATCAATCCCTTTTTTGCATTTATCTCTATAAAACTCTACAAAATTTACTGCATCCTGGTTTGAAAATACATCCCATATCCCATCACTTGCAATTATAGCAAAGCAGTCACTGCCTTTATTATAAGGTAAACTAAAGCAAATCGGCTTAGAAATTACCCCTAATTTTTCTCCAATTTTGTCTCCGATGCATCTACTCATTGCAAGTCCTGGCTCATCATGATTCATTTCCCATATTCTATAAGGTCCGACTTTTTGCCCATTCTTATCAGTAAGTCTTTGGACTCTTCCGCCGCTTTCCACAATTCTTGTGAGCTCTTCAGAGTCATCTGGTTTCTGGTCTTTTGAGAGCTGGACTGGAATTATTTTGGTTTCAGGAGTTACATTTCTGTTAGAATATGCATTTTCTTGGAGGCGTCTTTCTTCGTTTAATGGACAGTTTTTGACTAATAATGATACTGGAGGTTGCTTGGTGGCTAATACAGCCCGAGAATCACCGACAGAAGCGATATAAAAAGTTGAATTATAAAATAGCCAAAGGACAGCTGTTGAACCAGAAGTGGTGGCATCGATTGATGATTTTGGATTTTTTAACTTAATATCACAGGTGCTGATAATTTTCCTCAGAAAATCAAAAGGGTCGTTCTAAGTGAAAAATACTTGATATTGTTGAGTTGAAATATGAAACTTACTTGTCACTTTTCCACAAAAATTTGAAATTTTGGTACCGTTTTCTCCATGCCCATCAAACACAGCACCCAAAATACTATCAGATTTTATCGATATGAGAGCATGATCTTGGCATTTAATGTGATCTAAATTGTTTATATAAACCCCAGGTAATATACACCCAGAAACTCACATTGTATTAGATTCAATATTGACTTGAATTGAAGAAACCATTAAAGGATGCGGTAATTCTAAACTTACACTTTGTCTTGTCGACAATCTCCTAATAGAGTTTCTCTTTTTTATGTTTAAATTTGCATTCATCGAAAACTCTCTCAAAGAGATAGTATCCTCTGATATAAATGTATTGGCGACAATATTTTTACTTCTGCATTCACAGCTTCCCATTTAATTAAATTTTTGTTAAATATGTCAAGTTCTCACATAAGGGTGACAGAAACTAAAAGTTATACTTCAAGCAGAATATCAAAAGTTGAGACTGAACATATGGCTCCATCACAGCTTCCATCAGCTCCTTTGGTTAGCTTTGATTTGCACTTCGATAATTTAAAGGTTATTTTTATTCAGGATTTTCTTAATAGTGTATCACAAACAGTTAATCAGCATGGGCTAATTATTAGCACCTTGACTGAAGAAATTAGAAGCAGAGTCACTACTACAGAATTAATTGATATTTTTAAAGGTTTTGGTGGGTCAATTAATGACGAACTTGGAGAAGTCAGGAAACATTCAAATGGCGATGATTGAAATAATTCTATTCAATATTGTCTTGGAAAAATAAAAATTTTAAGCGAAAACGTCAGAGACTTGAATAAATATAAAGCGATAACTGAAGAAAATGTAAAAAATATTAATGAAGATCTCAGTCAAAAATCCACAATTAATTTTGTGAAAACTTTCGTTAAGGCTAAAAAAAAGAAATTACAAAAAGAGGTAAAAATTAGATAGACCCAAGATGGACTAAAAAAACTGCAAATCGAGATGGCACAAAATGATGGAAAATTGGCAGAAAAAATAATGGAGCTAGAAAAGAAATTAGCTGACTTAGAATTAAATACTTTATGGAAAATAAAGGATTGCGAAGAGCTATTAAAAGTAAGAGTCAATGAAAAATTTGTATATGATGCCATACATGGAATTGAAGACAAAATAAAAAGAGAATTGATCCAGTTTAATGAAGGAAGTATGGCAAAATATGATAAACTTATCAAAGATTTACAAAAAGAAACTGAAAAATTTGAGCATGATTCTTTAGGGAAATTCAAAAATTTAAAAGATGAAATTAAAAACTTACAGGAACTCCTTAATAGGAAAAGCGATAAAGAAGTATGTATAAGAGAAATTGACGAAATAAGATCAATCCTTCAATCATTAAACTTAACCGAATTTCATGGAAAATTCAATGACATAAATATAAGAATTGACAAATTTGAAGAAAAAATTAGAGAACTCAAAAATATGCTTCCACAAAATAATAATTTAGAAGACGATATTGACTTATTGAAACAAATTCTTAATCATTTAAAAGATGATATTGATAAAAAGGTTGATAAAAGCATGATCGAAGAATTTTTAGCAAAAAATATGAATAAAGACCATCCTCCTGTGGTTCAAGAAAAAAATGATATGAATGAGTTCTGGAAGTTTAGAGAAAGAGTTATTGAGCAAATAAAAAATTTAGAAGCAAAAGTTGAAAAATTAGGGAAATTAGCAGACATAAGCTCTTTAAAGAAACTTGTAAATACTAAAGCTAGTGATGACGAGCTTAAAACTGGCTTGGGGTCTCATGAATTTAAAATTAACGAAATCGAGCGTGAAACAGCAAAAAATTCAAAAGAATTAGAAAATTTATTAGCAAATCTTAGAAAGCTGCAAGCGCTCATCACAGAAATGAGCCAAAAGTCAGGCTTCGCTTTAGTTGGCAGAAAAACTTTTTTGCCCAGCAACTGCTTATCATGCGGAAGAGGAGATGCAAATTTTGCTCCAGTCCAGCCCCATGTTTTAGGAAGGGACGGAAGACTATATAAAGCTGAAACTGGAGCTAAGACAACAGACTTCAGCTATATACAAAACGGAGAATATGATATCGGCAGCGAAGTCTTTTCTATTGACACTCATGAACAATTTCACTTCAGAAAAGTAATTGAAGAAGGGTCTCCGAGTGATTCCAGACAATTTAAAGCTCCACTAAATGTAGTTTTAGGCAAAGAAGTCCAAAAAAGCCTGATGAATACTTCTCTTACCAATAAAAAAATTAGGCCATTGAGTGCGAAAAGATAAATCATTTTAAAAGCATTTATTAGATTTTTCATTTCTATTCCGCCTTATTTTAAAGTCAAAATGATTAATTTGCCTTTTTCTTATTAAAAATAGGATTTTCATATTCTGTTTGATTTTTATCTCAAAATCTAAATTAAATAATGGAACAAAGGCTCACTCCCAGGAAAGCTGAAGTGCGTGAAAGGCCACAGATTTCATCATCAGCACGAGAAAGGGCAGAAGCCGCTAAAGCGTTTATTGAACAAAAATATTCCAAACTTAAACAAATAGAATCAGAAAAGCGCGAAGGGTGGGACCAATTAGCTCAAAAAATGAACGAGCTTAGCCTATCAACGACTGAACAAGAAATAATTCGACAAGAAATCCTACACAAAGAAGCGGAACAGCTGAGACAGTCTCGAAAGAGGATTTCGATTTTTGATTTTGAGCCGATTGCAATAATAGGAAGAGGTGCATTTGGCGAGGTAAGGGTGGTTAGAAGTAAACTATCTGGCGAAATATTAGCTTTGAAAAAAATGAATAAGTCTGAAATGGTCAGGAAAAATCAAGTCCAACATGTCAGAGCCGAAAGAAATGTCTTAGCCAAAGCAAATAATCCTTGGATTGTTGAGCTGAAATATTCATTTCAAGACGATAAATATCTGTATCTTGCTATGGAATATCTTCCAGGTGGCGATTTAATGAATATTCTGATAAAAAGAGACATTTTGCCTCAAGATGAAGCAAAATTTTATATTGCTGAAATGGTTTTAGCTGTTGATTCTTGCCACAAATTAAATTATATTCATAGAGATTTAAAGCCTGACAATGTATTAATTGATAGAGCAGGACACATAAAATTGTCTGATTTTGGTCTGTGTAAGCTGAGCGAAATCCAGACAGATAACCCTTATAGAAATTTGCGTAAACTAGAAGAAGATGCAAGAAATAAACAATATATAGATAGGAAAAGTGATTTTAGGAGAAACCGAGCACTAGCTTATTCCACTGTAGGGACCCCTGATTATATAGCTCCAGAAGTGTTTGGAAAAGAAGGCTACACAGAATCAATAGATTGGTGAAGTGTAGGAGTCATTTTATTTGAAATGGTTGTTGGCTACCCTCCATTTTTTTCTGACGAACCTTCTATTACTTGTCAAAAAATCCTCCATTGGCAAAAAACACTGGTAATTCCAAGGGAAGCAAATTTGAGACATTCTACAGTGGACTTAATTAGAAAACTTGTATGTGATGCAGAAAATAGGCTAGGAAATAGAGGAGTTGAAGAAATAAAGACACATCCATTTTTCGCAGGAGTTGATTGGGAAAATATAAGAAACACACGAGCTCCATGGGTTCCTGAGGTAAATTTTATTTAGCTAAGAAATGAATGAGACACAGCAAACTTCGACAATTTTGAAGAAACCGAGTCTTTTTACCCTCCAGAAGCTGTCAAAAAGCGAAAATCCAAAAAAGACAACCACTTCATCGGCTACACCTACAAAAAAGACGATGAAAATACTAGAACAAGCCTTGCGACCGCTCTACAAGAATTAGATGCAATAAAATACTCAATACCCAGCCCCAAAGTAAATTCTCAGCCCCAAGTCCAATCCAAAAGATTTGTAATAGACCCTGACGAATTTTACTCGAGCAAGCCATATTAAATTTACATACCAATTTGCATTAGAGAATTTACCAAAAATCTGGAATTATTTCCTTGAGATCCTTGTAAACATCTGACTGTCTTCCATTTCTTCTTTAACTGCAAATAATTCTTTTTTAAATCCAATTGAGGGTGGCGCTGATTCTCCCATATCATAAGTCATCCTCCTTTTCCTTTCTAAATTCTTCATAATATGAGGCCACAAGTCAGGCATGTTTTTGCTTTGGCGATGGAATTCTCCTACAGAGGATTTGTGGTAGAATAAGAGATAAGCTTTATCATTGACAATTTCAGATTCTTGAGTTTCACAGACGTCTTCGTCGTCGAATTTGTACCATTTATTGTCTCTGAAATTGCGGGCGACTGCGTAGTAGTGGCCGGCTTTTAGCTTGCCTTCGTGGTCGATTTTGGCAAAAAGGTCGTAGATTGGAGGTTCTTTTTGTTCGCTAGATACAAAACCTGATAAATCAAGACCGACTAAAGGAAAATCAACAAAGGCTTTATTTTTGCCTAAGTTTCCTTGAATATATTTAAATCTTTTTAAGTGGATAATTAAAATAGGTGGCACTTTCCATATATCAAACTTTTTATTTGACACCACAGGCTTTTCACAATGTGGACAAATCCAGCCTTTTTCCAAATTTTCGTCCTTAGTAAATTCATTTAAACATTCTTGTAGGGTTATCATTCCTGTCAATTTGGTTAATGGTAAACTTAGATACATAAACACATCAAATTTTCTAGAAAGATAATTGCATTCTTGGCATACCAGGGTTGATTTTAGCTGGCCTTGAAAGAGATCTACGATTACTGAAGAATTTCCTTTTAAATGGTCCTGCCATGCTTTTGCTGCTATAAACTCTTCACTATTTCCAGAAATCTTCAAGCTATTTAGCATTGGTGATTTTCCGACCCTATTTAAGTCTTCATGCATCTTGTCAAGCAGAAAAGAAAGGAATTCGTGCACGTCTTGTTCAGTTTCACGGTCAAATTGTGATCCATATTTGTATATGGTCTCAACCAAGTTTTTGGGGACAATGCAGTCATAAGACTCAATCCATTGGGTTGTTATTACTTCTGCGACAGAAAGGGTCAATTCGCCTTGAGTCCCATGTGGATTGTGTGTATTAATTTCGTCTTCATAGACTCCTGATAAAAAATAATCAGTTAGAGGCTGACAGTTGGAAAGACACTGCAAAGCTGAGTTTACAAAGCATGTTTTCCCTAGATTTTCTAGACCTCCTACCCCAAAAAGTGCTTCTTTTTCTACATGAGTGCTATTGAAGCGATTTGCAATTGAAATGTAGCCTTGAGTGATTTTTGCTGGAGGTGCGGTATCAGTGGAATTTTCTGTGGAGTCTTTTTTAGCTAATAGATCTTCATTTTGTTCAACGGATCTGCTGCAGCAGCCTGAGCCCATTTTACTAAGTTCAAAGTTTTAATAGAAAAAAAGAATGTAGTGAAAACTACAGAGAAATATGCATAACTTGTTTAATTTTTTTGCTTATTGAAACTGACCTATTTTAAGCAATTAGTCTTTATTAATGGAAGGAGCTTGTGAAATTTTTAATAATGGTATAGAGTGTTAGTGAGCAGAATTTTATAAATTTCGCAAATATGATGAATTGCAGAAATAAATGCGAATTATTAAAAATTATTGTTCCAAAACCATCAGAAAACCAAATTAGTTTACTTTTGTGATGCTACTTAAGAAATTCAGTTGCAAATTGAGCAAAAAGGGTTGCTTATGTTGTTTATTAAATAATCAGAATTTACATTTGAATATTTATATTAAATATTTATATTTATTCAATGTTGCTACGTCTCATGCAATTCATTCTTTTTAGTTTCTGCTGTCTATCTTGACTATTAGAAGATGAAGAAGGAGAATTAATTGAATTTACAGTATAATATGGCAGTCTTAATGCTTCCTCAGCAGAAGGTCGTCGATTTGGGTCTTTTTCTACAAGTTTCAAAAGTGTTTCAATGGCTTGTGCTGTGATATTATTCCAGCCAGAGCCTGCACATTCTATTGAACATTCTCTATTTTTCCGAATAATTTCATTTACCAGTTTGCTACTAAATGGCAGCCTTTGTGATAGCATTGCATAAAATACTATGCCAGCACCAAAAATATCTGCTTTGTGGCTTCAAGCTCTTTGGTTTAAAACTTCAGGAGCGATATATCCAGGTGTTCCACAAGAATTTTCTATATTTTCTGTAGTTTTACATGCAAGCCCAAAATCAATCAGTTTAAAATCTTCATCATTTTCATTGGAAACTAGTATTAGATTATCAGCCTTGATATCTCTATGAATAATATTTTTTGAATTTAAATACGACAAAATATTTAATAATTTTGACATTAATTTTGCAGCAATTTTTTCTGAGTAAGGGCCTTTATTGCGGATTCTTTGACAAAGATTGTCGCCTGAAAGATAATCCAAGACTAGATAGACGTAGCCATCAGATTCATAGACTTTATGAAGCTTAGCTATACCTGGATGGTTTAGCTTTCTTAATATGGATATTTCGTTTTTAATACTTTTTTTAGCTTCAATTTGATTAGAAAATTGGGATTTATTTATTGCTTTTATCGCAAATTCTTTGTTTGTGCTCTTATCAATAGCCAAATAAACTAGAGAAAAAGTTCCATGGCCAATTTTTTTGATAAAATCGAAATCGTCTTCTATATCATTACAGATCCCAACTTTTGATAAATGGAAAAGTCATTGGTCTAGATGAAGAGAAGAATCTATATAAAAATCTTTATTAAGCTGTCCTTGGCTTAAATTAAATCCATACCTTTCGTTTTGGCCTGAAGATTCATAAAATGGCTTAACCGTTTTTCAGCATATGGAAATTTCCTTTTCGAAATCCAATTCATTTTCCATATACATATATAATTTTTTTTTAGTAAGGAGAAATTTTCGACGTTGTAAAAATCCTCATTTAGTAACAACCCATAAATAATCAATAAAGACTGTATTCTTTGCTTTTGAAGTGGGTACTGCTTGTGATTTTACCCAAAATTTTTCTTTTACGTTTCCCTCTGAAATATTAAGAACAGAATTCATTTTAATAATTATGGATATAAATCTATATTTGAGTTTATTACTTTGTAAATTTATAATTTAAATCAAGTAGTTGTTACAGATTATTGTTTTACTGCTTGAAATCAGAATTAATTTAAATTGATGATCTTAAAACATAAGTATGATGAATGCTATCCTAGCTCCTTTGCACCTTCTGCGATTTTTAAAGTTTTCAAAATTTAGCAAGGCTAAAGCTTATTTATTTCTCTCATTTAGCTTTAATTTTATAAATTTATTTAGCACATTAAGTTAATTTTAGAGCTGTTACAATTAATTCAATATTCAAATAAAGAAGATTTTTCAAATTAAAGTTCAATCTCATGCATTTAGCTTGAAAAGATAAAAAATATTTTATTATATTCTTCAGATATAATAAATGGAGTATGATTTTTTCAAAACATAAACTTTTTCTAATAAAAACATTATAATTCGGATTCCAAAACTTCAAATTTGAGGATTAAGCTCATCAATCTAACCCATCAAATTTTTTATTCAGAAATTTAATTTGAAGATTTCATTTTTATTTTTATTTTTACTAAGTCAATTATATCTAAATGATAAATATCCAAACATAAAGATTTAAATTAAAATTAAAAATGCATTATTATAAAATTTATTAAGTCTCTGCTTCTAAAATTTTTAGTCCAAATTTCTTTTAATAAAACTGTTTAATCAAGGGTTGAATATTTTTATTATCTTTAAATTATTAAATAGTCTAAAAAATTTATATTCTATAATATCTATTTAAAACGGCAACTTGATAGCAACTGATAAGCATAATTGACTTGCTTTAGGCATATAAGTTTTGATGCTAAGCAAAGAATTACCCTGATATAATGATAAGAACCATAATGGAACTCTCTTAGCCGGTCGCTCTAATGCCTTCATCAGAATATTGTTATATTTGCCTTGTTCAAATTTATATCTTAGAGAGTGATTCTCCAAGGAGAAAAAAATCCTTTGACCAATATATTATTCTGCTTAAAAACTAAAAAATATAATTTAGCATTATTGAAAATGTGTTCTTTTATATGAGAAAATACACGATTTACTGAAAAAAATGATATGAAAGAATTTTTCTCCTAAAAGAAGTAGCACAAATAAGTGGTATAAAGGGATGCCATGAAACGTCTCTAACCAATTTTTTTTCAGGTGGGTTTACTTTAACAATATCTTCAAGAATTCTTACTGTTTTTCCAGTAATAGAATCAAAAATATACACATTCCCATCATTGCTTCCAGAATAAATAAACCGATTCCCCGTTGTAAATAAAGGCGAAAAATAGCATTTTATGCAGGTTTTTCTTACAACATGTCCTCTAAAAGTTAGCAGAGAAGAATCAGCTATAAGTCTTTTTTTATAATTTTTCAATGGATAGTCTTCCCATCTATAGTCAAAATATGTCTGATATCGGTGGCTTCTTTTGAAATCTATATAGGCCTTTTGGCTTGTCATAGTTCTTATATCTCATAATTTAAGTGTTTGGTCTTTACTGTTTGAAATTAAAGAAATCCCATTTGAGTGAGGAGACACATGAGTTATTCCTTCTCTATGACCAATTAGCACACCATGTGGGGAGCCGTCAGAATTTAAACATCTCAAGTCTCATATTTTGATGCAGGATTCATCAGAGCCTGAAACTACGATATTTTCCTTCTCAGGGTCTAAAAAACAAATAGAATTCACGTCATCATCATGTGCTTTTTGCAAATTATTAATATTTTGCCTCTTTATTAAATCATAAAGCACTATAGACTTTCTATTAGTGCTAAAAATAACACTGCTTCCATCTCCAGAGAATTTGACACTAAAAATTCCGGTATCGGCGTCAACTTCATCGTAAGTAGAAATGCCATCAAAATGCATATATTGGCTTGTTTCATTATTTTCTACAGTAACTAGTCTAAGTTTAGAATCAACTGCACATAGAATGATAAATTTTTCACAAGGACTTATATCCATATCACTGTATGCTCAAAACGGGTCATCTGTTGTAAGAGATTTTTGAAGTGTTCAATTAAAAGGATCTATTGTGTTGAAAATCATAATTTGCCGCTTAGAAGTGCAACAATAAATATTTCCAGTCTGTGAAAATTGCCCATTATAAGCTCAGCTATCAAATTCAGTACTTTCTGAATAATACTAAATATGTAATACAGTATTCGGGATTAGCTTATTGGAGCAGGATGGATTTCAAGAATGAATAAGTCCGTATTCCCTTTGAGAAATGAGATTTTGGATTGACCTATTTTCTAAATCTTGAGGTTCAAGAAAGACATCAGAAAAGCATTTGTTATCTGGAATATCATCTGCTGATAGAAAAGGCTGGTTTATTGCATTTATAAATAAAAGCCCATTCATTAAATATTAAGACAATTTTAATCTCATTTAACATATTTTTACAGTAGAAAAGGTTAATCTCAGAAAAAATGAATATTTTTAATTCTAATGTTATTATAGTTTAATTTAGAAATTATTCATTATAATTAGACAAAGCCTTAGCATTAATAATAGTTATAAATAAACACTAAAAGATTCATAAGATCTACTTTATAATTTCTATCTCCTATTTTATTAAATACTTTGCTCATACTTAATCTGACCAGTCATATTTTATTACTATTTCTTTTAAAATTTTTTTCTAATCTTCACTAGTTGAGCCCAACAAAAATTATCCCAAATGAGTGCATTAAAATCTATGTTACAGCTAAATTATAAGCAAAGAATCTTTGCGCGTTTCTTCTTCCATAAGAATCGACAAATTCACCGGCAGCGACATCTGCAGCGGATTTGTTTTGAGCAGCTTCGGGCCAATTAAAGTTTGTACATGGCTTACTTTACTTTCAATTCCTCTCATTTCTTCTCTTTCAAATTCAGCTTCATTTCTTACGAGTTCCATATTTTGTTTATTTTTAATAATTTCTCTAAAAAGTTTCGAAGATTTCCTATTTTTTGTTTGCCCATACAAATGAATAGCATCAACTTTTAGAATCCCATCTTCCAGTTCTGATATAAGATTTTCTAATTCTTTACTATACCCTTCTTGATAAAGTTTATATAAGCATTCATATCTTCTTCATAACGGAAATGTACAATCTGCTGCAATTTCATAATCACCTTTTTCTTCATTTTCTGCAACATCAGCGCTGATTTCTTCTTTTGAGTTTGCCATAACTTGCTTTTTGAGCTGCTCTTTTTCGGCTTGAGCGATAAACTTATAAACTGCTAAATCGCCTTTGGAAGTTTCTTTAGGGGTTTTTCCTTCTTTATTTTTAATGTAGACTTCGCAGCCTCCTTCTATTAAAGCTTGGACAGCTTTAAAATGCCCGGAATGTGACGCTAAATGCAAAGGAGTCCACTCTTGAGATCCGCCGACTATATTTATGTCAAAAGGGTTTTTGTTTTCTTTTCGAAGCTTTGAATTTTGGTTTATCGCTCAGAAAATCGCTGAAGAATGTCCTCTTCTTGCAGCCATGTGTAGAGCAGTCCAATTTTCATAATTCACTGCATTAACTTCGACTCCTGCATCAAGCAGCATGTCAGCGATTAGTGTGCATTTTCTTTTATGCTTTCCAAACACCCCCATCAGAATATGCAGTGGGGTGTTTCCATCACAATCCCTCGAATTGACATCAGCTCCTGCTTTTAATAGTGCTCTTACAAGCCAAGCTTCAGCTTTATAAACAGCTAAATGCATAGGTGACCCAATATTCCCTCCTCCTTCATTTACGCTAATTCCTGACTCCAAAAGTAATTTTGAGGCTCCAATTTTATCAGATTTCAAAGCTAATACAAGTGGTGAAAATCCTTCACTATCAAAATTATTTATTTCCACCCCTGCATCAATTAATCCTTGAATAACCCCACAATCTCCATTACTTGCTGCAATATGCAATAAAGTCCTATTCCTAGCGTCAACTCTGTTAATATCAAATTCATCCTGACTAAAATGCTTTAAAAAGTGAGCCAAATCGCAATCTTGTTGCTTTTTTTTGGCTAATTTTTGAAATAAACATCTTAAACTTCCAATCATCGCCTCTCCAATATGCCCTTTAAGGATCCTTGGCAACGGTGGAAATGTGTAGCGAAACCATTCAAGACTGAGCTCGGTAAGCTGCTCTAGTTTAGCTATAGATACAGGAAGGGCTGAATAGTCATTCCCATGAAGATACAAAACTTGTAAATGCTTCAATTGGCCGATTTCTGTAGGAAGCACCTTTATTTGGTTGTCAGAAATTACAAGGGACTCCAGCTTTTTCAGATTTATGATTTCTTTTGGAAGGCAAAACAGTGAATTGTTACTGAATGATAGAGAAGTTAGAGATGTGAGCGAAAAAAGCTCAATTGGCAGGGTGCTAAGGTGGTTAGAGTCAAGTTTTAAGGTCTTGAGATATTGAAATGCTGAGATTTCTTCAGTGAGAATGTCAAGTTTGTTTCCTCTTAAATCGAGTGATCTTAAATGTGTGAGATGAAAAATTGGGGATTTGTGGAGATTGGTGATTTCATTTCCCCGCAAATCAAGATGAAGGATTCGGTCCCAGCTGCCTTCGAAGAGTTCTTTATTTAAAGTGGAAAGTGAAGACTCTTTTAGAATTAGCTCGCCAGTTGGAGTTAGGAGAGTGCCTACATTTGAAAGAGGTTTTGACATAATTCAAATAAAAATTTAAAAGTAATTCGGAGATTTATGACTTTCTTTTAGGACAGTATAAACAAGAGGATTTTGATATTTTTGGTTGATGAAAACAACAATAGTGCGCGGTGACTCTTTTTATATATGAAAATTATAATTATCTATATTATCATAAATGCATGATTAATATATTTAAAAATATTATCATTCTGACGGAGCTTATTATTAATTAATATAGCATAAATTTGTAGTAAATACTATCATTGCTAATATATTTGCAGCATTAGTCTTGTTAAAATTATTTAATTATATTTTTGCAAGAAAAAAATTAAATTTCAAAAATCTCAAAGCTAAAAACAAATCAAAAGAATCCGCTCAAGCCTCTACCCAATCTTATGGTAATAAACGTTTCTCTGATGCTTATTTTCTTTATTCACCTAAAGAAAATAATAAGACTACTACTAAAGATATTTATTTTCCTCACTCAGCTAAAATGGATTCTCTAGATGAGGTGAAAGACCATATCAGATTTTCTATTAGCAAAATTCAAAGAAGTCTAAGAATATTTCACTCAAAACTCCAAAAAGCCCAAGAAAGGTTCCTTCACCGAATAACAGCTCGACGTGGATGGTCCCTTGAGCCAGTCTATATTATAGGGACTTTTTCAAAGATGCCATGGGAAGATCGCATCCCGATGACTTATTCACTCTCACAAAAAGACTTTTTCATTGAGCTGTGACTTGCACCAGAGGTTGAATTTCTCCTCGTCAAAAAAGATTTTAAATTCCTTATTGACGATTTCCCTAAAAGGCTTAACAAATCAGGAATTTTGGTGAATTATATCCCGAGGCTCAACACTCACCATACTGAAATATACAGGCCGATTAAAAAGAGCATGCCGAAATGCTCTGCATTTCGGTTCAAAAGCGGAGGATGCAGCATTGGGAAACATCCTGATTTTAATGAAGACGCTTATTTTATAACCCCTTCAGTAATTGGAGTCGCTGACGGAGTAGGAGGCTGTCTATGTGATTTTGGGATTTCTAGCGCCGACTTTGCGAGCGAACTGATGAGTTATTGTAAAGAATACGCTCAAAATATCGATTTAAATGATTTAAATATATCAGAAAAAGCTTTCAATGCCAGAAAATTGTGCAAAGAAATAGTCAGTAAAGCGTATTCCCAGGTCATGAGCGGAGGAAGCACAACTTATCTTTTGGCGTCAATTTATGGGAGAAGGCTGCATATTTCAAATTTAGGGGACAGTGGATTGATGATAATTCGGTTCACTAACAATAAGGGGAAAATCTTGTTTCAAACGTCTGCTAAGCAGCATTCGTTTAACACCCCTTTTCAGCTGTCAAGGAAATTTTCGGCAAAGCAGATGAAGTGAGAACAGGATCAGAAAAAAGCAAAAAATGAAATTAGTGATCATATTAATGATGCAGATGATTATATGATCAGTGTAGAAATCGGGGATATCGTTATTATGGGCTCTGATGGAGTATGAGATAACTTGTATAGTGAAGAAATTTTGAGTGAAGTAGAAAGATGCTATCACACAGGGGAAATTAACCCAGAAGAAGTTGCAAATAATATTGCGAATTTGGCAAAGATGAAGTCAATTGGAGGGTCGAACACTCCTTTTGGGGATGAAGTTAAGAGGAAAATGGGGCAAGAATGGAATGGTGGAAAGAAAGATGATATTACAGTTGTTTTATCATTAGTACTGCCAGGAGATGATATAAATTAATGCTTATATTAAAATTCAATTAATAATGAGAATTCTCAAAGGAAAATCCAAAAAGCAAATCCTTAGTATCCCACAAGTGTTACAAAAAATCGAAGCTTTAGACGCCAAAACCAAGCGAATAGCCCACTTGCTCGGCTATCGTAGCAACGAAATATCAAAAACTTTCCGTCAAATGTTAACAATGTGCAACTCTGTATCTATCATTTTTTTACAGTTTGATTTATTACACGCAGCTCTCTATATTCTTTTAAAAGCAGCTGAAACTGATGTCTGTATGTTTTTTGAAGGAAACTCATTAGATAGAATTTGACATGGCAGAGTCCTCGTCTATTGCAATCTTGGCTATTTTTTACATAGAATTGATGACTACACAGGCAGTTTAAAATTTCTTTATGATGCTGAAAGCCTTATACTTGAAATTAAAGATATGAAAAGAAGGACAACGGTGCTACACACAGGAGATATAATGCTTGCGCATGCTTCTATAGCGTTTTTAGTGTTATGCAGAATTGAGAGATTTAAAGAAGCTGAGCAGTATCTAGAAATCCTTACAACACAATTTAATTCTATAATAAAAGGAAGAAGAAGTAAAATAAATAGCACTGGGCTGTCAAATTTGTATTGTCTTATACATCTGTCGATTGAACTTTTTAGGGTCATGAAAGGAGTTGATATGGAAGAAGCAATTTCGAGCTGTAAAGCAGCATTAGAAAATGTGAAAAATGAAAAAACAGCTGCGATGACGCTACTTGAGCGATTTTCACAGTCAAAAGAATATAATGAAGGGCTTGATATTTTAATGTCTGATGAATTTCAGAGCGTTATGTTCATAACAGCCTTTTTTCCCTTCATAGGCACTTCCACCCCTATAATTAACTTCACCGAGCTTTGTCAAGCCCAAGAGAGAGCTCGATTCAGCCCTATCACAAAAGCAGACATCCCCGGCATGATTGCTCCAAATCTCAGTCCCAATGATTTACCTGATAACTATTCTTTGATAATGAAAACTGCACTAGCCTCTGTTAAAGGTCATAATTAGTATTAATTACATTACGAATTCGACAAATATCGTTGCCTTATAGCAGATATTTCTTCTTTTCTCCTCTTTTCTATCTCTTGTACAGCGTTTTCTATTTCTTCTCCTAATGTATCATTCATGGTCTTTATAAGTGAGCCAATCAGCAACGATTCGCCCATACTTTGGATTTCTATGATTTGTTCTTGATAGCTTTCAGTAAGTTTTCTTTTTACATTAATTTTTTCTTCTATATATTTTTCCATGACTTTTTCTACCTCTTCTTCAAATAGCTCTATATTTGACTTTTTAGGGGCGCCTCCACTTTTATCACTTTCTTCAAGGAATTTCTTTAATCCTAAAGATCCTGCAGAAAAGGTATTTGATCGAAAATCTCGTCGATCTATAGAAGCTGAGCGCTGATTAACTCTTTCTCTAAGCCTTGAATTCAAATTTTCAGCCTGTGATTGTAAGTTTTCCTGTATTCTTTTGCTTGCTGAGCTACTTTCAGTTGTGTGAGATAAAATAGCTTTTTCAGCATTTCTTTCTATCGTTATGTCTTTATTGGGAGGGGAGTTAAGCAACTTTGCCTTAATTTTTTGTTTCTCTTCAGCACGTTTCCTATAAGTGTCACGAACAGATTCAGGTGTAGGAGTGAGGCTGGATCTTAATGGCTTTTGTGGATTTTGATAATCTTTTATTACTTTTAAGACTTCTTCTCTTGCAAGAAATTTCTGCATGCGGTCTTGGTAATGTAAATATCTTGGGTCTTTAATAGATTCTAATTGTTCTATAGCTTGGGAATATAGGGCTAAAAGTCTTTGAATCATAGGAAAACTAACACAAAAATCGAGCTCACCTTCTAAATCGAGAACTTCTTGAGCAAAGGTTGGAGAAAGGACTGGCAGGGAGTCATCAGGATAGTCGTCAGGAACTGTTTTTGACTGGTGCTTTCTTCCAAACATCATATGCATATAAATAACTAATTATCTTCGCCATCTTCTAGGAAATCAAGATTAGTATATTAAGAATTAATATTTTTTGAAATAAGCATAAATACTTAAGGTTTGTGAAGATTTGTATGCTCTTTTTATTCTGTTGCTGAGTCTATAAATTTTGGAATGGCTATCAGATATCGTCTATTTTTAAAAGATTGAATATTTAATTTGAATTTAGATTTCATTATGAGAAAATTCAAAACAAGATGCCAGAAATTTATATATGATTAAAAATCTTAATTATTTTATTGGCATATAAAAGCCATTATATGGTTTTCTCTGTACTTTTGATTTTGAATATAAAATCACTCTCTTTGTCAGGATATTGGTGCTCGTTAATAAAAAAATAAGAAAGGCTTAGATTATAAAATTTATCTACTAAAATTGCAATCCATAAATGCATGACACTAATAATTATCAAATTTTATAATATTTTTAATTTTGCTGTTTTAGCCCCTCTGAACATAAACAAATAGCTAAAATTAAAAAAATTATTAATGATCTTTGAGGGAACCCACAAAATAAATTTCTGAAGAATTGATAGCCTTAGCAATAATTAAGGATAAATAAGGAGTACCAAAAATCTTTGAATAAGTTTGCAAAAATTATTGATAAGAAAACTAAAAAAAAATTAGACTAGCAGTCATCATAATCTCAATAAAAATCAAATTGAAATACAAAATGCATATACAAGATTATCTAAATTTCTGATATAAACTGAGCCATAATTTTCGATAGATAAAAAAAATGCCAGCTTTCCCAATAGAATTAACAAACGATTTTGAAGTAGAGGATTACATTAATGGAGGTTCTTACGGAACGGTCTATAAAGTTATAAAGAAAAGTAACTTTTATATAGGTAACGGAAAAATATACGCAATGAAGGCTGTAGTTAGGACAGCATCGAGCTGGAAAGACATCGAAACCGAGTTACAAGTGCTTTCTTGGGTTAATCCATATAAGCTTCAACTAGAATGCTTTTATGTGGATGGTGATAAGTTCTTTATGATAATTGATTATTGCAGAAATGGTGATTTGCTTAAAGCAATATGTGACAAAATACATGACAATGAAGAATTCAAAGAAGACGAAATCTGAAAATATTTTATACAAATTTGCATTGGGCTCGAATCTTTACATTACAACAGATTTATTCATCGAGATCTTCATCCGCAAAATATCCTTTTAGATGAAAATAATGACATTAAAATAGCTGATTTTGGGATTTCTCGCTTGCTACCAACAAAAACTGTTCAGGGAGTCCCAGCTTATTATTCTCCTAGGACACATAGTGGAGATATCCAAACACAAGAGAGTGACGTTTGGGGAATTGGATGCATTTTGTATTTTCTGTGTAATCTTGAGCATCCTTTTGATTCCAATCCGAACAAAATAATAAATGAGCCACACAAACCAATAAGAAGTCAATACTCTGATGAACTAAAATACATAGTTGACTGGTGTTTAAGGAAACAAAGGGGAGAAAGGCCAACAATTCTTGATATATTATCTAAAGAATTTATAGTCCAGAAAGCTCAAAGTTTAGGGATTAAAATTCCACAAACATCAGTTATGAATGCAGCTGTTATCCAAATTCTACTAAATAAAGAATGGGAAAAAAATAAAGTACTTAAAAAAAGGCTGTCTAAATGCCAAAATGATAATAAGATGCAAAAAGAGGAAATTGAATCGCAAAAAGCAGAAATAACTCGATTGGGTAGCATAATTGAAGAAATAAATCGCAAACTTAAAACAGCAGAAGAAACTCTTAGCCAAAATATTTTAAATTCAATGACTTTAAAAAAATTAAGAGACAAAAGTTCTGAAATTTTTAATAGGCCGAATGCTCCGGAGTTAGAGCAAGAGTTCCGAAGGACTTGCTCTTCATATAATAGTGTTCAGGATCATTTGCTTATGCAGGCTTATCAAGACTATACTAGAATTTATCACCAAAAAACATCAATTTATAGCCTTCAAGAAAAAGATAATAGAACTAATTTATTGGTTTGCAATACTGAAAATGAAAGTGCAGAAGCCATAGTTTTTGAAACTCTAAATCAGCTAAACAATGGCACATGCATAGCCCAACTTCCAAATGGTAAGCTATTTTGTTTTGGTGCATATCCAGCTAATGGGATTGCGTTGATAATTGGCGCAAATGGAGAAGTCCAAAATCTTCCATCCTGATTCGCTTGTAGACTTTCATCAGCTATATATTTCAACAAAAATATATATTGCTTTGGAGGGATAGACAATTGTAGTTATTTGAATTTATCTCTTAGATTTGATTTAGAGGGAAATCAATGAATTAGATTGGCTCCTCTGCCAGAAAGTGATTGGCGCTGCAATTCTATAATATTTCATCAGGACATTTTGATTTCTGGGTACAATTATGGAAATCTTTTACGATATTCAATTAATAACAACTCTTTCAATACAATTCCCTATGAATTTGCAAAACAAAAAAGAAAGATCTTAATAAATGCAGAGAAGTTGTATTTAATTGAATGCAACTTAGGATCAATCTATGAAAGTGAAATTGGGAGCGACACAAATTGGAGACGGATTGCAGATTCACCAATCAATTTTAATCCTGATCAAGTGTATTGTGCATACAACAAAGGAGCAATATATATTGGATTCACGATCTTTGAAACCATCAAACATTGCAAGTTTAATCTGAATACAAAAAGATTGACTGAATTTCTTTAAATTAAATTATCTCAAAACAAGGTTTTTATCGTTTATAAATATTTAGTAAATAAACATGATATGATGCTGGTAATTAAATATAATTAAATTTCAATAAATCAATAACTATGATGAATTTATATGCAGGACAAGGGTGCTTTGAGTCAAAGTGTATATTGGCGCTGATTATGCCTCCAAGCTGCATATTTAAAACTGCGCAATAAGACTAATATTAGATTTTATTTTTAAAGCCACATGAATAATCAATAGAAGAAATTGTTAAAATTGGATTCAAAGCATGGAAAACTAAAAAAAAATTTTAAATTTCTTTAGTAAGTATTGGAAAGCTCACCATGATGATCCATCAAACGAAGAATTATTTCAGTAAATCCAATCAAGGCTTGACCATGTGAAGAGAAATTATTAGAAATTATTTGTGAATTTAATGAATTTACATAATTTATAGTCAAAATAAAGTCTTCAATAAATTACATGCCACCTTAAAAAATATATTTCTGAATTAAATATAGTTCTGCATTAATAGATCAAATTAAAATCTAATAAAAGTAAGATAAAACAAAATAAACTGTTAATAAGTAAAAGATTACCTATTTAAACCAGCTTGCTATTCACTATATACCCCATTCTTCTTGCAGCCCATGCTCCTAGTTTCGGTCCCAAAGAAGTTGAGGCATACAGAAAAAGTGCTGGATACATCATATTTTTCACAATTTTTACCAGATGGTCAATCGAAAACTCATTTTTTCCTTCTTCTTCCTTTTCCTCACATTCCTTCTCATCCTCATCAAAGTCTTCATAGCAATCACTATTCACATGCTTCTTTATCTCTTCATCCTCCATTTTATTATTCCTTAATAACCAAAGTAACTTAATTTATCTTAACTCTGATTTTGAAGACCCTTCTTTGGCTGTCTCTGCAGCTGCAACAATAACGAAGGGTTTTTCACTTTAATCGCAGCGTTCACATCTTGCAGACGAGCTTGGACAATAGCGAGCTTGCTTTTAACCGCGTTATAGCGATAAGTAATCTGCTGGCGGACCATTTCTTCAGTGCTGGCTAAGAAGTCTAAGGAAAGGAGCTCAATGAACTTGTACTCCATGTTCTGGATGAAGTCAAGACGAGCGCGGCCATCTCTATGCATAATGAAGACGGCCAAGAAGTTGTGAGGCTCCTTGATGCAAGAGTTCAGCATCCTTATCATGATTGTAGGGAGCTCTGAGAAGTCGATCATCAGTTTTTGGGATTGCTGCAGTTGTTGGAAGCTGGCTTCGTCTAAAGCGTGGATATAGTGGAAGAAAAGGTCGTTCTCACTTGTAAGCTCGACTTTTACGTGCTGAGGGTTGTTGTTGTCGCCGAGGACCAGGAGCTTTACTTTGATGGCTTCGAGGGTCCCGACTTCTTGAGGGCCGCTTCCTGACTCTTGAATTCTGAGCTCGAATGGGACTTCTCGGTCATATGCTACATGGTGGCCTTCGCTGAGGCTGGGGTCCATCTCTTCGATAGCTGAGAAGTCAAAGGAGTTGATTAAACTGTCTCCACGTTCGTCATGCATCTTTATTGAATTTATGAATTGGTTTGAATGAGAAAAAAGAAATGGAGACTTTTTTTATAGTCAGTTTTCTCCTTGGTTTTTTATTTTATAATTTAAATTACTTAGAGTTTTTCAGCGGCATTTTGCTGTGGTTTTCCTCTGCTGTTACCTCTACTGCTTATAGAAGGAGTTCTTGTCCCAGGACCACACAATATTCTAATTACTGAATGTAATTTTTCAGCAAGAACTACAGTTTCTGGTTGATTTGCTAAAGCTTGCTCGATTTCTTCTTCATTAAAAGGAACAGTTTGTGCAAGTCTTACAAGGGTCTCAAGAAAATCAGGGAATAACATTTGTGAGTCTTTGGCGCTTGAAAAAAATAAGGTGTCCTCACAGAGCTGTTGAAGATTTTCTTTGGTAATGACTTCTGCTAGCTGCTCAGACTCCATAATCAAGTTTATAAAGTCCTGAACTTTCAGCTCAATTCTAATTCCCTGTGAAGGTGTCGCTTTGGCCATATACTTGGTCACAAGAAAATCAGCATTTTCCATAAAAAGTTCAAAAATTTCTGGTTTAAGGAGCTCTGATTTTACGTAATCTTGTAGCCAGACTGCTTTACTTTTAGCAATAGTTTCAATTACAGTTATATAGCCTGTATCTTCTGGGTGCTTGAATTCAGAAAACCTAACTAAAAGCAATAAAAACATTTGGAGACTGATAGTAGGAGCTAAAACATCAGTCATTGCATTATCTAAATCGTCACCGAACTCTATTACAGTCTGAACAATTTCGTCAGAATCAGTTATTAAATCAAAAGTCCTCAGAATGTGGAAAAAATCATGAGCGGAAATCATCTCTTCGTCAGGCAGGTGAAAATAAGTGTACAATGTAAACACGTCGTATAATAGAGGAAAATGAGCTGCAAGAGATGCAGGGGCATCTGGCCATACGTCATATAAAGTCTTCACTGGGATGTTTGGCTGAGTTTCTTCTTGTTGCAGCTGCTCCTGGGCTTTTTTTAGGGCTTCTTCTTCTTTTTTTCTCTGCTCTTGTTCTTCTTGTATCATAGCTTCTTTGTGCTTTTTCTTGCTCCATGGGTCTGGGAACAACCCAACTGATACATTTATTTTTTCATCATTCCCCAGCTCTCTAGGCTCAGAATTTTCATTTTCTCTCTGTGGAGAAATCTCACAAACTTTCATGATTTTGACCTCCCCAAACGGTAAGTTAAGCTCACCTCTGAATTCTTTTCTTGCCATATCTACTGGGTAAAGCTCGACTTCTCTATTTCCTTGAACCTCTTCACTGAATTCTTTTTCGAGTTCTTTGAAGATGGTATAAGTGAATTTCACAAGCACAATTGAATGCTGCCGATTGGAAATTGTGAAGTCAGTTTTAGTTGGCCTGAAAAGAAACTTGCAGCTCATTATGTTCCTTTGACTACCGAAAGCTTGGTCATATCATTCTATGTACTTAGGATTTGGAGGTTGAGTAAGGTCTCTGAGGGTTACAAAGACTTCGTCACCGTCATGCAGGGCAATATTGATGCGCCATCGAGGATGATGAGCTGCTCCATCAACGTTGCAGAGATAAGTAGGAATGTATTGGCCTTTAGGATAAGCTTCTTTTCCATACAGGAATGCAGCACTTAAGGCGAGCCATGCCAGATCTTGAATGCCTGATCCACAGTTGACTTCATAAACTTGTTCCTTTATATGAACTTTGATTTTCATAACTTATTTATATGAAGTAAATTTATATTAAATTTATTTTGATTTTAACGATGGCCGAAATGTGCAGCTTTGCAGTTCTTGGTGCTCCTTCATTTCTTTTTGCTTAGCCAGTTTCAATTGATTTAGTTTAGTTGTCATAACAGAACGCTCATAGATGTCTTCTGGCAATGATGACCTTGATTTTTCTGCAAGTTTAATAGACTTTTCACTAATAAGCACTGGAGCTTCTTGGCTTGTTTCTTGCTGCTTAATTTCTGCAATGGTTTCTCTTTTAAGAAGATGAGCTCTTTCTTCAACAGTAAGAGTATTGCAAAGATCTTCCAATTTTTCAGCGAATTCGTTAAATTCCATAGGCACTTCGGAGTTTTCTATTTCAGTGAAAATTGGGGTTAAAATGGCCAGGTTTTTGCCATCAAGCTCATCTATATTGATTTCTTGGGATGAGATTTTCCCGTCATTGTCAGAATCAAGGGTAGAGAAGAGTTTTTGGTATTGTTTGATTCTGAAATCCTTAAAAATTTTTTGGGATGCGGCACTTGCTTTTTGGGCAGCTGCTGTGGCATTCCAAAAAGTTTGGGTTTCGGCCGCAACCTCATCAATTTTCTTTTGCTTTTCGTCTTTTAAAGAATATAAATGTTCCCATATAGGCAGATCATTTCTGTTAGTTTTGCTATAAGTTTGTGGGTGGAACAGTCTTTGCCCAGTGCTTTCATCATGTGTAGGCTGTTGCTGATGGATTCTCATGACTTCTAGCTCTTCTTCTACCTTTTTCTTCGAATTTACAAGCCTTTCAATAAACTCATCAGTGCTTTCTACTTCTTTTTTTTCTACATGGATGTCGGGTCTAAAGGAGTACTGTTTAATGCTTTCTTCTTCCAGCTCAATTTGCTTTTCTTTTTTTCTGATGGCTTGTGAAAATAACTCTTCATGAATAGGCTTAGTGCTAGTTCTGGATCTATTCCATGATGTTTCTTTAATAGCTGGTGTAAAGGTGCATTCCTTCATTTCGTCAACTTCTACTTTTGCTTTTAAATCAGCTAGCCTTTCTTTATACTCCTCTGCTTTTCTATTAAGCAAATCTTCAGTTTTCTCATAGTTTCTTGGAGAAAGCAAGCTTGAAAACTTGTTTATTTGTGGCTTAAAACTATAACTCATCAGCTCTTTGCTTTCATTTTCTTGTCTTTTTGCTTCTCCATTCTTCAACAACGCTTCTTTTTGCTTAAGTCCTTTTATATACAGCCATTCTCCATAGTTGATATTGCTTTGAGTTTTAGATTTCGTCATTGCAGTGGTCGTGTTGTTAGAAAGCACAGATTTTGAAGGCTTGGCTCCTTGCCTATAAAGCCGATCATATACACTTCCTTGGCTTTGTCGCTTATTTGCAAGAGCTTTTGAGCGTGGGTTGATTGTTGGGGCATGATTTCCTTTGCTGTTAGTTTCAAATAAGAAATTTTCTTTAGGAGTATAAGAGCTAGAGTATGAGCCGAAGAAATCAGACATTTTCCCTAGGTCTGGAGAAGTTGAATTTGCACGCTTCTCGACGAGCTCTTTGTTCTGTCTAATCACATGGGCTAAAGACTGCTGAAGCGATTTGTCAAGTTTATGCTTCATTGCAAAGTCATGGGCTAGCTGATTGGGATCATCATTTTCGCTTATAGTAATAATATCTTGACGGCCATCACCAATCTCAACAGTCATTACAAGTAATTCTTGATTTTTAGGCCTTGCTTGAGGTGATTCTTCTTGGGCACTGAATTCTTCAGTATCAGATAGGCTAACTGGGTCTTCCATAGTTTATTTTTATACGAATAGCTCATCCATTTAGAAAAAAACCATTAAGTTCAAAAAATGAACACCTTGAAATTCTCTTTTTATCAGACAATTAAACAATTCATACACTTTTTTATAGATTAAGCAGAATAACCGAATTATTTCTTATGATTTTTAAATTAATTATTTAACTTGTTAATATAATGCGGATATTTCTATTTTAATTCTAAAATATTTCCTTTTTCTTATTACCAGATAATTTGTTAATAAATGCTAGTTTTTCGAAGAAGGATAATTCCATTCCCATTAAAGAGATTCGTCAGCAGCGATGACGATGATGTGCTTTTTGCGAATGACAAAATTGAGTCAAAGCATAACCCAAAGTCCAACTCTCCTTTCAGAATTGCACTCAGGGTGCTGGGAAGAATTGTCTTTTACGGTAGCGTCTGCTTATACGGATACACTTATTACACCTACAAGTACCAACAAGACCCAGAAAATCAACTATTAATCAACCCTTACTTTCTCTCAGCTGTAAAGTGGACTGACACACGCGTGAAGGCTGTTTATTCCTTATTTGTGGATCCTCCTCTTGACAAATTGCTGCCAGACATGGTTTTGCCTCCAGGATACATGCAGCCTAAAACACTAGTTCTCGATTTAAGAGGCACTCTAGTTTCTACAGAGTACGTCTTCGGAAAAGGTTTTGAAGTAATGAAGCGTCCTGGTCTGGCTGATTTCTTGAATCGTATGTCTCGCATGTATGAAGTGGTCATTTTCAGTGACGAAGAAACCTTTTTCACCTCTCAGCTGACTGACTCCTTAGACCCAAGACATATGATTTTTACTGCAAGGCTTGGCAAAGAATGCTTAGCTTACAGGTCAGGAGAGTTCATAAAAGATTTAGATTACCTAAACAGAGATCTGAAAAGAGTAATTATCATCGAAAAAGACCCTGCAAGAGTCAAGAAACACCCTGATAATGCTATTTTGCTGCCTGAGTTCAAAGGAGACGTTTCAGATAACAGCTTGCCTGAGCTGATTCCCTTTCTTGAACATCTGGTAAAAGATAACGTGCAGGATATCAGAGAAGAACTCAACAAGTATGGGCATACAGAAACAGGCAAAAAATACCTGAAAAAGATCGCAGGACTTAGAGACCAAGTCTTATTGCAGCAGCGAAAAGGGCTTGGAGGGTTTTTATCTAAAAACAAAACCTTCAGCAGCAGTAAAAAGGCAAATGTGGAGCCACTTGAAGATCTGGTTCCAAAGCCAGGAGATTAGTTAAGTATAATTTCTAAAGGACAAAAGGATTATATAATAGATTCTATAGTAGATACTTCCTGAGATCTGTCTGTTTCGTCATATCTTTTACTTTGTTATTCACCAGCTCAGCTGTGACGACGACTTCTTGGTTTTCATAGTCCAGGGCATTAAAAGAGATATCCTCCAAAATCTTTTCCATTACCGTTGTAAGCCTTCTTGCACCAGTGTTTTCTATGGTTTTATTGATTTCGTCAGCAATCTCAGCAATCCTATCAACTGCTTCTGGGGTGAATTTCAGGTCAATTTTTTCAGTCTTCAAGAGCTCTGTGTTTTGTTTTATCAAATTGTTTTCAGGCTCAGTCAAAATTCTTTTGAGGTCTTCTTTTTGTAAAGCTTTTAGGTTTACTCTGACTGGGAGACGGCCTTGAAGCTCAGCAAGTAGATCAGATGGTCTAGTCTCGCTAAAAGCTCCTGAGGCAATAAATAAGATGTGGTCAGTTTGGACGTCGCCATGCTTGGTGGTAATCATGGTTCCTTCAATTATAGGCAATAAGTCTCTTTGCACTCCTTCTGCGCTTGGATTTGTGCCAGTTTTTATTGCGTCAGCTGAGGTGGCGATTTTGTCAATTTCGTCAATAAAAACAATTCCATGCTCTTGGACAGCTTCTAGGGCTTCTTTAATTATATTTTGTTCTTTCATGTAGCCTTCGGTTATTTGCGTTGCCAGAGTTTTTTTGGCTTCCCCAATTTGGATTTTTTCTTTGTAAGCTTGAAGGGTTCTGCCTGGCTTATATCTTTTTAAGGTATCAAGGTAGTCTTCTATTGATAGAGCATCAGCTTGGGTATTTCTCTCAACAATTTTTTCTAAATCAGGAATTTCTACGTAAATCATTCTCTGGTCCATTTTTCCTGACCTCAGCTGCTCACGTTTGACCTCTTTTCTCTCATTTTCAGGAAAATCAGGCCCTAGCAGATGGCTTAACAAATATTCCTCCACAATAGTGTCTATTTCTGAAGAAAAGCTTTTCAGCTTGTTTCTCAAATTTTCCTTCGTTTGGTGTATTCCTGCTGAAACTAAATCTTTGATAATTTGATCCACATCTCTGCCATGATATCCGACTTCTGTAAACTTCGTAGCCTCGACCTTTATAAATGGTGACCCACAGAGCTTTGCAAGCCTTCTAGCAATTTCTGTTTTCCCACACCCAGTTGGCCCAATCATCAAGATATTTTTTGGTGTCACCTCAGCTTGAAGATTTTCTGGCAATTGCTTCCTTCTTCACCTTGTCCGAAGAGCAATTGCTACAGCCTGTTTTGCCTCTTGTTGCCCGACTATGAATTTATCAAGCTCTGAGCATAGCTGTTTTGGGCTGAGACTGAAGGACGAGCTGGAAATTGCTCTTCTCATAAATCGCAGCATTTTATTAGTTTCTTAAAAAATGCTAGGAAAATTAGTTCCAAATATGCCTCCAAATAAAATATAATCCCGCCATGTTCGTTCAGAGTACCCTTGCACCTCAAAAGCCTGTGGTTGAAGTTACCCAAACACTCCCATGGGTAGAAAAATATAGGCCACAGAAGATTGATGAACTGGCACACCAAGAAGAAATTGTGAATGCCCTTCAGACTTCACTCAGCTCTGGCTCCCTCCCACATCTTCTTTTTTATGGACCTCCTGGAACAGGGAAGACATCTGCAATTTTAGCTATTGCTAAACAAATGTTTGGGCCTGATTTATACAAGTCAAGAGTCCTTGAATTAAATGCATCAGATGACAGAGGAATTAATGTTGTCAGAGAAAAAATTAAAAAATTCGCACAGGTGGCAGTTACTAAGTATCAAAACGCACAATGTCCTAATTTTAAGATTATAATTCTGGATGAGGCTGACTCACTTACATCAGATGCACAATCAGCCTTAAGGAGGGTTATTGAAAAGTATACAAAAGTGACAAGATTTTGCTTGATTTGCAATTATATTAGCAAAATCATTGATCCTTTGGCATCAAGATGTGCAAAGTTTAGATTTAAGCCAATTAATGAAGAAGCGCATTTAAATAGACTGAAATATATTTGTGAGCAGGAAAGGATTAATTGTACAAATGACGCATTTTCGCTGCTTATTCAAGTATCTGAAGGAGATTTGAGGAAAAGCATCACGACTTTGCAGAGCACAAGCAAATTGCATGGGGATTGGATTTCAGATCAAATGGTTCTTGATGTTGCTGCAGTTATTCCTGCAGATGTTATAAGCCAGATTTATCAGTCTCTTCAAGGGACTTTTGAGGAAGTTCAACAGCTATCTGCAGATTTGATCCTAGAAGGTTTCCAGCCTGACAGCATTATTTTTCAGCTATTTGATTTTCTGCTGAGCAGACAAGAAATATCTGACACGAAAAAAGCCAAAATTGTAGAGGTTTTAGCAGAAGTAGACTATGGACTTGTTGCTGGAGGAAATGAAAGCCTTTTAATTTTGAAGGCGCTGAGCTCAGTTCAAGAAATTTTAAATAATTAATGGTAAGTTCAAATATATTGAAATATGCTTAAATTAAAGTTAAATGATAGAGCGAAAAATATTACTTAATAGTGATAAGTAAATCTTGAATTATATAGTTTTTTCCATATTGAGTTGATAAATTCTTCATTTTATATAATTTGCTACTACTTTTGCTTCCCTATTAGCATCAGAATACTTCGATACTTCATTATTTTTTTTGAGCGTACTAAAACAATTTTAGCGCTTCAAGGTCAATAGGCACATTAAAAAATTAATATAGCATATTTTATGAGAAGTCTTTTGCAAAAAATTTCATTTGATGATTTTTAAATCATTTTCTTTAGATTTATATGCCAAGAATTTTTCTAACTATTTTTTGCCTAATTTTCTCAATTTTCAGATTATAGAGAGTCTAGTGTGCATTGCTACTGATTAATAATTAAAGCTAGTATTTTATTAGTTTTATATTCAAGCAATTTATCAAGAAGAAACTGTATGCAAATTAATATCCAATTTAATAAAATCATCTTATACGCATTCAAACTGATAAAATTATTCGAATTTATAAAATTATTTTTCATATATCTCCATATCCTTTTATTAATTCTGAGTTTTTTTTTTAAAGGTATGAGCTCTTTAGTTGGATTAATTTCTAATATCTTTTAATTTGATTTTCTAATAAAATTAAAGCAAATTTATGTATTATCTTAATTCATAAATAATTCATGTTCAATTATAAATAAAATAGAAAATGCTTTTCATTGTTTATCTTAGCCTTATTCAATTAACACATTCACTTGGAGATCTTATCATTTATGTACTTTATTCAGAGCAAACAAACTCAAATTTTGTAACAGATGCAAAAATCAGCTTATCTAACACGCTCAATCAAAGTGGACAATTTTTTGATATTCAATTCATAGAAATGGTTTTAAATCAAAATTTGGCTGATATTTTAGATACCAACCTGAATTTTATAATCGTTGATGCGACTTTTAACATTTATTGAAATAGAATAATTTATGAGTACACTGAGGATAGTAATATAGTAAACCTTATATTGAGTCTTGAATCAAGCCACACAGGAGATTGGCAATTTTTTCTCCATAATTCTGTTGATCAACATCAAAATATTGCTGAATCAGTTATAAACTTTTTTGGGTGAAGTAATGTAGCCATAGTTTCTAGTGAAGTCCAGGCAAATCTTAAAATAGCTTCCAATATTGAAAAACGGTTAAATAACCAGATTTCGCTGAAAGTGATAATTCCAGATACAATAATTGAAGATAATATAGAAAATTATATCGCGAAAATCATAAAGCCAGGAGGAATTCAGATGTTTTTAGTTCTGGTAGAAGGAGACCATTTTCAGTATTTATTAGAAGGTCTTAAAAATGAAAAAATCTATAAAAAAGGTGCAGGTGTAGTAGCTGGAAGCACCAGCATTTGGCTTGATGGTGAGGATGGATTAATAATTTATGTTGAGAAAGGATTGGAAGCAGCGAACTCATATTCTGAATATGAGTTTTTGGCAATAAAACAATTTACTGATATAATACTAGATTTCAAATCAAAATATTTGAGTATTGAATCATTTGATTCACGGCTAATTCAGCAAATATTTGAGTCAAACACATATCAGCATCGAAAATTGCCAAAATTTTCAATAATAAATATTGACAAAGGAGAGAAGCTTCTTAAAGCAGAAGTTTACAATTCAACTTTTCAGGTATTCAATAACACATTTCTTTACCCAGGAAACACGACAGTTTTTCCAAAAATATCAGAAAGTGAGATTGTAATTTCTATTGCTTCAGGATCAACAGAACCAAATGGCTTGCCCAAAAATCTTTTAAACCCTCAAAATTTTTTAGGCTCCTTGTATGCACAGTGAGTTGTAAATAACTCAACCTCTCTTCTTAACAATTTCTTAATTACTCAATTCCAAACTGACTGTGGCTCAAACACATATGATTTCAATTTTTATTATAACTGTATGAGCTCAAACAAAGATAAGCTTGGAGTCGCATTTCTTTCACCTTCATTTAGTGCTGGAGCATTAGGATATATTTCAGTCCTTCGAGCATTAGAATTAGAGATCCCTCAATGTGGCGCTGGAACTCGAGTTGCTACTTTATCTAATAAAACTCAATATCCTGAATATATGCGGGTCACTACAAGTGCTGAATATTTTGCAGTTGTTTTAGCCAAAGGTACTCCATATTTTGGCTGAAAAAACGTTGCTGTTATTTATGCTAATAAATCATCAATTATCCCTGTCTACAAGAAATTTGTACAGCAATGTGAATTATATGGGCTAAATATTTTGAATGATGAAAACAAAAGAATTATTTCACCGACATATACGAGGACAAATTTTACACAATATAAGCATGTATTTCAAAATATTTATGAGTCTAAAGCGAGGGTTTGTATTATTCTTGTAGAAAATCCATATGCTTGGCATGCAATTGAAGGGCTTTATGATGTTGGATTTAGGGAAGGAGATCTTGTTCCTGTTTTCTACAGTAAAACAGGAGGTGTTCAGGCTATTTCAAATGAGCTTGATATATATATAAAGAAAAGAAAAGAACTTATGCTTGGCTCTTTGAGTGTGTTCGGCAATGAATATGTTGGAGATTATGGAAAACAAATTAAAACAGGAATAGCGCAGGCATTTTACCCTCAAGATCCTAGCTATAAATGCTTTTCATTTGATGCCTTTATGCTTGCAGCTCATGGGCTTGATTATACCATTAATAGAGGTGAGGACATAGAAAATCCATTAACACTGAATAAAAATTTGAGGAAACAAAAATTTGTGGGCTGCAGCGGAATTATTTCTATTGAATCAGGCAGTAATAATAGAAATTCTGCACCTATCACTCTCTTTAATTTTTATTATAATGAAACTAGTAAAACTTATATCGAGGCATCAGTTATAGTTTATTATCCTGAGTCATCCACACTATTTGATTTGATGGGGCCAATAATATGGCCTGGGGGCTCCTACAAAGTTCCTGTAGACATGAGAGATATAAATTGAGACTGCCCATTTGATAAAAAGCTTGTTAGAAATTCTGCAAGTGGTATTGGGATGCTTTTTGGGGTATGTTTCTCAATTTTTTCAGTATCAGGCATTATCACTTGGTTAATATGGAAAAAATGAAAAATTGTTGATTATCCTAAATTGGAGAAAACAAAAAAACTAAAGTTTGCTGACATGATTGTTTATTTGGTTATAGCGATTGAATTTTTTCAATATTTATATTTAGGTCCGCCAATTTCATCAATGAATTCTGCAGTAGCTTATATGAGCGAAGCAACTTCTGTTGATTTATCAAATTTTATTACTTTTAAAGGGACAGTATTTTGGGTTTTAATGATTCTCGCTATTTGTGCCGTTTTATTAAGTATATTTCTAAATGTTTTTACAGTTACAAGGTTTAAGCATGTTTTTAAATGAAGATGCTGTGTAAATTTAAGACTATTTGCAGAGACATTAATGCCTTTGGTTGGAAACGCTTTATTTATCCCAATAATTTCATTTCTATTAAATGTATTTTCATGCACTCATGCCAATGGAGACTCTATTTCTGATACTTATTTAGATAAAGATTGCTATCAATATTGTTGGCAAGGAAAACACTTAGCATTTGCTATTCAATCTATAATCGCAATTTTTATTTATGTTCCTTTGACTGTATATTATAGACCGGTTTATCAAGAAGTGCAAGAGTCCTTGCACATCAAAACAATGCCAAAATACCTTGTTATTAAAAGCTTAACTCAGATATTATTTGTAGTCCTTAAGAAAACACTTGGCCTTTATCAGCCAGAAATACATGGATTTGTCTATTTGATTTTATTTTCAATCTACATTTGAATTATCCTTCGCATAAAGGCATATAATTATGATAGAATGTGTTTGCTGCTATTCATATCAATGCTTATGGTGATTTGGTCTGTGCTATTTACATCTTTAGCAAATATACTTGAAGTAACTTTTATACTTTGGATGTGCTGTCAGCTGATTGGCTGAGCTGCTATTTTACTCTGGGGATTTATAAAAGCAAAAAAAATTCCATCCTTAATTATCACAGAAAAAGGAATTGACGTATCAATTTTGTTTAAATTTATGTTAGGAAAGATTGAAGCTAGCCAAATTGGCAAAAAAGAAATCAAATTTGTTTCTAAGAAAGAAGTTACTGATCCTGATAATTCTAAAAAAGATGATTCTAATGTAAAAGTAGCAGACGAGGATAAAATAGAAATAATTATTGAAGATGAGAAGTCTGATGAAAAGTTTTTGAGTTCTGATAATGGTCTAAAAATTGATGAAAATGAAGAGGGAAAGAGTGATGACACAACAGGAATGAATACAAATAGGAAATTTATTTAATTAATGTAGGTGCTATGATTTTTATGCCAACAAACTTATTCTAATAAAATTTTTATGAATTAATTTAGAATATGCTAATAGCTTTTTGTTTACTCTATTTAGACATATATACTTTTGTAAATTATGATTTCTTTGTAATTTCAAATTAATTAAAGAATTTCACTCATTTTGATTATAAATAGACAGCTAAATGGATTATTATTAATTTATCATTTAAATAAAATTAAGCTCCTTTTAATTTAAATCAGTAAACATATGTTAAAGAATTCTTTATAAATGATATGCCATTCAAAGAAAACAAATAATCGCCTAGGGATTGCACCTGATTAAATAGAGGATTTTTGGCAAAAAATATTTTTAGTTGGATTTATTGTAAATTTTTGGATTTCTTTTTTTTTTTTTAAAAGGTCAAGCTGTTCTAAGTTTAAAGCAATCTTTTTGAGTCTATTGATTTGGTATAGAGAATTTAAGCATAGGTTAGCATCATAATAAATTAAATTCATTCTGGTCTATAATAAATTAAACCAAAAAATGATCCTCATTATCTATCTTGGCCTTTTTCAATTAGCATACGCACTTGGGGATATTATGATTTATGTGCTTTATTCTATACAAACAAATTCAAATTTTGTAAGAGATGCCAAAAACAGTTTATATAACACAATAAATCAAAATGAACAATTTTTTGACATTCAATTCATAGAGGTGACTCTAAACCAAAACTTGGCTGATATTTTAGACGCTAAGCAGAATTTGATGATTGTAGATGCAACTTTTGATATATTCTGGAATAAAATGATATATGAGTATACTGAGAATAACAATATAGTGAATCTGAATATGAACTTAGATGCAAATTATGACGGCGAATGACAATTTTTTCTCCATAATTCAATTGATCAGCATAATGAAATAGCTGAATTAGTCATAAATTTTTTTGGCTGAAAGAATTTGGCAATATTATCAAACGATTTTCCGACAAGTGTGAAAATGGCATCTAATATCGAAAAACGGCTAAAAAATCAAATTTCACAAAAAATAATCCTTCCTGACTCAATAGATAAAGAAAGAATAAGTAGTTTAATTAGCAAAATTATTAAACCTGAAGGCATTCAAATGTTTTTTATTTTGAAAGAAGGAGAAAATTTCCAGTATTTAATTGAAAATCTCAAGAATGAGAAAATCTATAAAAAAGGTGCAGGAGTTCTTGCAGGTAGCTCTAGCATTTGAGCAGCTAATGAAAGCGGCCTAATTTTGTATGTTGAAAAAGGCTTAGAAACCGCAGAATCATATTCTGAGTATGAAATTTTATCAATAAAATACTTTACTGACATAGTTCTAGAATTCAAATCTAGATATTCAAGTTCACAACAGTTTGAAGAATTCAATTCGCTTCTTCTTAAGCAATTATTTGAGTCGAATACCTATCAACATAGAAAATTGCCTATATTTTCAATTATAAACATTGACAATAATGAAAAATTTTTGAAAGCTGAAGTAGAAAACTCAACATTTCACATTTTTAATAGAACATTTATTTATCCTGGAAACACCACTTCTTTTCCCAAAATATCAGAAACAGAGATTGTATTATCAATTGCTTCTGGATCAACTGAACCAAATGGTGTTGTAAATCTTTTTAACCCTCAGAACTTTTTGGGATCATTATATGCACAGTGAGTCGTAAATAACTCAACCTCTCTGCTTCAAAATTTTTATATATCTATGTTTCAAACAGATTGTGGAGCGAATGTATACAATTTTGATTTTTATTGTAAATGCATGAGCCCAGTAAAAAATCAGCTTGGGGTTGCGTTTCTTTCTCCTTCATTTGGGGCTGGAGCAGTTGGCTATATTAGTGTTTTTCGAAAATTGGGATTGGAGATTCCTCATTGTGGTGCTGGAGTAAGAACTGCCATATTATCAAATAAAACAGTGTATCCAGAATATATGAGGGTTACTACAAGTAATGATTACTTCGCAGTAATTATAGCCAAAAGTTTAGCGTATTTTGGGTGAAAAAATGTCGCAGTTATTTATTCAAGTAAAGCAGCAGATACGGCAGAATACAAAACATTCGCTCAGGAATGTGAAAGACTAGGAATATCTATATTAAATGATGAGGACAAAAGAATGATTCCAGTAGGATACTTGAGGGCTAATTTCACACAGTATAAATACATTTTCCAAAGTATGTATAAGACCAAGGTGAGGGTTTGTGTTTTATTTGTTGATAATCCAAATGCTTGGTATATTATTGAAGGTCTTTATGATGTTGGATTTAGGGAAGGAGATCTTATTCCTATTTTTGACAGTAAAACTGGTGGTGTTCAGTCTATTTCAAATGACCTTGATATATATATAAAGAAAAGAAAAGAATTAATGCTTGGCTCTTTGAGTGTTTTCAGCGATGAATACATTGGAGACTATGGGAAACAAATAAAAGCTGAAATAACAAAAGCCTTTTACCCTCAAAATCCCAGCTATAAATGCTTTTCATTTGATGCCTTTATGCTAGCAGCTCATGGACTTGACTATACAATTAAGCGAGGGGATGATATAGAAAATCCATTGATATTGAATAGAAATTTTAGGAACCAAAGATTTTTGGGCTGCAGCGGAATAATTTCTATTGAGTCAGATAGCAACAATAGGAATTCTGCTCCTATCAATCTCTTTAATTTTTATTATAATGAAACTAGCAAAACATATATCGAGACATCAGTAATAGTTTACACCCCAGAATCAGCAATTCCTTTTAATGTAATACAGCAAGTAACGTGACCAAAAAACTCTAAAACTGTTCCAGATGATACAAGAGATAAAAACTGGGACTGCCCGTTCGAAAAACGGCTAGTCAGCAATTCTCAAGCTGGTGTTGGAGTTCTCTTTGCTGTATGCTTTTCGATTTTTTCTATTTCAGGGATTATTACCTGACTTATATGAAAAAAATGAAAAATTGTTGATTATCCAAAATTAGTAAAACCCAAAAAAATAAAATTTGCCGATATGATGGTTTATTTGGTCCTCACAATTGAGTTCTTTCAATATTTATATTTAGGTCCACCAGTCTCATCAATGAATTCTGCAGTAGCTTATATGAGTGAAGCAACTTCTGTTGACTTAACAAGTTTTATTACTTTTAAAGGAACAATTTTTTGAATCACAATGGTAATCACACTTTGTGCTGTTTTATTAAGTATATTTCTAAATATATTTACAGTTACTAAATTTAAAAATTTATTCAAAATGAAAATTTGCACAAGCATAAGAGTTTTTGCAGAAGCATTGATGCCTTTGCTTGGAAACGCTTTATTTATCCCAATAATCTCATTTCTTTTAAACATTTTTTCATGCACTCATGCTACTAGTGACTCTATTTCTGATACTTACCTAGACAAAGATTGCTATCAATATTGCTGGCAAGGAAAACATTTAGCATTTGCTCTGCTATCGATAGCTGCTACTTTTATTTATGTACCTTTAACTGTGTACTACCGACCAGTGTATCAAGAAGTACAAGAATCTTTACACATTAAAACAATGCCAAAGTACCTTGTCATCAAAAGCCTAACTCAGATTTTTTTTGTAGTCCTTAAAAAAACGCTTGGTCTTTATCAGCCAGGTATACATGGATTTGTTTATTTGATTTTATTTTCAATTTATATTTGGATTATTAATCGCATAAAGGCATATAATTACGATAAAATATGCTTACTATTGCTTATAACAATGCTAATGGTGGTTTGGTCTGTGCTATTTACATCTTTATCAAACATGCTTGAAGCAAATTTTATATATTGGCTTTGCTGCCAAATGACTGGGTGGGCTTCTATTTTACTCTGGGGAGCACTGAAAGCCAAAAAGCTTCCATCTATGATTATCATTGAAAAAGGAATGGACATATCTATTCTTTTTAAATTTATGATGGGAAAAGTTGAAGCTGATGCAATAAACGCAAAAGAAATGAAATATGTTTCTAAGAAAGAAATAAATGACTCATGCAAAATCAATATTTTGCATGAAAAGGTAAACGAAAACAAAATAGAAATATTAATGGAAGAAAACGCTTCTCAAATTTTTTGGAGCTCTGGCAATCCATTGAGAATTGATGATAATGAAGAAGCAAAAAACGACGAAACAGCTAGAATGAATTCAAACAGAAGACTTTTATAATCAACACAAAATTTAAATTCTTTATGATCTAGAAATGTTATAATTTTAATGAATAGATGCATTTAACCTATTTAATATTAATTTTATTTTAAAATATTTTAAGAGATAAATATTAATTAATTAATTCGCAATGGTGCAACCCTATAGTTTTTGAATAATTTGTTTTGATTACTTATAGGTTTACTCTCAATTGATAAATAAATAAGAAATTATCATTTTTTACAATGGATTATTATTGATTTATCATTTAATAATTAAAATCAAAAAGATTACGGTTGATAAATATAAAATTTGGTATAAATTAAGAAGGCAATGAAAAACTTTTATAAATCAATATTTTTATTCAGTGATTCATTTAAACAACAGATTTTAGCTTATTTTAATAAAAAATGCAAATTTTGAGCTGATCACTTCGTTGTTCACAATTTGTTTTTTAAGAGGTCAAAATTTTTTATTTTAAGAAAATGTTTTTATGGTTGATTGAATTTCTTTTAAGATCATTTATTAAATTCATAGCATAATAGATTCCTTATCAAAATAAATTAAAAGATGATTTTCGTTGTCTTTTTTGGGCTTATTCAATTAGTGCATTCACTTGGAGATCTCATAATTACTGTCCTTTATTCGGAGCAAACAAATTCAAAATTTGTAACAGACGCGACAAATAGTTTGTCTAACACAATTAATCAAAGTGAACAAATTTTTGGTGTGAATTTTATAAGAATGACTCCAAGCCACAATTTGAATGAGATTTTAGATACACAAATAAATTTTATGATTGTTGATGCAACTTTTGACATATATTGAAATAGAATTATTTATGAATATACAGAGAATAACAAAATAGTTAATCTCAAAATGAATGTTGATGCAAGTTATGACGGAGAATGACAATTTTTTCTCCATAATTCAATTGATCAACATCAGGAAATTGCTGAATTAATTATTAATTTTTTTGGCTGAACGAATTTAGCAATTATATCAAACGATTTGCCAAAAAATGTGAAAATTGTGTCAAATATTGAAAAACGACTGAAAAATCAGGTTTCCTTAAAAGTAATTCTTCCTGATGCAATAAACAAAGGAAGAATAAGTAATTTGATTAGCAAAATTATTAAACCAGATGGAATCCAAATGTTTTTTATTTTAGAAGAAGGAGAAAATTTTCAGGAATTAATTGAAAATCTCAAAGAAGAAAAAGTCTATAAAAAAGATGCTGGAGTTCTTGCCGGAAGCTCTAGTATTTGGGCAGCAGACGAGGATGGTTTAATTTTGTATGTCGAAAAGGGTCTAGAAACTGCAGAATCATATTCTGAATATGAAATTTTAGCAATAAAGCATTTTACTGATATGTTTCTTGAATTTAAATCAAGATATTCAAGGTTACAGCTATCCCAAAATTTCGATTCACTTCTTCTAAAGGAATTATTTGAGTCAAATACTTATCAACATAGAAAATTGCCTATATTTTCAATAATAAATATAGATAGCAACGAGAAGATTTTGAAAGCTGAAATAGAAAATTCAAAATTTCGTATTTTTAATAAAACATTTATTTTTCCTGGAAATACAACTATCTTTCCAAAAATATCAAAAACAGAGATCGTACTATCAGTTGCTTCTGGATCAGCTGAACCAAACGGAGTGACAAATTTATTAAATCCTCAGAATTTTTTAGGCTCTTTGTATGCACAATGGGTTATGAATAATTCAACTGATCTGTTAAAAAATTTTTATATTTTACAGTTTGAAACAAATTGTGGAGCAAATGTATACGATTTCGATTTTTATTATAACTGTATGAGCCCATTGAAAGATCAGCTTGGAGTTGCATTTCTTTCACCCTCATTTAGTGCTGGAGCAGTTGGATATATTACAATTTTTCGAAAATTAGGATTAGAGATCCCTCATTGTGGTGCTGGAACCCGAGTTGCAACATTATCAAATAAAACAGAATATCCAGAATACATGAGGATCATAACAAGTTCAGAATATTTTGCAGTAATTATGGCCAAAAGTTTAGCCTATTTTGGATGAAAAAATGTAGCAGTAATTTATAGTGATAAATCATCAGTCTTATCTGTATATAAAACATTCGTACAACAATGTACAGTGCTAGGAATATCTATATTAAATGATGAAGACAAAAGACTGATTCCGCAAACGTACTTGAGGACAAATTATACAAAGTATAAGTATATATTTAAAAATATTTATGAATCTAAAGCAAGAGTCTGTGTTATGTTTATGGAAAATCCATATGCTTGGCATGCAATAGAAGGGTTTTATGATGCTGGATTCAGAGAAGGAGAATTTGTTCCGTTTTTTTATAGTAAAACTGGCGGTATTCAGTCTATTTCAAATGAGATTGATGAGTACATAATGAAAAGAAAAGAGTTAATGCTTGGCTCTTTAAGCGCTTTTAGTGATGAGTATATTGGTGATTATGGAAAACAAATTAAATCTGAAATATCAAAAGCTTTTTACCCTCAAGATCCAAGCTATAAATGCTTTTCATTTGATGCATTTATGCTTGCAGCTCGTGGGCTTGATTATACAATTAACAAAGGGGAAGATATAGAAAACCCATTGATATTGAATAAAAATTTGAGAAAACAGAAATTTGTGGGCTGCAGTGGAGCAATTTCAATTGAATCAAGCAGCAATAATAGAAATTCAGCTCCTATCAATCTTTTTAACTTTTACTATAATACTACTGACAAAACATATTACGAAACTTCAGTTGTAGTTTACACTCCAGGATCATCAATTCCGTTTAACGTAATACAGCAAGTCACATGGCCAGGAAACTCCAAAACAATCCCGACAGATAAAAGACATAATGAATTTGACTGTCCCTTTGAAAAAAAGCTTGTAAAAAATTCTAGTGTTGGCATTGGGATGCTTTTTGTGGCATGCTTTATAATTTTCTCCATATCCGGAATTATCACATGAATAATATGAAAAAAATGGAAAGTAGTTGACTTTCCCAAATTGGAGAAACCCAAAAAATTAAAATTTGCTGATATGATGGTTTATTTAATTATTGCAATTGATTTTTTTCAATATTTATATTTAGGTCCATCCAGTTCATCTATAAATTCTGCAGTTTCCTATATAAGTAAATCAATTTCTATTGACTTAGAAGGCTTAGTTTATTTTAAAGGAACAGTATTTTGGATTACAATGGTTATTACTCTTAGCGCTGCTACATTCAGTATATTTTTGAATGTATTTACTATTACAAGGTTCAAAAGCATTTTCATATGAAAATTTTGTGTAAATTTAAGTTATTTTGCAGATGCTATATTGCCTCTTGTAGGTAATGCTTTATTTATCCCAATAATTTCGTTTTTATTAAACATCTTTTCATGTACTCATGCAACTGGAGATTCTATTTCTGATACTTATTTAGATAAAGATTGCTATCAATATTGCTGGCAAGGAAAGCATTTAGCATTCGCTCTGCTATCTATAGTTGTAATCTTTATTTATGTGCCTTTGACGGTTTACTATAGGCCAATGTATCAAGAAACACAAGTTTCTTTGCATATTAAAACAATGCCAAAGTATCTTGTAATCAAAAGCTTAACCCAAGTTTTCTTTGTAATTCTAAAAAAAACTATGGGTATTTATCAGCCAGAAATATATGGATTTGTATATATGGTATTATTAATGATTTATTTATGGATTATACTTCGAGTAAAAACTTATAACTACGATAAAGTATGTTTGCTATTATTTATAACAATGTTTATGGTTATTTGGTCTGTGATGTTTACTTCCTTAGCAAATGTTCTTAAAGTGACTTTTATACTGTGACTCTGCTTTCAATTGGCGGGTTGGGTTGCAATTTTAGTATGAGGAGCTTTCAAAGCGAAAAAAATTCCATCCCTAATTATCACTGAAAAAGGTATGGACATATCCATCCTATTTAAATTTATGCTGGGAAAGGTAGAAGCCTGTGAAATCAACAAAAAAGAAATCAATTTTGTTTCTAAGAAAGAAACAAAGAGCACATCAGAAAACAAATGTTCAGTTGAAAAGGTGGATCAAGAAATAGCAGAAAACGCAGTAGAAGATGATGCCTCAATTGAATTAAAAAACTCTAATATTGAGCTCTGCATAAATGACAATGAAGAAGCAGAAAATGATGAAATAGCAAGATTGAATTCAAAGAGGAAATTTATATAAATAAACAAAAAACTCAACATCATTGTGATGTTAGCAATTTAATTATGAAATAAAGACAAAACATAAATTAAATCCTATTTTAAATTTTAAATCTACTTTTTCTTTTTTTTCCCTGCTTTTGTTACAGGTTTAAACGTGCAGCCAGATAGCTCTGCCCGCTCTCTCATCAATCTTAGTTCATTTGCCTTTAGCTCATTTAACTGCGAAGTCCAAACAAGTCTATCATAAATATTATCAGGCAATGATCCTCTTCTTTTTTCTGCCAGTTTCGCTGATTTTGGACTAACGAGGACAATTTTTTCTTCTACAACTGGCTTTACTTCTCTTTTCAAAAGATGAGACTTGTCACCTACATTCATTGACTTTATAAGTTCATCCATATATCCTAAGAATTGATCTAAATCATTTTCCTCTTTACTTTCTTCAAGGTAATTTAAGTAAGGAGAAAGAATCACAAGACTCTTAACATCTAAATGCTCTATCTTTATAGAGCCAGATGATATTTTTCCATCCTCATCAGAATCGAAAGACTTGAACAGCTTTTCCAGCTGCTTTTGCTGAAAGTCTTGGAAGATCTTTTGCGAAGCATCACTTAGTTTTTTAGCAGCAGAGCTGGCTTCCCAGAATTTCAAAGTTTTATCATTTTCTTCTTGTTGCTTTACAGAGTGAACATCTTTCAATGAATAGAGATGCTCCCATATTGGCTCTTCTCCTCCTCTAGTTATTGACCCTTTAGTATTATTTATAGCTGGATGAAACAGCTCTTGCCCGCTGACCTGATCAATTGAAACTTCTACTGACTCCATTTGCTTTTTCCTTTCTTCCATGTCTTCATAAAATTTTGATTTCGAGCTGTAAAGCCTTTCAAAGATTTCTTCCTTCGTCTCGGTTGTAGCTCTGTTATGGCTTTTTACTTTTGGCTTGAATGAATACTGGCTGATGCTTTGCTCTGTCAATGAGGTGTTTCTTGACTTTCTTTGTTCAGCGTCATTATAAAGATCAGTATAAACATCTCTAAATTGCTCTCGGCTCCTTGAAGTCCTTGATTCACTAATTGTAGGATGAAAAGAGCATTCAATCATTTCAACGTTTTGTCGCTCTTCTTTTAGCTCGTCTAAGTGGGCTTGATATGTTTTTCCTGCTTCTATTAGTAGATTTTCAGTCTTGCTATTTGGCCTGTTTTGAAAATGTTTGGAGCTCTTTTCAATATTTGGATGGAAGGTCTCTTCTTTTTTCCGTTCTTCTTCTAACTTCTGTCTCTCATTTTCAATGATTTTCATTGTTTCTTGCTTGAATTTTAACCCTTTAGAATAGAAGTCAGTTTTTAGCTTAGGAATTGAGTTCATACTATCTGATTTTCTAAAGCTTGCGGACTCAGAAGACATGGATCTTGAAAGCGCTTTTTTAGTGCTTTGATAAAGTCGGCTATAAATATTTCCACTCGATTTTTTGATGGAATTGGACATTAATTGCTATAAAGAATAAAGAAAAATGAAAAACATTGAATCAAATAAATTTCAGAGCTCAGGCAATATTTTTAATAATTTAAAAACGAATAATTTAATTCTTACCAATTTTAATATCTCTTATGAGATTTCTAGTAGTAACTAATATTAAATCATATTGTAATAATATCGCATTTCCAAGGATAACTTAATAAGACGAAATTCTCCTTAAAAGCAGGATATAGATCTTTATAATTTGCAAGCGAAGATTTTCACTTTGACCGGTATTGCTATTCACTGTATTCTTCAGAATGGTGTCTAGTAGAGTCTGCTAACAGATATGAGTTCATCTTTCTTAATGGGTATAGCTTACAATGCTTTCCAAAATAGCTTTTCTTCCATTTTTTAATTTCATATTTTGGGTTGTCTCTTAGTGAATGTGAAAAAAAATTCTCTAGTTTTTTCTTAATAATCTTTAGCATTAAAACAACTTCAGAAATACATAAAATAAGTGCCTCAAAATTGCAAATAATACTATAACGCGAAAATTTTAATTAAGTTATAATTGAGTAATTTTATTGAGAAAAGGAAATTAAGACTTTTTAGGTCACTGAAGCATGAATTTATTTAAATTATCCGTATTTCCATAATTTTACGACCTTATCTTTGCTTGCAGAAACAAGAAAATGTTTGTCTATAGATAAATCAAAACAAGTAACTATTTCTTTATGAGCAATTATGCTACGAATCATTTGGGCTGTATGATAATTCCACACTTTTATAATTCCTTTCGCATCAGCTGCTATAATACTATAGCCATCTATCGGTAGCATAATTGAAGTTATCAAATTTTCAACATGCAATTCTTTGACTAATTTGAGTTCTTCGCTTACATCTTCTAAATTTCAAATCTTAATACTTTTAGCCCTATCTCTATGCATTAAAAAGCTTCCACAATAAGATGTGCTAATTAAATGAGCATTACAATCATCATTAAAATTATTCAGTTCAATTAATAATTCCTGATTGCTTGCACTCCAAATTCTTAATGTTTTATCAGAGCTGCAGGATAGTAAAAAATTTCCACAGAGTGATCAATGGCAAATAGAAGATAAACTGCTATGAGGACTTCATTGAGAGATTATTTTATTTGTATCTATATCTCATATTGTCACTGAGTTCATCTTTTCACAGGATAGGAATTTTTTACCATCTGGAGAAAACTCAATTCATTGGGAATTCGAATTTGTTTTGATTATCCTTAGCACAGACAAGTCATAAATATTTCAGATTTTAATTAAATTCCAGCAGACATTTACCGAATGCAACACAATTCCTGACCAAAAAATTAATGAAATCCCCTCACGATGAGCCCCAAATTGTTGGAATAGTGTTTGATTTTCTGTTAAAAATATAAAAATCCGCCCTTCTTCTGTTGCTACAGCAAAATATTTGTTATCATTTGAAAATGAAGCTGCTTTAATTGCTTTTCTTGGAAGCCATTTCTTGTTTGCTGCTGCATTTTCAATAATTTTCAATGATAATAATTTCTTGTCAGCAGTTTTAACAAAGAAACGTTTTTGTTTTGGTGGAAAAATAAGGGATTCTATTAATCAATTTTTATTATCTGAAATTTCAATAATAATTCTTTGTAATTCTAAATTGAAAATTATTATTCCTTTTTCTATGGAAGTAGAAGCTAAATATCTTCCACAAGGAGAAAATGTCAAAGAACTATTAGTACTAGCTTTAAAAGTTCCTATTTCTTCCAACGTTTCAGTAGTGTAAATTGATATATTATTCTGATATGTATGATAAGCTAGATACTTACGATTCAAAGATATAGCAACTTGTGAATATTTTTCGCAATAGATATTATATGTAATAGTCTCTTTGGATATATTTCATGAATTAAGAAAGTCACACTCGCGTCCGTCTAAAATTATCAAATTATTTCCTGAATAAGAAAAATGAGCAAAAGATATTGAAGAGAATATATCTTTAATTTCATGCACTATTTCTTTGGTGTTTATGTTATAAATCCTTATAATCTCTGACCAAGAGTCAGGAACTAGGCAAAGATAATTATTGCAAGGCGAAAAACTATAGTAGCTTATATATATTGGAAATTGTTCTATTTGAAGACGAGAAGAAGTATCTCATAAAATCGCTTGATTATTACTTGCAGTCATTAAATAATTCCCGTTATCAGAAAACAATAATGAATTTATATGAGAAGTGTGCCCTACTAACTGAGCAATTTCTTGATAGGTTTTAGCATCATATAAAATAATTGTTTCATTATAAGTAATTGCAAGAAATCCTCCACATAGAGAAAAAGCTACTTTTCCCGTTATTCCGCACATGAATATTTCTTCTCCAAAATCTGCTTTGGCCATATCACAATTTTTGAAGTTTGAGTCATAAATCTGAGCCATTGATAAATCAACTTCGTGGAGATTGCTTGATTCAAAATTTGTGTTAATTAGCATACTATAGGACAAATCTGCGTAAGGAATGCTAATCCTGCTTAAATCTTTGTTTGTAAATGAAAATCCAGATTTATTAAGAAGAGTGAACGCATTACTTGCTGCTAAACCTACTAAGTTTGTAGTTTTTGATAGTAAAACGATATCATAAAGAGTTTCTTTTAACTCTTCTGTAAGTAGATCTATGATTGAGCTGCAGAGTTTCCATTGAGACTTCAAACTGATTTTATTTAGATAACTTTCTTTCAAGGATTCGAGCTCTTTTGAGCTTCTTAAATTATCTAAAATATTTTGGGCTAAAATCAAATTAATTTGTGCATGATCGAGTACTATTTCTTTATTAATGCAAAAATTCTTTATCAAACTAATTTTTTCATTTTCTTTAGCTTGGCATAAATAAGTAAATATAGTTTTACTTGCTAAATTAATACTTTCATTTCTTTTAACTGCTGAATTAAATTCTGTGAATAGAGTAATGATTTTATAATATTTAGAATTCATAATGAATTGCCATTTATTAGAGCAATGCTTTTCTGATACACTTGAGTTTATAAATCTTTCATATTGTTGAATCTGCTTTTGTAATTCATAAAAATTTTTTAAGAAGTTTTCAAAATTAGCTTTAAATTGAGCATGCTCCTCATAAATTCTGCTAGCTTTATCAATTTTTCCAGCTTTTACCCATTTTATTTCATCATCACGTTGCATGGCTTTTTTTTCAAAATTTGCGATAGCTTCGCTTAAATCCCTTTTGTTTAGATTCGCTCGTTGGCTTTCAGGCATCTTTTCTTTGAAGCTGTTAATTATTGTCTTTAACTTATGATTATCAACAAGGGAAGTATTCTCCAGGACCAATCCCAAAAGAGGACTGATTTTATTTCTTTGGAGTCAAGCAATAATTGATGATCGTTCATAGCTATGCCCATCTGATGCGAGTACTGGATCTTGCATTAAATCTCCTGTTATAGGACAGCAAAAGTTCTCTGGAATGTCGATGAAATTATTAGCCATACTATAAATAATTATACTAATACGAAAATAAGATTTATTGGGAAGATATAACAATTAAACTTAAGAATAATTTTTCTTCTTAAATTTTGAAAAATTGAATAAAATATTATATATAAGTCCTTAGATATAAAGAGCAGGTATTTTGTGATTGCGGATTCTTCGGATTCACACTTATGATTTGCTGGAATATTCTAAAAAATAAAATATAGAACCCTTCATTTTTGGTACTATATGAGAAGAATTTTTGGCACACCATATTAACTATTATATAGCTCATTTAAAATCAAATTTAAAATATTTATTTTCTTATAAAATTCATTTTAAATAATTTAAGTCTAACTAAGACTTAATGTGATCTAAGTAATAAGTCTATTGGAGGTTTCTATATTTTCTTGGCCTTCTCTAGAGGTATGACTCAGCTTCGCTAACTCACACTTCTCAGATGAAAGATCTTCTTCATTATTAATAGGAGGAACAATTTCACTAACAGGATCTGCTTTATCCTTGTTTTTCTTACGGTTTTTGATTTTCAGAATTATTCTATAGGCAAGTAGAATGTAGCTGTATAAAAGAAAGAATAGCATCCCTAAAATTGCGATCAATTGGCACGCTTCTCTTCCAGCCACTGATAAATTATCATCGACGTAAGGAGTAACATCAACAAATAAAGAAGCTATGAAAATTTCTGTAACCATCTCTACTTGATTATCATATTTGTCTTTATACGGTTTATATTTTGCAAGAAAAGCTAAAGTAATTAAAGAACAAACTGCATTTACCATTGATTGGAGAATAGGGACATCAGCTAAATTATAGAGTGTTAATATAAAGATTGTCCTTCTGAGAACAAACCAAGGATAGTAACACATACTTAATATTCCTTTTTCACAATGAAATTCAGCGACTAAAATTGGATATTTTTTCTTAAACCCTTCATCTTTTAATACTATTTTTTCTTTATTCTTCCAAATCACCCAAAATATAATGAAATTCAGATATAAACTAAGAAGGAAAAAAATTCATGAAAGAATAAAGTCTATAATAAAATCAGGACGGGTGCCATTTACGTTGTTCATCCCTATTACAACCCCGCAAAAAGCCAAAATATACACTTCTACCATTAGTCTAAGAAGCCAATTGTATTTGAAATTCACTAAAACTTTGGTTTCAAGCATTGTTTTTATTTTTTGATTCTTTATAAGTACTTTTGCAAGTCACAATATATGCCATAAAATTAAAACAGCCAGAACCAAAGTAATCATACCTCCAGCCGAAATTAGAAATAGTCCAGAGTTATAGCCATATTTTGAAAACCTCGATAAAGGTGCATTCCCTGCGTTTGCATTTCCATAAACGAGCTCCCCAAAGTTTGGCAGTCAAGTATATGAAATAAATCCTTTGAACATATTAAACAAATCAGAAGGTATTTTAATATTTTGCAGCGGAATAAAAGCAATAATTTGAACCATATTTACATACGTCCACAAGGTAGTTGACTTGCGTAGCATTATATAGCTCACTGCTCCATAAACTATTACAGATGTGGCAACTGCAGTTTGTGTAGCTCTAGGTATTATTCCTGCTACAAAATCCATTGCTTGTTGTTCATCATTATTAGTACTTGATACATTATGCTTGAAAAATCTATTTTGTAAAGCTGATCCTGAGACTCCATATTTTTGAGATGTTATATAAACATTTAATGTCCCATTGATACTTGAGTATGATGGGCTAAAAGTAACAGAAACTTCATATGAAGAAAGCGAAATCTGTTTTACTTTGAAATATGTTGCTATTTGGTACTCGCTTAAAACAGTAATATTTAAATCCTGATCTGACAGAGCTTCAGACAAATCTTCGTTAAAAGCGAAATAAACAGTGCTGCTTGAGTATTCTTCAGCTATTGATAAGGAGCTTAAAACACATCCTCCAAAGAGCTCTTTCATGCCTAAAGGACAATTGCAAGAGTTTCCTTCAAGTACTCTGGGGCTGTGACAAGCTACACAGTTATCTGAAGAGCTGAGGCAAGCTTTACAGGTAGGATTATTGCATTGAACACATTCTGAGTCCTGTAAAATACCAAATCCACAGCTGCAGGAGCCATCTTCATTTAAAGTTAATCCAGGAGGGCAGGATGTACATGATAATTTTCCAGCTTCCGAGCAGGTTAAGCATGAAGAATCGCATTCTCCACATTCAATTGGGCTTCTAGCTATAATAAACTGAGTCGAATTGCACTCACAATATCCATGAGCACTGTTAACAGTAAAAGTTTCATCAGCACAAAGGACACAATCATTATAATTAGGCCCAACACAAGTAGCACAGCTTGGGTGGCATTCTGCACAAGTGAGTGGATCATTTACTTTTATATATTGGTTACTTTCAGGGCAAATGCATGATCCTGATGAAGTAGAAAGAACTAAGGAAGGATCAGCACACAAAATACAGTCAGATGAAGTAGGCCCATTGCAAGTCAAGCACGTTGGATCACACCATAGAAGACATCCAGTCCAATCATCACATACAAGACAAGATGGAGATTCACATAAGTTGCATACTGAATCATATCTGACACATCCGCTGAGAGCGCAATTAGCATGACAGCTTTGTCATGTATTTCCATCCCAGAATTTATCAATTCCTTGACTTGGCAAGCATCCAGTACTTGTTGACGGGCAAATCCCACAGCTGCAAGTTGTCATATCTATTAAAGACGGGTTATTGGCTGAATTCCATGAGTTAAGACTATAAACGTAGCCTTTAAAGAAATTTACAAAGCCTGACATAGTTCTTTGAGCTCCAATAGTGATTGAGTAATCTGTAACCATATCTATAAACGCTCCAACAGACAATATAGCAGGAGAAGCAGCTCCATTTGTATAGAATATTACCTGAGTATGAGGAGTGGCAAAAGACACACTAAAAGCTAAATTAAATCATTGTGTCCCATCAATTGCGGTATTTGAAACTATAGGAGAGGTCGTCTGTGTTCCTGTTCCTAAGGTGAGAAATAAGGTTAGCTGAGGGGTGTTACTTCCATTTAGCTCAAATTTCATAATGACATCTGGGTCCAACACCTGTTTAGACACAATAACTCCACTTTGAGGGCTTGGACAAAAAATTCATGAGGATAGTGAGAAATCGCTGCCAAAGGATACAGAAATTCCTAGTGGAAACTGCATCAGTGCAGTGCCATCAAAATAATACCCTCGATCTTTTACAGCAATAGGAGAATCACTAGCATAATCTGGATAAAATGAAGACGTAGTGCCAGCAATCACATTTATTCCTCTTACACTATCAGGAACTGTACCTTGAAGATGGTCAAATGTCAAGGAAAAGGTATGCCCAGAATTAGAGTCAAATACACATTGAGAAGAGCCATTATCATAGGAACCAGTAGGACATTCTTTCAGGCATGAATTTCCACTTGGAGATATTAAATATCCACTATTGCATGCAGTGCAGGTTGAAAAATCAGAGCAGGTTAAACAATTGTCTAGACACTTAATACAATCTGTTTCTCTTACACATCCCTGGTAGCATGAGGCAGAGGAGCAAGTGCTGCATTCCCCTGAAACACTGAGATATTGATTATAGCCACAATCTAAGCTTGGGCAAGACAAGGAGCTTGGACAGGCTGAGCATGATCCTATACAATCTGAAGTTTCATAATCAGTAAATATATATGCCGTTGAATATTTATTCCTTAAATGAAAATTGTATAGGTATCCATTAAATCCATCATAATGAGGATTGCCGTCCCCAACAGGAATATCGTTATTACCTATATACCAAGTATAGCCTGTGGTTATAGGGGAATAATAATTACCTAAGCTTAAAGAGCCACTCGCAAAAGTTTGATGGTTTATTGAGACAAAAGAGTACAAATTGATATCATCAGCATACGCTGCACCACAAAAATAAATTCATTGATTTGCAGTAAAGGCTGTCGCATGATTCTTGACATTATTTATTTTTGGATATAAATGGTCAATCATAAATAAATATACAGGACTCATCGAAAAATCTGGAGTCCAGACAGTAAAAATTGATAGCTCTTTTGCACTATTTGTTGTTATTACATTAATTCAGCCAGTTAATACATATGTTGCTGACATAGTAAGAGTTGTTTTCATCATTGACATTGTATCGAAATAATATCCTCGATTTAATACAGCAAAAGGATAAATCTTGGTAGCGCTATAGGAATCCAATGTTCACCCATAAGGTGTTGAGCTTATTGTTCCAGCTAAATCAAATTGTATAGAATAAGAGCTTGTGGGTGTACAAATCATATTAGTTGAATCAGCAGAAGTTCCTTCAGGACAAACCCCATAGCAAATTTCTTCGTACAAGTATAAAGAAGATGAACAGCTTGTACACACAAATCAGTGATTGCTTATGTCATCTTCGCAATATTCACAGTCATAGTTAGTGCATATGGAATCATGGAGACATTCCGTATAATCATTGGTAGGGCAAGCTGTGCAATCATTATAATATGCATAACAATCAGTCACATAATCCTCTGTAGTATGACTAGATTGATACTCTACATATATATTAAATCTATAAAGGAGCCCTGAAAATCCTACTTTATTTGTGGACTGTGGTGGGGCACCAACATATAAAGTATTGGGATAATCCACTAGATTTATATAGCTGCTTCATAGTACTGATGCAGTTACCTCGGTGTTACCATTCACTGATAAAGAAAAATAAACATTCGTCCAGTCCGTTCATCGTGCGACATAAAAATAATTCCAAGTGCTCAGAGGAAACGAAGTTGTGTCTGTAACATCTTGGTAAAGCTCGAGGTAATTATTGTTTATATGAAGTAAATCAGAATACCAATAGAAAATTTGAGTCCAAGATGAGCTAATATGATTTAGAAACAATCAGCCTGAAATAACATAGAAATAAGGCATAACATAATTATCAATGTGCAAGTATGCACATTTTGGAAAATAGAGGTAGTAGGTTTTACCTTCATCAATATATGGGGTGGTAGCACAAGGAGAATTCTTGCCTTTTAGGGAGTCATCATATCAAGTATGATCATAAAAATAATAAGATGTTTGTGATGTGATATCGCAAGTGCCTCCAGATGAAGGTGTTGTTGCATCTGGGCAATTTGTCCAGCAAAATCCTTGATATGCATATAGACCTGATGGGCAGCTAGTGCATCCTATTCAAGTATTAGAAGAGGAACTTTGACAATATGAACATGATGCATCGGTAGGACATGTAACTTGCAATTGACGGTTTTTTGAAGAGATTTCCTTATCTTTTATGTGGCATATTTCGTCCAGTTTTAGCCGTTCAGGAAATTCTTGAGTAGAAACTTCTCAGTCAACAAAGAATTTGTTCGAACCTAAACACATTAAGTCTGCGCTATTGAAATTATTTATTTCATGCACGTAGAGAAAACCATCAAAACCAACTTCTGTATAGTTTCCAAAAAGCCAAAATATTGCAGGGATTTCCAATATTTCTTTGTTCAACATTAGCAAGTCAGATAAGGAAAGTGATGGATTTGTTAAGCGAATGCTACTTTGCAAGTCTGTTTTAGAAGTAATTCTGAGCTTCTTTTCAAATGTTTGCGCTTTAATTTGAGATGAATTGCAGCTATTCGAATTTCAAAAGTTGCAGAAAGATTGACTGATAATACTTTCTTTTTGCTCTCTTAAGCAGTCTATGCAGATGGTTAGTGCAGAGTTTTGATTGCATTGACTTTGGCAAAATTCATATGCTTCAGGCTGTTGTAGAAGAAGAAGTATTAATATCAGCATTATAATCGTTTCAATTTTTTAAAATAAAATGTTAAAACTATATAAAAAACAATCAAATAAAATGTCACCAGTTTTTAAATTTCAGTAATTAATAATTATAATTAAACATATTATCAAAAAATTTACTCTTGATTTTCAGTCCCACTGCTTGAGTCTTTGTATATCTTGCTTATTTGGTGCCTTAGTGGAAAAGGCACATCTTCAAGCTGGCTGATCTCGCTTAGCTTTGTGGAGTTGCTCTTATTAGTTCTCCTTTTAGCAACGAAATTGGAGATTTTTTCTTGCAGTTCTTTGTGATTTTTGATATTGAAAGTGCTCATGACGTGCTTTACTTTTCTTTCCTTCCTTTTGACTTTTGGTGCTGAATATTCACTTAAATTGATCTTATAAGTCCCTGCTTGTTTCTTTGACATTCACGCTTTTCGGGAATCTTCAGTATGCACAGCCATCGTCGTGCAGTTGATAGCTACATGCCCATTCTTTTTACATAGATAACAGGCAACGTTGATCTCTGTGTAGTCGCCATCTTCGCAGATTGTCTCAATGAGAGTAAAAATTTCTTGGAGTCTGGGCTGTTGCTCTATCCCATCTCACACTTGGCTGAAATCTACAGATAGGATATCTGAAAATTCTACACTTTTGACGCTTGCAGTCCGTGGGTGATTTGCAAAAAATGCAATTTCCCCAAAATATTTTCCTTTGGAAAGAATTGCTGCACTTGATAAAGGAGATCCATAATAGACACTGACTGATCCAGAGTTCACAAAGTAAAGAATCCTATCCTTTTCTCCTGCCTTAATAACGTCATCATCAGGGGCGAATGTCTCTTCTTGAAGCCATTTTGCAAAATAAGTAATAGTCTGCAAATTAAAGAACTTGCTAAAAATAGAACAAGTTTGGATAATTGGCAAGTATTTGTATCTCGCAATTTCATCTCTTAAGGGCACACTTAGCATTGTCAAAATTTCGTCATCTTCAATCCCTTTCCTTATTTCCTCTTCATATGCATGCTCTAGGTAGTTTCTCACTTTGAACTGAAGCTCCTTAGGTATATTATGCAATCTCATATATTTAGTGATGCTAATTATCACTTCTCGATGGTTACTTTCTCTTAAGCTTGATCTTTCCACAATACTTCCAATATTCCCTATCATAAAGCCAAAAAAGCCACTTGCAAGCACCATACTCATCATTGCTACTATTTTTTCATCAAGAGTCACCGCGTGAATGTCACCATACCCCACAGTAAGCATGGTAGTATATGACCAATAAAGCGAAGTGACATAATAATCCATTGTCGTCAAATGGGTTGCAAAATTTTTTTCAAACTGAGACACCCACGAATCTGGATGGTTACTTCGATCCTGGGATCCAATAAAAAATCATAAGCAAGCATTTCAATGAGCTAATAAGAATATAATGAAGATCGTTTTAAACAGCACAATCAAGCCAGACAAGAGCTCATCAGCGATAATTTCTTCTATTTTTACAAAAAGCATCTTCAGCTTTGCAAATCTGACCAATCTTAGCATCTTCACAAATTTTATCATTCTCACCATACGTGCCATCTGGGTACCTGACATGCTGCCTGATGAGTCATTGAAAACCCCTCCGTTTATGACTCAATTGTAAGGGAAGTTTGAAAGCATGTCTAAGAAAAACCATGAGAAAAAATAATTCTTCGCTATTAGAGCTCGGTCCATCACTAAAGCACCCTTTCTAAAAAAACCAGTGTTGAAATTGAAGAGGATATCTATACAAAAAGCTAATGTGATTACAAAATCTAGATAGAGCATTGCGCCTGTAAGAGGAATTCCAAAGCCGAGATAAAAAGGAATATAGAGTCCTTGGAAAAGAAGGAAGAGCAGTAGTGAAATGTCTCAGATCAGTTTTCAATAGCTTTCAGGATGAAATAAATATTTCCCACTAAATTTGCTTTTATCTCATTTAACTGTGTAATTTTCTTTGGTGCTATTGAATTCTAATGTACTGAATTCCCTTCCGATGTTTGAGCCTGGCTTTGGGGAGACTAATATAAGATTTGAGAGGCTGGATATCGAATCGTCATCTTGCTTCATCTATTTCTAATTTACTAAGTTCCATTTAAGAAATGATAAAATTATTTTATATATAACTACTAAATTCATCAATGTGCTTTTCCTAGATCAATAAATGCGGCTCGGATTTTGGTATATGGGAATGAGTTGTAGATCAAGGTCCATGAGATTTAGGAATCCTTCTTAATCATGCTATATTATCTCGCCAATTAATGCGAGCAGCTCTTTTACAGCTTTGAGGTAAGGGAGCTGCTGTGGGTCATCTATTTCTTCTAAATTCACAAGTTTATATGCAACATTTTTTTTATTTTGCCAATAGCAAAGTATCAGAATCTTCCCTAAGTCTCAAATGAAATAATCTCAAATGATAATATTATAAAAATGATTAAATAGTAAAAGACCTTTCGTACTTCAGGATGCCAGTAGAGAAAAAGCCGTTTACGCTGCTTTTCTAGAAGAAAAGAGTAAATAATTTCTTTCTTTCAAGTTGTCTCTGATTATACGACAATATCAATAGAAAAACTCAAGGCGCTTTTTGAGTGAAGTCGAATATCACAATTAATATCCCTTATTAATCATAAATAAGTCATTGCCAAATGATGAAGGGATTTTCTTTCATAAACATGCATAGGCAATCAGGAATATATCCCAGAGAAACCACTTGGCTATTCACTGTTTGACCCATTCTTTTTTAAACTTGAAAAAGTGATTATGATGCTTGTAATCTTAATAAGTATTGATGAATCCTGATTGCTCAAAATTCAACTCTAAGGACATATCTAGGATCTTATAACTCTTCATAGAATTATGATAAGCTTTATTGTTCTCTGAATGTCTATTTTTTTCGGAAACGTCACTTGTGATTGAATATCAGCCACAAACCTCCTATTAAACTTGCAAATAATTTTTTTTATAAAAGCACGGTTTCCTCTAACATTTTAACTTCAAAGCTTCATTTTCTCTTCAGCATGAGTGACAAATTATAGTTGACCACTTATTTACAATTGACAAAATTTTGATTCAGTCTTTGCCTTTAATTTTTTATAAGAACACATTTATAGAGACATTGCTACTGATTAATGGTTCCAGCAGCATAGAATAGTCAAACGCTTTTTTATCTTTCAGTCAAAAGCTCATTTCCTTTGCATTTCTCATCAAAATTGAATTTCACAGTGTCAAATTTGATTGTTATAAGTCCTTGCATGTTTTTATGCCCTTCTCGTTTTTCTGGATCTTCAGTAAGTATAACTATCATCAAGCAGTTGATAGCTACATGCTCATTCTTTTTGCATAGATAACAAGCAACGTTGATTTCTGTAGTAACTATCATCTCAGATTATCTCAATCAGTGTGAAATATCAAATATCAAAAACTAAAATTTTCAAAAACTGAAATTTAATTACTTGCCACAAGTTTTTCTTTCTTTAAATTTCTAATGCGTCAAAATCGCAAATTTGGAAACTAAGGATTTTTTTTATTTATATAAAAATATGAGATACAATAAGCTGAGCCAAGCACGAATTAATTTGATTTTAGCGAAAAAAATTATCAGAAACTTTTGCAAATCAAGCAGTCTCAAGACATTAGAAAAAAGCTATTTGAATAAATTGTCTCTTAACTCTCTACTTAAGTTAGCAAACTTTATCAATGATCTGCTCACAGAAGATTTAAAGCAAAATCTTTATAACATAATTCTATTATCAAGAAAATCTAACTCAATAAGCCTAGCAGCAAGCAATGCTATCACAATTCTCAATAAAGCTCGTTTTTCATTTGCAAATAAAAACTTAAGCAGGATAAAAATCCCTTATGCTGACTTATCATATGGAATTATAACTGGCACAAATTTCGAGTCTAGTAATCTTCATAGAGTTAAGTTATTAAATACACAGATCTACGATGCTAACTTTAGAAACTGTGACATGGCTAAAGCAGATTTCGGAGAAAAACTTTTGATAACTGGATTAAATGCTAATGTTAAAATTCTAGCGAATTCACCTTGTGGGAAATTTTTTGCAATTTCATTCGATGGTGAAACTATAATTTTATATGATGCAAAAACCTACTGAGAAATTGGTCCTTTTATTGGGGAAATTTCACCTATTGAGTCTCTATCATTTTCCTGTAATGGAAACTATTTATTATCAATAAATAGTATAAAGATGATAGTAGATTTATGGAGCACCTCTTCAAAACTTCAAATTTCCCATTTTCCAAAGCCATGCAGTTTTTCTAGCTTCTCACCTTGTAATAACTACATGAGCTTGGTTTGGGTATCCCCTGAGAGAAAAGCAGTTATAAAAATCTATCACATAAATTCAAAGCAAGTTGTGAATGAAATTAAAGGATTTAGTTTATCAGTTTTAGCATTTTATTCAGTTTCGAGAAATAATTTGCTCGTTTTAGAGGTAAATGCTCTCAGCAAATGGGATTTATCTACAAATAAAAAAATAAATCAGATTAATTACCTAGATTCCCTCCCAACTGCTATATCTTCTGACCACAAATATATAGCTTGCTTTTCTACTGAGGACAAGATCTCTGTATATGAAACTGAAAAAATTGAAGCAATTTGAACTTTTGCACGAAGATGCTCTTTTGTATTTTCACCAAATGGAAAATATTTAGCATTAGAAATAAAAGATTATGGAATTGAAGTTCTTGATTTATCTATAAAAGAGACAAAATACGAAATATTGAAAAATAAAAATATAGAAAATAATCGCCCTGTTTTTTCTCCACATGGAAAATACATTATTCTAGGAACAAATGATAAAAAATTAAAAGCACTAAAAATCCCGCGAAATTCTGAGCTCAAAAAGAAACCTCTTACAAAAAAAGGAATAACAATGATTTCTTTTTCTCAAGATAGTCAATTTTTTGCTGTTGCGACTGATGAAGGATTGATTTTTATATTTTCAACCGAAAATCAGAATATAATCAAACAATTTGAGGCTCATTATTCAGGAGTTTCATGTATTTGCTGGTCAGATAATTATTTGGCTAGTACAGGAAAAGATCCATGGATTAAAATTTGAAATATTTACGATAAGTTTTTCTTAAAGATCATACAAACAGATTACACATCCCAATCTATTGAGTTTTCTCCTGATAGTAAAAAAATCATGGCCTGGGGTCAATCAGGGATTGTGATAATAAGAGAAATTGATACAAATAAAATAATTGCAAAATGAAGTTTTAATTACAATTCTATTTTAATATGCCATTGATCACCCTGTGGCAATTTTTTATTGACAGTCTCTTATGATGCATTTATAAGAATTTGAAGGACGGATAATCAAGAGCTGCTGGGTGAGCCTATTACATATTATCAAAATTATCATTCAATAAACATATCAAATTGTTGAAACTTTTTAGCTACCTTTCACTGGGATTCAAATTTTAAGATTTGATATTTAGGAGGAATGAAGCAAAATAAGGTGAAGATACTTAAAGAATTCGAACCAGAAGTTTGAATTGATACTATTGTATGGGCACCTACAGGAAAAAGGATAGTTTGAGGTGATGGAGAAGGAAAAATAATGGTATGAAATTTTCAGAAACAAAAATTGGCTCGAACCATAGCTGCTCATAAGGGATTGGCTAAGATTATCGTCTTCTCCGCAAACGAGCATTTTCTTATATCTGAAAGTGAAAATATAATCAAATTATGAAATTTTGATATGTTTAGGATATCTGAATAAAGCCGAATTAATTCTGGTATCAAAATTAATTGCAATTTAATAAAAAATAAGACTTGAAGCATAATTTTAATAAAACTCTAAAGTATATTACTTATTTTTAATTTTGAAACGCTTGAAATTATTTAGAATAAGATATTCAAATACAAGAAAAGCAATAATTATAACATAATTCTTGAAATAGCAAGATTCCTGATTTGATTTAATATAATAAATTGAACTATGGAGAAGGGGGATAATTTTTTCATAAAGTTTATTACACCAATTTGAATTCTTACAATTATTTTTTCTATTGATTGATTATGTATCAGCTATTCCGTCTTTGATTTTATAATATTTCTTTTTATTCCATACTTGAAAACCTAAAATAATACATTTTTGACTAGTATTTGGAAATCAATTATTAGCTGTTTCTTTCAAGCTCTATAATACAGTAGTTAATTAGCAATACTGATGTCAGTTTAAAATCATCAAAATGATTTAAATTATTATTTTATTTTTCTTTTATTAATAGCATAAAAGGCAGAGTAACTAAAATTTTATCTATAATTCCAATTAATACCATAGTAAAAATCCTTTAAAACGAATAAAGCTTTCGGGTTTTATAGTTAATTTAAAACATAGAAGTAGCCATCTAAAACTGATTTGTCTTTAGAAAGCTGCATATAACTTTATGTTTATATATTCTCTCATTAGCTCTGATAAAATAATCAATTATCTTTCAGAATTTTCTTTTATTAAATTACACATTTTTCATAAAATTACCAAATCAAAACAATAATAATAAAAAATGATCAGTATTCAACAAATTCTTGTCTTCTATAATTAACAATTAAAACCTACCTAAATTTAAACTTACCCACTACTTTCATAATTCAGTAACTTAACCACATTATTTTAAAATAAATCTAATCACTGAATTCTAATATAAAAATGATCATTGAAGCTATCCCTAAAAACTCATCAATTTTTGGCTCACAACTATTTTATATCGAGGAAAAGCCAATAAAAAAGCACAGAGATCACGATTTCTTAATGCGTCTCCTTCCAGAAGTTGTTCTAGAAGAGAGTTCAATAATGGTAAATCCTCCAGAAGACCCCACCTGCACTAAATTAAGTAGAGAAGAAGAATACACCCATTTGCTAGATCTTGAAAAAATCAAAGATAGCACAGAGCTCTATCTAGTTGAGTCAGGCTGAATCAAAGAATGAGCAAGGTATATAAACGGCAACAAATTGCCAGGAAAAATTAAAACCAAAAAATTGCTAGACATTGAAGGAAAAATTAAAAAAGGTTTAAAACTAAAACTTGACTACAGGATTCTTAATAAAGCTCAATGGCTCTTCTTAAAGGACCGATATGGAGCTGAAACACCAGCTAGATATGAAGAGCTATCTGTAGCCAGTCATAAAAGACATCTCTCCCAGGTCCTCTCAACAAATAATAAATTTGCTGAAGAAATCTCAAAAACTGCCAACGATAATTTAAATAAATCCTTTGATTTTGCAGCTGAACCTTATATGGATTCGAAAGATATAACATACACAAGCCCATCTAAATCTAAAATTGACCCAGAAGAAGAAGTTCAGGTCGTCACTTTGATGGACGAAAACATTGAAGCTTCACATTCAGACACAATATCATCAGCAGGTGAAAATTCTAGCTTGCATATTGGGCATCCTCATGCTTTTAATGCTCCAACACTGCGAAGAGGAAAAGTGGGGTTGGAAAATCCTGGGTTTTTTTGCTATATGAATGCAGGCATGCAGTGCTTAATGAGCATTGTGCCTTTTAGAGACTATTTTTACCAAATAGAGTTTTCGACAAACAAATTTGTGTATGCTGAGCTTGTCAGTGAATTGACCAAGTCAATTTTCAGACTGAATAAAGGAGTTGTGAGGCCTGTTAGACTTTGGAAGTATATTAGCCAGCACTTTTCTCCTGGAAAGCAGCATGATTTGCCAGAGTTTATAAGATTCACTATTAATAGACTCGAAAGAGAACTTCCTGAAAATGTGCTTGCAAGAGACATTTTTAACGGTGTCACCAGTAGCCATTTAAAATGCAACTCATGTGGACATACTTCAATTACTAAGGAGCCTTTTATTGATATTCAATTAGAACTTAACTCCTCCATTATAAAAAGCATCCAAAGCTACACAAAAGATGAAAGTGTTTGCATTTTTTGTGAAGGCTGCAACTCAAGAGTAAATGCAACAAAAAAACTTATGTTTTCAAAAGCCCCAACCGCATTAATCATTCAGTTGAAGCGGTTCAGATCCTTAGGTGGATCACAAAAATTAGATTTTCCGTGCAAATTCCACAAGTTTTTGGATTTAAGTCCATTTTGCGAAGAAAAAGCAGATTACAAACTTGTGGGAGCCGCTGTGCACTACGGATCAATATTATCAGGACATTATGTTTCGTACTGTAAGAGAGGGAATTTTTGGTATGAATTTGACGACGCTGTATGCTCCAAAACCAGCTTAAAAGAAGTCTTGGCAAAAAACCCTTATCTCATTGTTTATAAAAAATGCTAAAATTAATTTTTAAGAAAATGGGGAATACAGACAGTCGGACGATTTTCCGTGACCAAATCCAGCATTTATTGAACGAAAATATACCTGATTCAGAAACTGAGTTTTGGGACATGTTTTTTACGCTTCCAGTTACAAGTGAAGACGTTTTTGCAATGGTCCTTTCTGATGACGTAAGAAAATTAATAGAAGATAAGCCGAATAATCTTTACCACATCATTGAGTATAGCTTGATTTTTATGGATGAAGCATGGCAACAAGTGGAGGAATTGAATAGCAATAGAATGATCGCTGTCAACAACGCTGTCAGATTTTTGACAAGAATAGTTCCTTTTACACTAGAAAATCAAGAACACACAGGATTTTATGATTTTTGGTGGGGAGAAAATCCACGAGCTTTTAGGCTATTAAAAGCCTGTGTAGGGTTGATGTTTACTCCACTTTATTCAGTGGTTGCATCTTTACAGAGAACAAGCATTGATAATTTCAATCAAGTAGAGCTTGCTTTGTTGTGAAAAGGAGGGTTATTGACTCCAAATATTGGTGAAGATGTAAGTACACAGATGTGGGATAATCGATATGAGCTATTAAGGCTGATTTTGGCATGTATTGGAGAGAATATGTATGAAGAAATGAGTAAAATGAGTGAAAGAGTAAACCCATGGCTTTGACTTTTGTGCTCACAAGCAATTCCATTTAGTGCACAGCTATTCTATTCAATTGTGAATATATTGATTTCGTATGATCCGTATGGAATGTGAAATCTACCCTATGCTAGCTATTGGTCTTCGGCGGTAAAAGAAAGAGCGCTACAGAGCTCGTTAGATATTTTGATTCTTATGATTGAATTTGTACCTCCTAATGATGAGCGCCTTAAAAAGTTAAAACCTCATGAATTGAGAGCCAAACAGCTGATTGAAACCAGACAAGCTACCCAAGGGGCTTTATTCAGAAATGAAATGCTGCTGAGACTACGAGATATCTCCAAAGATGAAGATTTTCAAAAAATCCTTACAGGAATCAACAAAATAGTAACAACTGGGATTGTTGCACAGAACACATATCTCCCTTCTTCACAAAAAATAGTGCCCTGTACTGAGGAAATTTTGATTTTGCTTTGGCTTCTTATAGAGTCAAATGAAAAATTTTGTAGCTATCTTATAAAAAGTAATGCAAAAGAGCTGATAGTGCCAATTATATACTGCATATTAGAAAAAATGGAATCAGTAAGCCACTATGGCTTATTGTGCATTATCACAAATATTTTAATCAAACTGAGTGAAAATAGAAAATTCTCTGTTTCTCTCAATGCAAAGTATTCAGGCAATTTACCTGTCAGTTTCCCTAATTTTAATGGAACTTATGCAGACGTTTTAATTATTACTGTTGGAAAAATCATTCAAGCTGGAAAACAAGCTTTAGAAGGGATATATCCAAGCTTGCTTATAATAATCACAAACATATCTCCATATCTCAAATCTCTATCAGTAGTCTCTTCACAAACAATTATTAGGTTTTTTGAAACATTTTCTTTACAAAGATGACTCCTTGCTGCCCCTACAAACCATTATTTAATTTTTTATGTGCTTGAAATCATAGCAAATCTAATTCAATACCAGTGGCAAGCAAGCGCATATTTAATTTTATATATTATCAGGAAAAAAGATTTATTTGTAAAATTGAATAAATTGAAAATAGAAGAGGAAGAAAACAATAAAGAAGAAACGAAAAAAAGTGAGGAAAGTAAAAAAAGTGAAGAAGCAGGAATTGAGGAAGAAAAGATCCCTGAAAATAGAATTATTGGGCTACTTTCGGAAAGAGTTGAAGAAAAAGTGGTGAATTCTTCAATTTTGCAAAGCCATGTAAGTGCTGAATCTGATGAGATTGAAAATACAAACACAGCACAGAATCTACCTAGTGAAGAAGATTGAAAACCATCCCAACAATGGTTGACATCGTGAAAAAAGAAGCTACCTATGGCAGTTCCGATGGTCTGCATACAGGAATTGCTGCCTGAGTTGGAAAGCTATACGTTGAAAAACCCAAAATGCCAAGATAAAGAACTAATTGACCTAATACAAGAAGAGGTGCTTGTTGGAATTTTGCCAGTCCCACATCCTATTGTAACGAGAAAATATTTGAATAATCCTATCACAAGACTGTGACTATCATGCTCTATTTGGGGAATTATTTATTTAAAAAATCAATACATGCCTCTTTATGATCCAAAGAATATAAAAATGTTCTGTGTGCAATTCGAGTAATAATTTATTATTTTATTTACCTTTTAATATAAATTTCTCAATATGATTATTTAAACAGTTAAAAAAGAATCATTTTTTCTATTCAATATCAATAAGCTCCTCAGGACTTTCTAGGATCTCTTTAATTCTATTTTGAGCTTTAGCTGCATAAATCCCATCGCAAAATCTGTGATCAAAAGTAAACAATAAAGTAAGCATTTTTTCAACACTTGCTTTTCCATCAATAACAGTTACCTCATCACGTATAACAGAAAGTAAAATGACTAGCCCAACTCGCATAATACTGGGAAAAGGGGCATATCCCATTTCTATTCCTGTCATCCCAACATTTGTTATCACTGCTCCACCAGCAGGAAATTTTTGTGTATTTAAAAATTTCAGCGGAATTCCAAGAGCAGCAACTATATAAGAAATAATTTCTATCACAATTCCAGCAAAACAAGATGGAATTAGCCAAAAAGGCTTGCTTGCATTTTCGTGTTTCCGCCTCTCTTCTCCGATTTTTAATGATTTTACCTTTGTTTCAGAGTCTTCAAAAATATTCATCAATGATTTTTCTCCAGCATCCCTATAACAAAAATAAGCTAAATCTTTTCCATCGTCAATAGAAACTAAGCACCCAACATCTGCAGTTTCAAATGGGACAAAATTTCCCATTGAAAGATGCCCGTTCAAATCAGGAAATTCTTTTAAAGTCATTCCGACAGCTTTGCAGGCTAAATGAGTGATGGTGACTTTTTTCCCTGTTTTCTGATTAATTTTTTCAATTAGCCTAAGAGCATTAGAAATCCTTACTTTTCGATGTGAAATAATCTCAGGACCATCAGGATCGCTCCAAGCAGAAATTCTCTCTTTAGTACTATTTGTGTAATATTTTAAAGATTCTGAAGGCGTCAGAATAGCAGACAGCGTAAAATAAGCTCCCAAAAATAAAGCAAATATGATTATAAAAGTCCAATTATGAAGTGCCACATAAATAATGACAGAAATAATCCCACAGACCCCAAGCCCATTCATTATAAATTATCCATATTTCTTATTAAAAATGTTATGTTATTGCTACTCTTCTTCATTAATAACAACTGTGCTCTTCTCTTTGATATTTTTAATATTTTCAGGCTTTGTGTGTGCTCTTCTATTTCTTTCCTTTCTAAACTCGCTTTCTTTTTGAATCTGTTTAATCTTTCTTGTCTTAAACAAATATCTTGGCAAATGTCGATGCTTCAATATCCTCCTCATCTCTGGGACATACTGATATTTCTTTTTAAGCCTTTCTCTATAATTTATTGCTTCTTGTTCTCTTGGCATTAAGGTTTTAAGTTGTTCGTCTGCTTTTGCTTTCCAGACCCTCACATTTGTGTCATCAGAACCAGTCAGCACGAATTTTCCGTCACCTGTAAACTCAACTGCGTGAATCCATTGCATTCTCCTTGTGTGGTAAACTTCTTTACTTCTGCCATCCCTAACATCAAAAATCCTTACTGTTTTATCAAAAGAGCCGGAAGCAAATTCTCTGCCTGTTGGGTTGTAAGAAACACTAGTGACAGCATTTATGTGATCTTTGTGGATTTTTATGGGCTCTGATAAGTTTCTCATATCAAAAGTGTATAAGTTGGTGTCTTCGTTTGCGACTGTAAAATTCATTGGCTCCCTAGGGTTCCATGCAAAGTCATTAGATTTCATTTTAAGAGTGAATTTTTGTAAGCAAGAGTTTGCTCGAGTATCTATCAAAATGATGCTTCTATCAGTAACTGTAGTCCCTAGTAAATGAAACTCAGTAGGATTGTACTTAATCTTTGTAGTTGAGTCTGACCCCCATTGATATTCACTTAAAGGTTCAGACCGTTTGAAATCCCACACTTGGACTCCATCATGCCCACAAGAAGCAAACAAATCTCCTTCCCAAGAAATGTCCACTGCATTTAAGGGCATTGATGAATTATAAATCTCTGATTTTCCATCAAAACTCCATAGTTTTATCACAGAATCTCTTCCAGCAGAAGCAAAATAGTCTCCTCTCATGCTGAGACCATTGACAAAGCCTGCATGGGCATCATTCATTGATAATTTGCAAGTCATTTTGGTAAGATCCCACAGCTTGATTTCACCATTGGCACTGCCTGAAACTGCAAGACTTAAATATTTATCAGATCTTGCGAGCGATAAAACAGAATCTGTGTGGTCTTTTAGAGCTGCTATAAAAGGCTTTGCAAAAATCTTTTCCAGCTTTGCAGCATTTAGTGCTCTGACATACTCTCTAGCTTGTTGAAAAGGATGCAAAGTTGAATCTGTATTTTTGTGGCGTTTAAAAATATCGTTCTGTGTTTCTCTGGACTCTTCCTCTTGGATGCGAACTATGGTTTTTACTTTGACCATATTAAATAATAAAGCTGATTAAATAAATACTTAACGATAAGTTAAGGGAAAGCTTTCTTAGTCATGATGTTGTAGAAGTCTTCTGGAGTTACTTGTCCATCCCCATCTGAATCAGCTCTTTCGATCATTTCTAAGAGTTCTTCATCAGTCATTGTTTCTCCAAGCTCTCTGGCAACTCTTCTTAAGTTCTTGATAGTGATATAGCCTGTTTTGTCATCATCAAAAAGTCTAAAGACCTTGTTGATGTCTTCTCTAGTGTCCTTATCACTCATTCTTGCTGTCATCATGTCCAAGAATTCATCAAAATCAATTGCACCTGAGCCGTCTTTGTCTAGGTCGCTGATCATTTGGTAAATTGTCTGATTCTTGGCTTCGAAGCCGAGAGATTGCATTGCGGACTTGAGTTCACGAGGGTCAATTGTTCCAGATCCATCAGTGTCAAAAAGATCGAAGGCTTCTTTGATTTCTTCAATCTCATCTTCTGTGAGCCCTGGTCTTTCGTATTGCTTTGGATTAAATCCTTTGCCTTTTGGTGCTGCTCTTCCAGCCATTCTATTTCTATTATATCCGTTGGAAAATGTCTAATTTAACGTTTTTGAGGAGTAGCTATCATATTTAATTTGCCTGGATATTGGAGTAATGATAGAAAATTGAAATATTTCAGTGTTTGAAGAATGGAATGTAAAAGATAATTTATGATAAGCTGAAGATAAAAAATAAAAGGGTTGGATAAAAATAATTTAGAGTTTCAGTATTTATTTAAAATTGAAGAGTTTTGGCAATAAAAATCATTTGATTAAGCATATTGGAACTTTTATAGATTCTATAGTGACGTCGAAATTATACGAGAGTGTGAATCCCAATTTTATACTTAAGTAATCATTTTAAATCTATTAACTCTAATTTTATTTTTTATTCCTTATTATTACTATATTAAAAATAACTATAAGTTCGACTTATTGCATTCAAATTAATTTATCTCTTCTATTCTTTCCAAACTTTCATAGGGCTTAATGGTTCTTCTTCATCGCTCTCTTCTGCATAGCTTTCCATTGGCTTCAGCAACGGTGACTTTGTATCAAACTGCCCTGACAGTCGATACGAATTTCTTGTAGAAAGCGCCCTCAAGTCTCCATACGAATAATTCTTTTTGCATACATTACTCCATCCTCTAAGTTGCTCTAAAATATGAACAACTTCACTTGCGTCATTTACATAAAAGTCAGCTGTACTAGGCTTTCTCCCAACAGTGCAGGTAAACGATTTTAATTCTCTTTTATGTGCTAAAAGGTTGCTGCCTTCTTTTTTTAGTGCTTTTACAACTTTGAACATTTCTTCATCAGCGATGTCATCTCCAATTGTCAGAATAAAATCAGGTGGCCCTCTTCTTTCTTTTAAATCTTGGAGGACTTTGTAAACTGCTGTTCCTTTTGTGGTTCCTTGAGGCTTTACTTCTACGTATCCAAGACCAGCTGAGACTTCACATTCGTTCATGAATGGCTTTAGAAGGATTTCTAGGTGGGAAATAAGCTCTTTGGCTTGCCAAGAACCAATGTCTGGGTCCGTATCTCTGTATGAAAATACGACTGAGCATTCTTTGACTTCCATAGTTGAGCCTTCTGTTCTGGCTACATAGGCACCAATGATTTGCTTGGCAGTTTCAATTCAAGGCAGCTCCCCAGTAAGAGAGTTTTCCCAGGTATTTCCATAATTTCACTTCAGTACTCCTCCATATTCAGCAGCCATTCCTAGGCCTTGAATACTCCCAAACCAATTCTCAACGACTGCTCTCATTCTTCCAGTTACAACAAAAACACTATTTCTTTCATCCTTACACAAATCGGCCAAACAATTCAAAATCTTCTCTGATGGTCCTACACTTTTATCAATTTCAGTTTGCTTGAAAAGATTAGACAATGTTCCTTCATTATCAAAGAAAAATGCTCTATTTTTTGTCTCTTTATAAGCTTTTAACAAATATTCAGCTTTTAATAAGCTAAATTTCTTTTTTAAAGCAATTAATTTCAGTTTATCACCGAGTCCATGTGTTACGTATTGGAAATGCTTTGTGTCTTTTTTAGCCCTAACTAAATCAGATAAAAAGTTAAAAGCCCATTTAAGGGTTGTATTGGCGTTGATGTAATCAAGATCTCTTTTCCTTTTGACTGCATTGTGACCACTGGTAGGCGTAGTGATAAGGTAGTGAATTTCGCCTTCAAGCTGGACTATATCAAAAGGATTGACACGCTTTAAACTGCTTAAAGCTCGACTTACCCCAGTAAATTCAGAGATAATGATTTCCACTGGTTTTTCTTTACTTATAGCAATCACTTCAAAGGGAATCAAAAACAGTCCTTCTCTGTATGAGCTGTTCACAATACCAGCTGCAATTGACATATAAGCATACCTGAGCTCTCTTGTAATGATAGAACCATCGATAAACTCTACTACATTTGCCCCTATTTCGGCATTGATTTCTGTTTTTAGCTTAACAATTTCTTGCAAAACATCGTCTCTTTCTGCGTCTGAGCTGTTTTTGGCTTCAATCAGAAGCTGTACAAATACAACTTTGTTTTTATAGTGCATTAAATTTTTCATAGAGAGTTTGAATGCGTCAAGTTTCAATGCTATTCCTGAAAGTCTATGAAGAGGATCAACGCCCACTAATACTTTTTTGCCTGCATATTTTATTTTCAGCTCTCTCATGATATTACTGTACTCTTCACTTGCAAGAATATTATCAATAATTTTTGGTTCTACTCCTATATGTCCAATTCTAATCATGATGTGCCTTCCATAATAATCAAGCATTAAATATCCTTTGGGAGAGAATTGATGATCAATTCCAAGCAGTCCTTTGCAGGATCCTAAAAAGTGTCGTGCATACTCAAAAAGATGGAAACCTATTAAGTCACAGCATAGCATGGCATGCAGAATAGCTTCCCTATGAGGTAAAACTCTAAAAACTTCTGAGCTTGGGAAAGGGTTATGCAAGAAAATGCCAATATTTAATATATCTCGGGTCCTTCTTGAGACAAAGCTAGGAGTCAATAGCAGCTGATAGTCGTGAACCCATATAAGTTCATCTTTATATATCTTCATTATTTTATCAGCAGCAATAGAATTGACTTTCCTATAAGCTTCCCACAATTCTTCTGAGTACTGAGGGTTATTCTCTTCAGAGGTGTCTATTATATTGCTGAAAAGAGGGTAAAGAATTCCATTACAAAATTGTGTATGTAAAGCCATTGTATCTTCAGGGACAAATAGAGGCTCACATCTGTATTTCGCTCTAAGTTCATTTGCGAGCTCTTCTTGCTCGGCTTCGTCTTCTACACATATATGTGGCCATCCAATCCATACAAAATTGATATTTTCCTGATTCGCGATTTCATATAGAACAGGTAATCACAGTCCTTTTGCGTTTTCAAAGATCCACTTTTCTGAGTTGGGGTTTTGTGAGTCATAGTTTGGATTTCTTTCTACTCTTATTGGCAAGTTCATTGATACTATAATTATTGAATTTTCTGGATTGAATTTCTGCCCTTCATCAACCACAATGACTGGGTTTTCAAGAGTTCTAGCAAAGCTGACGCTAGGATCAATTTGAGACTGGATTTGTCTGGATATACAGGAGCCTGATTCATCCTTGACTACCATATTGAAATCCTCCACTTCGAGTTTACGATTTTCTTTGAGTTCTTCCCACTTATAGCTGGTTTTGTTAAAGTAGACGTATTTGTAAAAGGTAGATGAGTTGCTTCGTATAAGCACAGGCACAGGGGTTGACCAGACTGGGTAGCGCTCTGGATCTGTTTTCATCAAAATACCTTTTTCAGGATTTCAAGAACCGAGTTCTTCAGCTTCTCCAACTATGAGCACGTCTTCACCGGGCTGAGTAGTCGTAGTGAATTCAAATGTTACTCTAACTTTTTGTGAAGAAGACATTATGCAATGCTCTTTATCCTTTAATAATAAATTTAGTGGCACATTACGTATTCTCAAGCTAGATTAGTGGAATTGAAAATTTTCGATAATTAGGGAGTTAATAAAATTCTCACCATTTTGCGAATGACTGTTAGCTTTGAGCATCATAATAAAATTATTTAATTGAATTATAAGGTTTTTAATTATTTTACTAAACTGTTGACTATCGTCGAATGGGTTTTAAATTGAATTACTTAAGATTATTTTAATTGAAAATATGCATTATATGAGGTATAGGAGTGCTTGGATAAAATTGTAGCAATTCTTTCACTGAAAGCATTTCTTTTAACTAGTTTTTGCAATAAATTATGCAGATAATTGTGTATTTTATTAAAGAGTGGCTAAATAAATTATGAATATTGGCAAAGCAAAGATAAAAATATATTTAAAATAGGGAGCTGCAGTTATTAGTTTTATCACTTTTGCTCACAATAATAAAAAAATGATTAATTAAGTGCATTAAATTAGTTTTTAATTTTTAATAATTAAAATTTTATTGAAATATTTGTCAATACAATCAAAGTTTTATTGGACTATTAAAATTTCTAATTTTTTTAATTTGAGTATAGATATTTTCCTAATTTTATTCAATACCCCATAAATTATTCTTAAAGCTCTACATGAGCATATTTTGTTTATTATTCTAGATACAAAATACTGACAAATGGCATCTCGTTTAAAAACAACAAAATCATTAGACTCAAAAGATAATAAGTCACATCTTCCTGCTCTAAATCCTTCATTTGAAAGGATCAAAAGGGTCTATATTGCGCAGATTACGAAAGCAGATTCCAAACCTCAAAAGGTAATTTTCGATTAGTTCAGATTGTAGAAAAACTATACTTGGGATCAGTGGGAGCTGCTTACACCCTTGCAGTATTGAAAACGTTTAAAATCAGTCATATTTTGACACTCTGTGAGTGTTTACCACCAAAGTTTCCGAATGTAAATTCTACTTAGGAATTCGAATATAAAGTTATATGCATAACAGATGAGCCAACTTCTCATATTTCCACTCATTTTAAGGAATGTTTGGACTGGATAAAGACTGCTATTAGCAATGGCGGAGTTGTTTTAGTGCACTGCTTTGCTGGAGTTTCTAGATCATCAACAATAATAATTGCTTATCTTATGAGATATCATAATATGAATTTGAAAGAAGCAATTTTGTATGTAAAATCCAAAAGACCTTGGATAAATCCAAATTTTGGCTTTATGGGACAGCTACGAAGGTATGAAAACTTTTTGAACAATCAAAGGAAAAAAGGAGCGATTATTGAGAATTAGGAGAAAGAAGCTCTGCTTACCTATAAAATTGATTAATTGAAATGCTTTGATATCGAATTGATTTATATTGTTCTTAAATTAAGTAAACTTAAAGTAGTAATAATTCATTCTTATTCTATTAATAAAGTTAAAAATTAATGCATCAAATTTTGAAGCGCTTGCAGACTAAGTTTAGATGGCTTACCAGTTTATGTTCAAATCGTTTTTTATTTGCAATTCATAAATCCAATTAAATCAAAAATGTCACTAAGAGCTCAAGCTCCAATTGCAGCAGCCCCAATTGTAATCCAAAACATCAACAAAACTCGCTACAAATCCTCTTCAAAAGAGCCATCAAGTACTAGACCTCGCTCAATCGACAGCCAAAGGCGGTTAAATTCTCGAGTAAACAAATCATTCACTGTTCATCACGAAACTCCAACAGCTCTGGGTTCAAACCGTAACCAAAGCTTTACAATTGAGAGGTCTCGAAATATTTCTCTAGGCTGTTCCACTCCAAAAAATAAAAATCAAAGCAAAGGAAACATTAGATCTACAAGTAAACTCGTTTCTGGGCATCCCTGCCCTCGTGACTTAGAAGAGCGTGAAATTTTATATAAAAAAGAATTCATTAACTCTCTTTTTGAGCGTGGCAAATCTGAGATGAAGTTAGGAGAATATACAACAGCTTTAGGATTTTTTAAAAAAGTCTTAAAAGAAGACCCAAATCATGTGGAAGCAATTTTTGATAAAGCAAGCTGCTATATATACCTTGAAGAACACAAAAAAGCGATACCAGACTTGTTGACGCTGACTAAAGATTACCCTTATTATGATAGGCAAGTATATAGTGCTTTAGCAATGTGCTTTGTAGCTGTTGGAGATTTAATCACTGCTGTAAGGCAGATAAGCAGAGGACTAATAAAATTTCCAAAATTTGTGGAAGGGTATATAACCAGAGGCAAACTATATAATGAGCAGAAAAAATGGGATAAAGCTATACTGGATTTTCATAAAGCTATTGAACTCAATGGAAATGATGGAAATGGCTACCTTGGATTAGCAGATGCTCTTTTAGGAATGGAGGATTCTAGGAGTGCGCTCAAGATGTTGGGAAGTGCGATTCAATGTCCCAATACATCAATTCAGGCTTTGCTTCAGAGGGCTAAAATCCATTATGAGCTTCATGAAAATGATAAAGCATTAAAAGATTTAGATTTATTATTAGCTAACAAAAATGACTGTACTGAAGCTTTTTACTATAAAGCTTTGGTGCTGCTGTCACAAGAAAACTTATCAGATGCAGCTTTATGTCTTGAACAAGCTATAAAATACGATATTTATGAACAAAAGTTCACTGGAGCTGCGATTTATAATTTAGGAGCTATCAAAATCAAACAAAAGGATTATTATGGAGCTATGCATACTTTTCAGAGGTCAATAAGCAATAATATTGATATAAAAGAACAAAGCGTCTTGATTGCATATACTGATGCAATATTGAGTCTTATGAAGAGAAAATTCAAAGAAGGAGTATCTGCGCTCTCTAGGATTATTAAAAAACGGCATCCAGCACTGCTGGAATTTCTTGGAAACTGCTATGCATATCGAGGATATGGGCTAGCGTCCCTGGGAAGCCATGAAAAGGCATTAAAAGATTTTATGGCTTCAAGCAGAATTCAGCCGCTAGATAATGCTTCTGAGTATAATATGCTTATATCTCAAGCAATTGTAGTATCAGAAACTGACTTAGAGACTGCATTATCATTATTTAAATCAGCAGCTGAGCATTTTCCCAAAAATACTGAGCCTCTTGCATATCAAGCTGCGACTTTATTAAAGCTTTCTCGCCTTCACAATAAGACAGCACTAGCAGACCAAGCTGGAGTGCTTCTAACTAAAGCAATTGAGTCAAGAGAAACAGAAAGTGAGCTTTATTTTTACAGAGGAATTGTGCTATATTTTCTAGGAAAACCTATTGACGCAGTTACTGATATGGAATCAGCAATGGAGAAATCAGAAGAAAATATGCCAATGCACTTTTTGGCTAGAGGGCTCTGCTATGTTACTTTAAAGCTCATAAAAGAAGCGATGGAAGACTTTTCAATTGCAATTCAGATTGATGAAAAACTAGCTGAAGCTTATTTTTATCGAGGAAGGTGCGCATATTTGCTGGACGATACTCAGCAAGCTTTTTTAGACTTTCAAAAATTGATCGTTGCAAAGCCCAAAGACCCAATAGTGCATGTTCATGCTGGAAACTTATTAATGCTTACAAATTCAATAGAAGACGCAACTAAAGCATTTTTAAATGCAAACTCTATAAAGCCAACCACAGCTGCTTATATACAGAGCGCAAAGTGTAGTCTTATTAATCGAAATATTGAAAAAGCAATAGAAGAGCTTACTCTTGCATGCGAAATTGATATGAAAAATGAAATCACATTTGATATCAATGTCTTGCAGACAATAAAAGATGCCCACAAGAAAGAAGACTTAAAAGGGTCTTTAACAAAATCAATTAGTATATTATCACAAGCTCTAAAATCAAACTCAGAAGGGGAAATTTGTAAGCCAAAACAAGTACATTGGTATAAAGGGATTTTTAATTTCTTTTTGGGAGATTTTGAAAAAGCTCAAACTGAGTTTAAAAATTCACTAAGCAAAAAAGAAATTGCAGAAATGGCCAATGCAAGCCCTATTGAACAAGCAATGGTTGAAAAAGAAAACGCTGAACTTATATACAATGTCGCCTTGTGCTATATTTTAGAAGAATACTATGAGGCTGCCTTTATGCATCTTCATGAGATTCTTCCTTATACAGAAGGCAGTGACAGAGGAAAGCTGCTCTTATTGATCGGAATTTTGCATCTTGGACTTGAACAGACTGACGAAGCAAGAGAATTTATGGTTGAGGGCTTTAAGTTTGACTCAGAAACTGTATCTGCATACTTGGAGGAGAAGAAAGACGTGAAAATTCTTCCTTTTAGTTCTGGATCTACATATGCTTCTCGCTTCCCAATGGCAAGAATTAAAGTGAAAAATACAAATCCAGTCCTTATAAGGCCGACTTTTAACTTGCCAAGAATTCGACTGCCAGTAATGGATTTTCAAACAGAAGACTTCATTCTAGATCAATTTGGGATAAAGTCAATTAAAAGCAAGCCAGAAGCCCCATGACTTAATAGAGTCAATGGAGGAATCCAATTCACAGAAAATATCCAAGAAATTGTCAGCCAAACAGTGTCAGAAAGTGAAGAAGAGGAAGACTCAAAATCTGATAAAGAGTCTAAGAAAATCTCAGAAGAGTCCTCAAGCCTATTCGGGGGCGAAAACCGAACTTTTAAGTCTGACAGTGCTTTACCAAAGCATGAAGAAAACGACGATTTAATATTGGATTATCTCAGAAGGCAAAATATGAAGCAAGAAATTGGTTCACCGACTGAAGATAGTAGCAATGACAACCGACTACAATTTATGCTAAGTCCAAATTATGAAATGAGTGAAGATATATTGGAGTTTTAGTGTAACCTTAACTAATTATTTTTTTTCTCTACCTCCTCCACAATCCTTGTAAATTATTTCTGCAATATTTTCTGAGACCATTTTTCCATAAATTCCAACTACAGGAAAAGAGCTGGTGATCCATGGCGCATAAACCTTTGTCAAATTTTCAGCATCGTATTGCACAACATTGGAAGCTACGTCAGCCCTTGACCGTCTAACTCCTAAAAGCCTTAATTGGTTAGCATTAAGTTGGGCTACTTGTGAAGACCCTTCCAGTAGCAAAAGTCTATTAAGAAATGTGTTTTTAGCTCTTAATAATTCTTCTTTGGAAATTTCTTTGGTAACCTGGAGCATCGCTTTGACTACAGCTGACCCAAGAAATGGCGCTGAGATAGGTTCACATTCTAAGAAATGAATAAAGAGGCCACAGTCTGAGTAATTGGTAAGGACACAATGATGAGATATTAGTCCTCCTATTTGTCCAAACATGGAATGGAGGTAGTTAGATTGCTTAGGATAGTCTAAATAGGGCAAATTTATTGGATTGCTCATAAGTTGCTCTAGAAGCTGAAATGCTATGAACTGATTCTGCCTTATTGAAGGTCCAGGATATGCAATAGCTAAATATGTTGTTTCATCATCTGTCCTGCATTGTATACAATTAGGAGAGTAATTTGGTGGCTCAACCTCAACTTTCTGACCTTTTTCTATTCTTCACAAGTATTTTTCTGCTAAATTCGAAATTGTCTCATGATCAATCCCTCCAGCAGTGCTTACAATAATATTTTGGCCTACATAAAGATTTGTAGCAAAATCAGCAATTTCACTTCTTGTGATATCTCTTATAGTTTTTGAGTTGCCTTTAACAAAATTTCCAAAAGGATTATCTTTAAACGAAGTTCTATGAATATTTTCATGCAGAGTATAGGAAGGAATAGACATTGAATTTTCGCAATCTTCCAAGGCAAGCTTTTTAGCTTGAGATACAGAATTTTCAGTAAAATTACTCTCACTTAGCATTTCTCCTAGCAGTTTAAATACTTGTTCAACATATTCAGTCATAACATTGACTTCAATTCATGTATTATCTCTCTTCACATTAATTTCAATATTTGCTCCTAAATCTTCAAAAGATTTCCTCAGGGTATTTGCATCTTTCCCTTTAGTGCCATATAGAAGTAAATTTCCAGCTAAATTCGCAATCCCAGCTTTTCTTCCTTCATTTCTGCTTCCTGCATCAATCATGATTCCAATAGTTGACAAATTACTTTTCCAGCTTTCAGAAATAATTCTTATCCCATTTTTCATTCCTCCTAATTTTGTAGGTCGCTCATATCTTAGTGCTTCAGGAAACAGAGGCTTCTCTCTTGCAAATTGTTGAGCCAAAGTCGAAAAATACCTGACTGCTTTCATATATAAATGAATATTTACCATCTCATCTTAACATAATCAAGTTTATTGCTTAGATAATTAACGAAAATATGAATAACACAGTAGATAGCGATGAAAGTGGGTGCTTTTTAGATTGTGATAACTATATTTCTAATACCGCAAGCCCTGAAAACCCTTCAGAAGAGCTTTACAAATATATTCCACCCCCTATTCCACTCGTTCCTAAAAACTTGTATACAGACAATTTGCCTCGATCTCACCAAGATATGTTGTAAAAAATATTTAGGCTCCTGCCACGACTATCAGGATCTGAAGAAATTTTTTCCCAAGGCCCAGAAGTGAGCCCATCATCTACAGTTATGATTCCCCAAGTTTCTTTAATAACAATGTGTGAATCCAGGTGATTTCTATCTAGATCCAACAATATTGTATATCGCCGAGACTCTTCCTCATCTGGGTTGCCATATAATGCAAACTTATTAGACTTGCACGATTTAATAAAAAGCCAAGAAACGTCCAGACCTGACCCTGTTAAATTTGATAACGAGATACAGCCGTTTTATAAGCCAAACCTTGATGACAGCACACTTGTCTTTGAAAGCAGGTTCGAAAGTGGCAATTTAGCGATGGCGATGAAAATGAGCAATAATGAATATAACTTAATTTTGCAAAACGATATTAATACCAGAGGACACACACAGTGGTTTTACTTTAGAGTCACAAATACAACAGCAGAGCTGAAGGTGAAATTCAATATTTTGAATTTGACGAAAAAGGACAGCTTGTATAATGAAGGGATGAAAATTTTAATTTTTTCCGAAAATGAGAGCCAAATGAATAATGTAGGATGGTTTAGAGGAGGGTATGATATTATGTATCATGCTAATGGAATTAGAAAACCAAAAGGAAATAAAACCTTTTATACAATGACGTGAAAATATGATTTTCTGTATTCAAAAGATACTGTTTATTTTGCGTACTCGTATCCTTACACATATACAGATTTAATGCATGATCTACAAATACTTGAGAATAATGCACAAATACAAGAAATTATGGCCCGAAGACTGCTCTGCTATACAATTTCAGGCAACCGTTGCGAATATTTAACAATAACTGCTCAAGGAACTCCTGAGCAGACAAAAAAACGTAAAGGTGTTGTTATCTCCGCAAGAGCGCATCCAGGAGAAAGTGTTGGCTCCTGGATGATGAAAGGCGTAATTGACTTTTTGACAAGTCAAGCCGCCGAAGCTCGCCTCTTAAGAGAGGCTTTTGTATTTAAATTAATTCCTATGATGAACCCAGACGGAGTAATTAATGGAAACTACCGATGCAATTTAGCTGGAGTTGACTTGAACAGAAGATGGAAAGATCCTTCAAAAACATTGCAGCCAACTGTTTACTATGCTAAAAGACTTATTAAAAGCTTCGGAAAAGAAAGACCTTTGGAACTTGTATGCGATTTTCATGGACATTCAAGAAGAAAAAACATTTTTATGTATGGCTGCAACTATCCTGATAGGCCAGAGGCAACACGTACATTTCCATTTATACTGTCAAAAATATCTCCATTTTTTTCTTATAGCTACTGCTCTTTTAGGATGCAAAAATCTAAGGAATCTACCTTAAGGATCTCGATGTTCAAAGAAACCAGAACTCAAAATGTATATACACTAGAAGCTAGCTTCTGTGGGCCTAATTTTGGACCATTTATAGGCTCACACCATACAGCTAAACAGCTTCAAGAAATGGGGAAGCAGGTTTGTTTATCCTTGGCTATAAATGCAGAAATCGAGTTACCATTAGCTCTAGATCCTCAACCAAGTCCTGATGGTGAAATTGCAAACTTAGCGACTATAAAAAAGAAAGACATTTTAGCCGAGTTGCTGAGTACAAAGGAGTTGCTTGTGGATAACCCAGAAAATGACTCTTCTGGAAGCGATTCAGAGCCTTCTGAAGACAATCTTGACCCTGAAGAAATGGCTGAAGTGCTACCTACCACTTCTAGAAAGAGAATTGAAAAGAAAAGACCTGTAACGACCAAAAAGAGAAATTCTTCAAATCTCTCTATAAACTTCCAAAAAGAAAAGGAAAAAGAGCTGCAAAAGTGTGGGACTTGTGGGGAATTGCTAAAAGATAAACATGTTTGCAAGACACAGGCTCCAAAACCGAAACCAAGGTTCTCACAGATCTATAAGAAGCCGACAAGCATTTTTGCAGTAAACCAGCCTTATTATAATGCAGCTGGAAAGAAAGTGAGAGATCAGGCAACTCAGACAATGAGGATCCCTCAAAATCCAGTAGAAGATATAAGGACTCAATCACCAATTTTAAGTTCTGAATTTAAAGAAAAATTAACTGGAAACTTGATTAATCGAAATCGGTCGGTTTCTCAAAAGCCAGCAACAAGGGATTATAAAAATGTTAACAGGTCGTTTAACCAGAATTATGGAGAAAAGCCAGGTATTTGAAAAATGGATAAACAAGGACTACCTTCTCTTGGAAAACTATATGATAAATCAATGGCTTCGCCAGCATGGAAAATTAGTGATATGGTTATTAAAAAGCATTAATAATATAAATAACTGTTCATCTTTTCTTAAAGCATTTAAACAAGTTTGGGAAAACTTAATAGAGCTGAAAAGCTCTAGCCATAAAGACATTAATTTTAAGTAATCGTTTAAATCTACTTAGCTAATGGCAAAAGCATCTTCAGCTGTTCAGGATTGCTTGCCCAAGCTGCTCTTAGTACTGCGATAGCTTCGTCAACCTTGACCTTTAGTTCTGCTGTATTGCCGAGTAACGATAAAATTTCATCGTTCGTCATCTCAAGAAGCATACCAGTGATTTTACCAGCAATATTTTGGTTTGAAAATGCAATTACCAAATGATACAAAGCCTCACCCAAAATTTGCTTGTGCTGAGCTGGCTCTACTTTTGAAAGGTCTGGGATCGGAGGTCTTGGAATTGCTACTTGCTGAGGCATTGGCTGAATTTGTTGGATTTGCTGGATTTGGTGAAGGGCTGGAGGGTGTGGGACATGCTGTGGTGGCATCATTCCTCGTGGCGGCATAGGACGACCCATTTGAGGACCCATATGAGGCTGAGGCATTCCTCTGCCTCTTGGCATAAGATTTTGAGGTCCTTGTGGCCTATAGAAGTTGCCTCTCCCCATTGGCATTCCTCCATGTGGGCCAAATGGCCACATATATTTCATCTGCTTCTTTATCTTAGATTGCAAAATTATCTTTTTAAGCTCTTCTCTTGGCTTCCACTTTGCAACAAACACTTTTTTCCCTTCAATTGTTTGAGCTTGCAGCCCGCGAATAGCGTTATTTAAAGCTTGTTCAGTTTTAAAGCAAACAAAAGCAACTCCTCTTGAGGTCATTTCTTTGGTTATTTGGGATGGAACGCGGTTTCCAGAAGCATCATAAGAAAAATTGACTGATTGCTGGTTCACAACATTCCCGCTGGCATCATATTTTGGAGCTTCAAACTTGATATTTTCTGATTTGCAGATTTTGACTGAGGTGATTTCGCCGAATTGTCCACAAAGTTTTTCCAATTTATCTTCATCAATGCCTAAAGGAAGGTTTCGGATATAAAGGTTAACTCTTTTCCATAATTCTACTTGTTTAGAATACTTTTCTCTCAGTAAAGCCAATCTATAGCTTTTTTTCATATGTGGGACAACGTACCAGTAAAATCCATCCTCGTCAGAGTTATTCAAAGCCAGGGCTGCTTCTGCATCTTCTTGCCTGTTGAAGCAGATAAACCCAAAAGGAAGCCCAGACTTCGAAATCATTTTGGCTACTGAAATGACTTCGCCAAACTGTGAGAACTTGCTCATTAGGTCGTTCTCATTATAAGTTTGTGGAAATCCTCTCACATAGAGATTCTTGTTTGGCGAGTTGTCAACTCTCATACTGACTGGCAAGAACTTGGACACTGAAATGACTTGTCCTAGCCAGCTTGAGCCATTTTTGCTTTGGATCGCAGCCAGTGCGCTTTCTTTCTTGTCGAACTGTATGAACCCATATCTCAAAGGTCTGCCCTGGTCGTCGTACACCACTTTTGACGAAGTTATATTCCCAAAGACTGAAAAATAGTCTTTAAATTCTTTTGCAGTCACTGAGTCTGGGATGTTTTTCACAAAAATGTTGGCTTCCTGAGACCTCTCCTGGGTGAATTTGACAACACGAATATGTTTGCCATTGATGAGCTCGCCGTCAAGCTCGCTCTGAGCCCTCAGAGCAGAGTCTGGAGAAGAGAAAGAGACCAGTGCGTAATTGAGAGAGGTGAAGTTCTTAAAGCTTCGAATGATGCGGATATAGTTGATGGCTCCAAAGCGAATCAGATGCTGGTAAAGCTGAGATTCGGACACTTGGGCATCTAGGTCTCCTATAAACAGCTGAGGAGGCTGTGGTGGTTGTGTGATGGGTTGATTCTTTAAACCTTGGCTTTCCATTTCTCCTTGTTTTGGCCTTAGGTTAATATTATTGTCCATTTACCCGCTCGGCACGAAATCTTTGCTAAAAGAGTGTTGCAATTTTAGTGGGAAATTTATGAAATTTATGAGAAGAAATAATCTCTTTGAAATATTGCTTTAAATAAATTTTGTAAACAAAATTATTATTAGATAGAATTTATTATAAGATCAGCTCTATAAAATTGAGGTAATTGGATCCATAAGGTAAAGCCATATTAATTTAACATTGAAAAATATTTCTAATTTTTAATTTAAGAAAGCTAAGGAACTGTTGGCAGTGCATTTCTGCAAGTTGGGCATTCCATTTTAATATTCATCCAGTTTATCAAGCACTCTTCATGAAATCTATGCCCACATGGTGCATACATTGTCCTTGTTTTTCCACAGCTGTCTTCAGTATTTAAACAGTTCATGCATATTATGCATTCATTTCCTAGAAAGTGGTATTTGATCTTCTTCGCTTCTGTAAAGTAATCGTGAACCTTTGGTCTAAACCTATCAGGGATAATAAAATCAGGCTTCGCCCTTTGAATTGTTAAAATGATAAATTGAGCCACACATATAAAAGCTATAAAACCAAATAAAATTGGCTGCGGCTCATAGTTCATGAAATTGTGAGGATATGCAAAAATATATGCTGAAAAGGCAAGCCTTGTCAATAAAATTGTTGTATATACACATGGACTTAGAGAGTCTTTATATCCGTTTAGGGCATTTGAAATAATTTGTGGGACAAATATACAATGCATAAGTGGAACTGTAAGCTTGGCTAACCCTGATGCAGCAATTAGCACGACCACAACTGCAACTACGATAAGGCAAAACCTAGCATGGAAATTGGAGGACATTCTTCTTGACATGTCATATCCGTAGTGATTTAATTCTGGGTGTTGGGCTGTCCATACAGCCAGTGCCAGTTTGCCTTCCACTATAAAAAATACTCCAAAATTTCATAAAGAAGATATCAGCATATAATCAAAGCCTAACCAAGTCCTAAATCCTCTATCAATATGCCAGAACGACAAAAAGCAGTCCAGCGACGCATTCATACCAAGCGAAATAATTGAAGTTTTCTGAGCATAATTGCTATTTAGCAAGCACAAATGCAAATGTTTAGCAAAAATCAGTATCAGGACCATGCAGATCCCTGAAATAAAAATACAATAGTAAATCTTTGGGTCTTTTTCCATGTCTGCAGAGAACTCTTTCATTTCTAAATTCAAATTAATATTGCAATCGCCACCAGTTATAGTTCCTTTCATTAAGGTGGAATCGTAATTAATAAGTGCAGTACCATTGCACCTGGATATTGTCCCGTGTTCCTTTGTAATCAGGTTCATAAGTCCAGTTCACTTCAAAGAAGGCTGGATCAGTTTTTCTAGCCCATATTCGAGTGATAACGCATAGGCAGGATCACTTTCCCAGAACCCATCAAAAAAGAGGATTCTGATGAAAAAGTTATTGATTTTGGACTTGGTAAGTTTGGATGCCAGGTAAGCTCGGCCTGACCTGTTTTCAAGGAGGGAACTCTGAGAGGATCTCCATGTTCCTATATAGTTTTCTTGATTTGGGATATATGCCATAAAATAACCACTATAATTTATTGAATCAATCTGGGCTGGGATGTGAGAGTGAGGCTTTTGAGAGTAAGATGGAAGGGCATTGAATATAATATAGACCACAAGGATGAGAGCTAGTAATGAAAGCACTCTAGGCCTAATAAAGTCAACCATTATATATGGATTTTTTAAACTAAATAACCTAACCTAAGTATGGAGTCAGCTCCAGTATAATATTTAAAACGAATACTTATTGCAAATTGTATCATAGCTAACTATTATTCATTTTAAGAGATTAGATTGAAGCGGTTTTATTATAATTTTATTAAATTATAATGAAAATTTATTTATTCTTCAATAGATTATGATCGGAGTCCTGAATTTTGTGTTAAGAATGAGACATTTTATAAAATGATTTAGTTATTTTAATTTTTTTCAACTATATGGGCAAAGCTTCACCTTCCATCTAAATGAGACTTCGATTGCTCCTTTTAGTTCGCACTGAACCAAAATTTATTAATTATCAGACCATAATAATACTCAATTCAAATTATTAGAAATAAATATATTACACAGTTAGTTGGAAATAATAGAATCATATTGATTCAAAAATAGACCCTTTTTGGAATTAATTTAAAAAGCTCTTGAATTTCCCAATGTTTTACTAAACCCTTTTAAATCGAACATTTCTTTATTTAAATCTTCAAATAAAATTTCTTTCGAAATTGGAGGCAAACCTTTTTATCCTATTCCAAAATTTTAATTTTAAATCATTTTTAAAAATTCATAAGTAATTTTATTATGTTTCTACAACATCAATTTAACGTTCTCGTTAAATATTTAAAAATCCATATTAGTACCGGTCGTAACAATCATATAAATGAATCTAACTGACATCTCAAAAGAAAATCAATTCGCAGACCCCAAGTCATACAAAATCCCCTCCTCTCGCAGTGCCCTGAAGTCTCTAAACCTTTCAGCCTTCTTAAATGTTTCTCAAATTCCTGCAGAAATTCAAAATCCAGACCCTCAATTGGTCTCTGAATATGCTATCGAAATTTCTAACAATCTCAAAATTCAAGAGAATTCTTGCCAAATTTCTCATGAATATATGAAATTGCAACCTGACATTAACTTGAAGCACAGAGCTGTACTTATTGATTGAATAATCAGCGTACATAAACACTTTAAGCTTCTAACTGAAACACTCTTTTTAACTGTTTTTTTAATCGACAGATACTTAGAAAAACGCGCTGTAACAAGGCAGCAGTTGCAACTTGTCGGGGTAACTGCGCTTTTTGTTTCTGCAAAATATGAAGAAATTTATCCACCTGAGGTAAAAGACTTTGTAAATATCACTGATAGAGCATATACTAAAGACCAAGTTGTGAAGATGGAAAGAGAGATGCTGACTACGCTGGAGTTTAATATAACTTATCCTTCAGCGTGGAGGTTTTTTGAGAGATTCAGTCTAGTCACAAGTCTGAATCCTCAAGGGCAAAGCGTAGGCCAATATGTGTTAGAATTGGCAATGATTGAGTACCATATGCTGAAATATAAAGCATCATTGAAAGCTGCTAGTGCAGCTTATTTAGGCCACAAAATTTTTAATAGAGATTATGTGTGGAGCACTGAAGGTTTTTCTGAAGCGGAAATAAAAGAATGTGCAAAAGATTTGCTAATACTTTTTCAAGCTGCTTCTAAGCATCCTTTGTCAGCAGTAAGAGAGAAATTTGCAAGGCCTCAATACCATGATGTGTCGAATTTAAGATTAAGTTAATGTATTTATAAAACAATTTCTTTGCTCGCTATATCTTTAAGCAGTACTTTTCTACCTTGGATTACTCCTTCTATAATTGTGGATCCCTTTCAGCTGGACTTGACAATTTCAGTTGACAGTGGGTTCGTTTTATTTAAGACATCAAATTTTTTAGGCTCTTTTTTAACTCTTTTTATTCTTTTTTCTTCTTCTCCTGCTGCACTTTGTGCTGGCCTAGATCTTGGTGACCTGATTTTTATCTTGAAATAATCAGAATCATAAGTTTTCGTCATATTTTCAATTTTTCTCAATAAAAGATCTCCATGAGTCCTTGTGTTTTTCATAGCAGTTCTTGTCAGAAGTGTTGGTGAAAGGTGTGAAGTGAGGTCTTTAGAAAATAGATTCTGGGCAGATGTTGAAGCTCGCTTGTCTTTAAAAGAAACAACTGCTTTTAAATAAGGCTCCATCCAAATCGAATAGCATTGCCTCGGCGGTTCAGTAAGATGAAGCTTACTATTCAGTCTGATAGTTTTGAAAAAACTCGCATTTAGGATATCAGCATGGATTGCTTTAGTCATCCTAGAGTACTCAGACGCCAAAGCGCTTTTGGTTAAATTGTCCAGGCAATTAAAAAAACTGTCATAAAATTCTGTGAAGGTCAAACCATTGTTTGAGGCAAAGTCTATTTCAGCATCATGCATGGCATATTTTTTAGAAAGCTTTTCACTTTGAACAGGAGCAATGGCATCTCTATAGATAAATTCGCTGGTATTGATGTATATTTGTTTAGATATGGCACGCAATCGGAAAGGGTTAATTAAATTCCAAAAGCTGTAAATTGCTTTGAAAAGATACTCGTTTCTTTTAACTTGAAGCCTTCTTAAAATATGAGATCGTTTGTAAACATCAACTGAATGTTTTTTAGGATCTGAAATTATAATGATTTGCTCATCAGATGCTTCTTTATACTCAACTTGAAACAGTTTTACTTCAATATTTTCATTGTGAGAGAGAAGCCACTTGTGATTGCATGATCTCATTGGAGAATAATTTCGGGTGATGATATTGATTTCATGGGATAATGATAGCTCAAAATTTAGATCTTCCATCAGAAAAAAAAATTATTTACTTTTTATAAATTATTGATAATGCTCCTAAATAGTTATTTCAACTAATTTTTTAATCAGCAGTATTTTTAGAAATATATTGAAATTACATATTAATTAGTTTAAAGCAAATTTTTCAGCATGATATATGCTATATGTATTTTAAGTTATATCATAAATTCATGAATTAAGATGTTTTCTTATTTATAAGTATATATTAATTTATATTAAGAATAAATAATAACGCGCTAACATATGAAATCTAAGGGAACGGTTTTTATTTTTTAAATTAAGATCTTATCAAACGAGCTAATTTGTGATTAAATTAAATGGGCGTTATACATATTCAAAATTCTGTCGAGTTTGTTCACTATTAACTGATGAATTAAGAGTGTTTTCGAATTCATAGAATTTTCGCAATTCTAGAACTAAAAATGGATATAAAAATAAAATGCTAGGATATTCTTTCAAAAGCTATATCTGTCACAATTGTCAACGAGTTTCTCTTGTAGATACTTCAAATCTAATTTGTCCACACTGTGGTAACGATTTTCTTGAAGACACAACAACAGCAAGAATTCATCAGCATCAAGCTTATCAATTTGTAAGCTATTATTGCCACTCTTGCAGATCTACAAGTCTAATTGATCCACATAATCCTGTTTGCCCTAATTGTCATGGAACAATTTTAGAAGAAGCATCACAAGCTCGCCGCAACGCAGAGCGGGAGTCCCATATTCCAGATAATTCTATTTTTTATCAGTTTGGGCAGATGCATCAGCAACCTCCTCGCCAGCCTCGCAATTACCAATATCAATATCGATCCCAAAGACCAAGTGAGCGTGTATTTTTCCCTGAATTTGCAGGTTTTCCATCTTGGAATAACTCATTTTTCAGAGATTTTGCAATGGATCCATTTGCACAGTTTGAATCATTTTTCAATGGAGATTTCTTTAGTAGAAGACAGGAGAGAGTCCTAGGAAGACTGTTTGGCGATTTGGATATAAATCCTAATGAATATTTCACTCAAAATTTTGGCAGCTTTGATGATATCATTAATCTCCTTATTCAAAGAAATGCTAGCCAAACAACTCCAGCTTCAGAAGCTTCGATCAATAGTTTACAAAAGAAAACAGTTGAGAAAGGAGCTGAAATCCAGAAATGTGCAGTTTGCATGGATGATATGCCTGAAGGGACAGAAATAAATGTGCTTAGTTGCAATCATATGTTTCACCCTGACTGCATTCAGCCTTGGCTAAGAGTGAAAAATAATTGCCCTGTTTGCAGACAAGAGGTAAGATAGAAAAATTAATAATAGATTATAAATAGATTTAATGGGAAAATGGATCAGGATATTTGAAGCAATCAGGGCCTTTAAGGCTCTTCTAAGCTCCTCTGGCTTGATAACTATGAAATGGACTATGAAAATCTAGAATTTTGAGCTAAAACTTTATAGAGACAAAAGTTGAAAACTCTAAGAGCTACTTATTTTTAGTATTAATTCCGCTTTCTTTTCAAGTAGACAGGGGAAGACCTTATAATTTGCTGTCTATAAACTATGCATTAAGACATCAGTTTACTGAATCAAGCGAATTTAATTTCTTCTAATAATAAATGGTGAATCATTTTATTTATATGTATACATGGGTTAATCGCTGATCATAATTTTAAAACACATATGACGAATCTTCATCAAAGTCCCAAGATTAATTGGGATTTTTGGAGACTGAGTGTGTAATGCCACAGTGCTTTCGACGTGCAGTTGTTTCCATATAAAGTCCCCTTGATTCCTAGCTTTGATCCTCCAGTCACCTTGCATTTTTTCAAACTCAGCATAACACTCACTGTCGTTTTCCCCTGGTATTACAATTGAATTCGTTGGTCCGCTGCCAATTGCAGCATAGTTTGAAATTCTAAAATATCTGATTTCATCATTGTCATCATTATATTTTACACAGACCTCCAGCTCAGGTCCTGGGTGAATGATTTGCTTGATAGAAACTTCAGCTTGCCCGAATACATAGACTTCTCCTGTTGATAAAATATCATTTTTAATTTGGTAGAGTCCTTCAGGGTTTTCTGTGGGTGTTTCTCATGCTTTAAAGATGCTGCTATTGGCTTCGTAATAAATAGAAATCATGCTTTCCACATTTGGCACAGGTATGTGATGTAATTGTCCTGGGTGGTTTGTGCCGATAGATATCAGGATACTACTATCTTCCATTTTGAATTTTTGAGGCTTAGATCTATGATATTCAGGAAAAACAACTTTTAAATACTTTTCATTTAAAGGCTGCTTATTTTCTTCTAACTTCTGCTGATTAATAGGTGTAGGCTCTTCATTTATCTGCTGAATTGGGCGTATGAATAAGCTGGGCTGTTGGTTAAGTGAGGATTGTGATATAGAATTTCCAAACGAAAAAAGTTTGTCAAGCAAGTGCTTTAATTCAGATACTTTATTATTTGTATAAATGCATTTTTCTGACGTGAATTCACTCAAGCTTTGAAAGTATATTTTAGTCAGTGGAGGAACTTCATTTTGGAGTAACATAGTTGAGCATCTTCAAATTGATAATCGAGCGATTTCAATGAGATCAGGATTTCCCGATTCTAAAAAGCGCGTTCAAATTAATTGATATTGTGCTAAATCCATTTTGTAGAGATTATCAACTCTCTATTCAATTTAATTATCATCTGTGAGAAATTATGGACTCACATTGAGTTAGGCTAATCTAAATAGGAATTTGATATAACACAATTGGGGTTTTATTAGAAAATAACTCAAAATAACCGTAAGAAATTTGGGTGTTTATATTATATGAGGATTTAAGAAAATATGTAATATAAAAGAAGGTTGCTATCAGTGAAAACCCTTTTTAGTTTTGCGTGAGGCAAAAAATGCATAGCTTTTCTGATAAAGGTTTCAATTGCGGATATTATTTATCGCTTTTTATAATAGGATTTTAAAATCCAGCTTATTTTAGAGTAATATCGATTATGGCTGAAACTTGACTTTCATCAGAAAGTGCCTAAATGATGAGAAAAAACTTTAGAGAAAGAATTTTTTTAGGAAATTGATAAATTTTGCTGATTTGCAGTTTTTATTTTAGTCATAATTGAAATATCATGAGAATCTTATAAAAAATATACTTATTAGCATTAAATTCAATGTCTATATGCAACGTAAATTGTGCGCAATTTCAGTCCACCAGGCCTCGGATCTACCTGGCCTTGATCTCTAATCCAAAAACTTCCACTTATATTCGATTTCTAAGATGTTGATCTTCTGGATCTTTTGTAAAACTAGCTTGTGAAAGGATTGGTATAAAATTGTTTCAAAACTTTAAATTTAAAAAATTTAAAAGATTAAAATTATCTAAGCTTCATATTATCTGGTAATATAAATCTTAATATCGGCTACTACTTATTTCACTATTGTTTCCAGCATCCTATTTTAGTATATTTTACTTATGCTATATATCATTTCTAAGTATCAAATCAATATATTGGATATTATACAAAAAGAACTGAGTACCAAAATCTACTTTTTGCTAATAGGGTAGGCAAAATCCCAAAAGGAATTATTGAAAATGTAGTTGCTGTAAATGGAAATATGATTTTAGGATTGCTATATATAGCATGTAAAATCTAAAATGAAATAATTTTATTCGTTAATTAGAAAAATTATACATTTCAACTCTATCTACTTACTCCCTATTTTAAATTATAAATATGAACTTGATTATTTTGCTTCTATTAGGAGCAGCCTTGTCTACCAAATTAAATCCAGATAGATCTAAAACACTATTTCACAGAACATCACTAGGACTGCAATTAGATACAAAATTTTCTGAACCTTATGACCTTAATAATGTGATTCGAGAAATCAAAGATGAACTAGAAACTGCATCTTATTCACAAAACCTTATAAAAGATCCCGAAAACTCTTCAAAGCCTCAAATTCAGCCAATTATAGAAACCCCACCATCTGATATCAAATTTAATGACAATTTTTACTTTTATTCTCTTTTTGCCTCTATTGGAATGGTATGCGTTTTTGGTGGTGTTTACTTTTACAAGAAAAAGACTTTGCATAATTCATATAAATTATAGTTAAATTAATATCTGTATTGCATTGTCTCTTTATTTTGCTGCCCAAATCTATTGCTGGGTGATGACAAGTTACTATTAAAGCCCATAGGAGAAGTTGGCATTGTTGAAGGTTCCTTGGAAAGAAAAGAAGTGTAAGGGTTTTTCAAGAAATCTTCTGCAATTCTGAGCATCTCGTTTTCTTCTGGACATTCAGCTTTTTGTTTTTTTGGTTCAATTCTTGGAGGATTAATACTTTTAATATAATTTGGCAGCTGCTCTATTGGGCAAGTATCAGGCTCTTTCAAGTCTTGAGTAAAGCTCAGTGATGTCATAGACCCAGAGCGATTTTGATTAATTGGAGGCTTTGGAGGGCAGCCTAGGTTTACTTCTCGTAGATTTTTCGTAGAATTTTCACGGCTAAGTGTTTGCCTTTCTGTATGCGATTCAATTTCTCCTTTATAGTTATAAAGAGCCACATCTTTTTGAATTACATCCTTGATTTTGCTTTGTACAGTTGATAAGTATCGAGGCAATTTTGGATTTTTTTTGGTTTGAATTTCAGCTGAATGCTGATGAGAGAGTTTTGACGAAGACAGTGTTGGAGAATTTTGACGAACCCCTGACAAGCTTTGCTTTGATCGAGACGAACTTCTGGCAGGACTCACGTAATTTATGTCACGCTTGGTGGGTTTTAAATTTTGTTTTGGTTTTCATTGCATATCCTCAGAATTTTGTTGCAAAATCTGAATTGCGTGCTTTTCGTTTGGCTTTGGCCTGCTTTCAAGATGGCCGACAACACTTGATATTTTTTCTATATCATTTTTCATATGATTTAGAGCTTGCTCTATGCCTTGCTTTTTATTTTCTTGAAATCCCGCTTCTTGTAATAATTTCTCATATGTAATTATAGGATACCTTTCTTTTAGTCTTTTAATTCCTACAACTACACTTGCTTCTACACATTTCCTCCACTGATGTTTTGGAAATTGGCCTAAAAATTCATGAATTTCAAGGTTATCACATAAAAGTTCTAGCATTTTTATTTAAAAAATTTATGATTAAACCTTTCTATATTTCATAAAAAGAGTTACTTTAGTATTTTATATAAAAATAGCAATTTTACTTGGCTCATATTCTTATGCCAAATAATTATTTATTGATTTTATTCAGAAATTTAATGAACTCTTTTCACTAATAAATGGCCAGCAGATTTATTCATATTGAAAGCCCTGTCCAGATATTAGATTGCCTTAAAGCATGGAACAAACTTACGCTTAAAGAAAAATTGTATTCTCACTATTACTCCAAAGCTTGTTGGGAAGGCAGTAAAATTTGCTATTTCCAAAAATCCTATGAGTCTCCAGGTATTTTCCTATTGCTCCAAGAAATTTTCTCAGTCCCTAACATCAGCCAAAAATTCGAAGAAGCCAGCTTTACAGAGCTAGATATCAAGCAATTCAAAGCATATGCAGCCGGAATCTATACGAACTGTGGAAACTACCTTAGTTTCGGAGACACAAAAATCGTACCAGAACTTGCTAAAGAAAAGCTCGATATCCTAGTAAGCAATATCAATTCAGACAGATTAGCTTATATTTGGAATTTAATCAAAGATTTAGTTTATGACTATAGTCCTAACAGAAGGCAGCTAGGATTTCCAGACAAAGGCGGAGTGACTTCATATTACTCTAGCAATATAACATCACAAGATGCAGAACTGGCTAAAAATTTCCTCAAAAGCGTAAACCTCGTTGACTTGCATTTTAATAGCAGACTTTGGAAGGTAGGTGATGAATATGAAATACGTGTAGCTAGTAAATCTCAACATTGGTTCGAAAATCTAGGAGAGTATACTTATGAAAGCAAAAGGTTTAGAATTGTTAATGGAGATTTCAGTGTGTTTTTAGCCCGTGTCGTTGACAATTTGGCAGACACTCTTCCTTACTGTGCAAACAGGACTCAAGAAAAAATGATTTCAGAGTATATTAAGCATTTTAATACAGGAAATATAGTAGACCATAAGAATGCACAGAGAGAATGGATCAAAGATAAAGGACCAGTTGTTGAGACTAATATTGGGTTTATTGAAACATATGTGGACCCATTGCAAATTAGAGCAGAATACGAAGGTTTTGTGAGCTTTGTGGACAAAGAAACCAGTGAAAAATTCCAAAATCTTGTGAATAATGCCGATTCAATAATAGCAAAATTGCCTTGGAGCAATGTGTTTGAAAAGGAAAAATTCCAAGCTCCAGATTTTACGTCACTTGAAGTATTAACATTTGCTACCTCTGGGGTACCTATTGGTATCAACTTACCTAATTATGATGAAATAATTACAAATGAAGGCTTCAAGAATGTAAATTTGGGCAATGCTTACCCAAAGCCTAATGCCAAAAACTTACAGTATCTTACTGCTGAAGACATTCAGTTAATTATTGACTGCTACTTTGAAAGCGAAACCATAGCAGTCGCAGCTCATGAATTACTAGGGCATGGCACAGGAAAATTCTTGATCAAAGGTAAAGATGGCACTTTCAATTTTGATACAAGCGCAATAAACCCTGCAACAGGAGCAGTAATTGACTCATACTATAGCCATGAAGAGTCTTGGAAAAGCAAATTTGGAGAAATTTCTTCTGCTTATGAAGAATGCCGAGCTGAAACAGTAGCTGTTTATTTATCAAGTTTCCCTGAAATATTTGAAATCTTTGGTGTTGGAGATTTTGTAAGACACAGAAATATGACTTGGCTTTATATGGCTTATCAAGGTATAAAAGGCCTTCTTTATTGCCCAGAATCAAATAAATGGGGACAAGCTCACTGCTGTGCAAGATATATGATATTTAGAGTAATGCTTGAGGCTGGGGATGATTTTTTGAAAATTGAGTTTACAGATGATGGGCTATTCTTGGTGAAAATGGATTACAATAAAATTGATAGCGTTGGAATGGCTACAATTTCAAGATTTTTGACTAAGCTACATTGCTTTAAGTACAGTGGAGATGTAGTAAGAGGCAAAGAAGTATTTGATAAGTATTCTGCGATTGATGAGCTTGCTAATAGATTGAGGCAAATTATAGTAGCTAATCAAAAGCCAAGGTCTTTAGACTTACAATGCAATACAAGATTGGAAGGAAATGAGCCTGTATTGGTAGGATACGAAGAAAACTTTGATGGAATTATTGAATCTTTTAAAGAAAGATTTCCAGTTTATGATGAAGAAATGTTTGCATGCTGGGATCGTGAATTTTCTTCAAATAAATCCTAATTAATTATTCTTAATAAAATAACTTTTTAATCGGCATAGGATTATCCGAGATTTGACTTCATCAGTTATAGTTTCAAAATACCAGCCAGATGAATTTTCTGAAAAATAATTTTTCAAATGCATTGATATTAGGCTTGAAAAATTTGGAGGAAAATCATGAAGATGAAAAGAATATTGTTGCAAATTATTCAGTAACATTACAAATAACTTCATTTCTCAAAGTCAGATTTGTGCATATTGAACATTCTTCCGACTGGGATACATTTATTAATTCAGGAGCTATTAAATGACTTGATTGATCAGGAGTGGAAGCGTAATTGAAAATGAATTTTTTAATTTGTGGCTTTTTCATGCAAAAGTATACATTGGATATGCAAGGCGAACAACTCTATTAGTAGCATTAATGAGCAGAAATAGCCACTATCAGCAGAGAGGATGAAAATATATCTTCTAATTCTAATTAGTATGAGTTGCCAGGAACTCAGTTCAAGAATTAGCAAACACATTATAATTACTTAAGATCAGATTTATCTATTTAGTTTTCTATTGCCTATTAAAATAATGAACCAAAAAATAAAAAGAATGAATATGTGCAATTATCCAAAAAGTGTAAAATAAAACTCTCAACATCAGTTATTGTTTCTCTAAATTTCAGCTTTTCAATCAAACCCTCAAAAGTGGAATTAGAGTTTTAACTTTCAAAATAGCCATGGCAAATCAAGATAGCAAATAAAACAAAAAAAGATGTATAAAAAAATGAATTTGTGCACGAATGAAAAAGGGCAAAATAAAGGCCTAAATATAACTTATTATTTCCCTAAAATTCAATTTTCTAATCAAACCACATCAAGAGATATTAAAGTTCTAAAACTGCGCTTGGGAAATATATTAGTCAATTATAAAATAGGAGCAAGATGCAATAAATGCTTAAAGTTTTGCAAAGCGGACAAATGATTCTTGATAAATGTAGAAATTAACAAAAATTATAAAATACCTTTTAATCCTTTTATTAATGATAATAATTTGCCTACAATCTTATTATTTATATTTAACGAATTTTTATCTATTGTTTTAGCCATAATTTTTCCTTGTTTAAGTTGCTTTCTTTATAATTTCTTACTGTCTTTTTTGCAACTTATGATGATTGATTATATAAAGATTTTAAAAATAAGTTATTCTTGTTAAATCTATTGTTTTAGCTAATCCATAATATACCAAGGCTCATCTACTATAACGTTTATAACTGATTCCACATATAATGACTTAAGTTCAGCTTGTATAGATGTTATTAATATTTTTGTTTCGGCTTCAGTTTTAGGTTGTTCACAAAGTCGTCCGCTTAAAAGATGACTGAATAGAGCTATATCACTCAGCTCTTCAGCGTCGTGTGATTGATGTACACGATTCAAATACTCAGCAAGTTTTAATGGTATATCGGGTAGTTCGGATATTTGTATCTCCACTGGACTAGCGTTAATTACATTTATAAGAAATTTTTTCGAGTGCATTATTTTATGCAAACGAATTAGCTTTGGTAGGATTATTACCTCATGGTAATCTGCAATAACTTGTTTAAGCGTGTCTGATAGCCTCATATTTTTCTCTCTTTTTGCTATTGCTTTCTATCACGATAACTCATAAGAGATTACTTTATGTATGCTTTACTCTAATTTCAATTCGAATAATTAAATATGTGCGAATTTAATTATTATAATTCTACAAACTACTGAGCATGGACAATATTACTGCTCAAAGAAGAGTACTTGAAGAAAACATTCAAATCCTAAAAAATTTCATCCAAACAGCAACTGAGAGAACTAATGCTTTAGTAGATTATGCTCTTCAAGAACTTACAAGCCGCACTGAAAAAGAAAAAGAAAAATTAATCGAATCCTGCAATGAGCTTAAAGAATCATGCGAAGAAGAATTCAAAAATGCTCTCATTTCTTCAAATCCTCCTCCCGAATTATTTCCTCTGACCCTCTCATTAGAAACTGATGAATTTAAGATAAAGCAGGCAGTTCAGGAATCATTTACTTTTAATATGTATTCTTATCAAAATTCACTCAAAGAGCTTCATAGGGTGTCAATGCGTGATAGCTCTTATATTAAATACAATGTGCGAACTGGAGAAGTTTTTTCAGTCAATACGCCATTTGCAAGCTGCATTGCTCCTTCACTCACCCCACTTGATAATGGGAATATTTTTCTTTCAGGAGGCATTAATTGGCAGTCATTTCAAGCAATGGCAAGAGTGATAGAATATGACCCCAATCGCAATATTGCTTATGGAAGACCAAATTTAAATAGGCCTAGAGGCTACCATTCAGCTCATAAATTTAAGAATAAAATATTTGTATTTGGAGGGTCAGATTCAGATTCCTTTTCAGCTAAAGCTATAAAAGAGATAGAAGAATATGACATCGTTAAAGAAGAATGAAAAGTTATTGGGGAATTAATAACAGAAAGAACCTGCACAGGGATCGCTGAGTATAATGAAAAATTATATATAACAGGTGGGTGGGGCAGTACTGCAAGTATTGAAATTTTTGATTTGAATGATTACTCAATCACAAAAGCTGAGCCTATTCTGGATGTACCTGGACCATCAATAGCAGTCACTTTGACCAATTTTATCTTAATTATTCATGGAAAGCACGTAAGTAAATATTTTCCAGATAGAAATAGAATTGTCAGTGATGGACTTGTAGAGTTTCAGGATTTAGGCTTATTTACATCTTCGCCTCCAGTCTGCTATCAGAATAAGCTTTATTTTACTGGAAATTGGCAGCATGAAGGATACAATGTCTATGATATTATTTCACATCAATTAACTGATATTCAATTATTTTAAAAAAGTTATACATGCATCTTCTATTGGTTTCTCTACTTCTTGAGACTTGTGTTCATAATAAACACATGCGATTTCGTCGAGATTGTGCTTTCCATTTAAATAGGCGCCTGCTTTTCTGATGGTTTCTAAATCCAATGGATTTGTTTTGGTTTTCCTCAATACTGATTCATTGTATTTAACATAATATTTGTGAATTCTCCTGATAAGCCCTCTTATTGTACCATATTTGATGAATTTTTGGAGATCTACAATAGTATCGAAATCAGGGTTTTCCAGCTTAAATTCTCTAATCGTTTTATCGGACAGTTTAGAATAATAGTCGAACAGCCCAGCTTCATCAATTTCTGGTTCTTCTGAGTTTCTCGCTAAAGATAAGACAGCCTCTTCAGCATATTCTGTAAGAATTAATCCAATTTTTGCTGTTATTCTATATATATTGCTGTCTTGGAAATAGTCTGAAATTTCAATCATCCCATGATAATACAGGTGCTGGAGACACACTTTTACATGCGCTTCATCTACCTTTGAAAATTCGCTTATCTGTTTCACGCACCTAATTCCATTGATCGCTTTTACAATTTTATTCAATGAAGTATCAGACCTGATTTCTACAATATCATACAAGTCAATCAGTGGAGTTGGCACATGCCAACTCCTGATCTTCGGCGGATACCTTTTATTTTTGCTTGATAACTCTATAATAATCAAATTTCAATTATCAATTGGGATATAGCACTCGTTTTTCTCTAAAAGCTGTGTATAAATGTCTTTGCAGAGCTTCCCCATCACTCTTTGTTTTTCTTGGTTAGAAATGTAGTCGTTTTCTATCTCTAGAACTGTGAGCTGTAAGGCAAGTTTTCGTATCATGTTTTCATAAAGAGAAAAACGAGAGTATTCTTCTGCTGGAATGATTACAGCAAAATTGAATTCTATTTTCTGACGCTCATATTTGTCGTTCACGATGATTACAGGCTGACCTATAATATATTCATCACCGACAACTTGGACACTTATGACTTTTCCACAGAGTTCAGGACGCGGGATAAGGATATCAGATAAAGAATCAAAGGTGTCTTTGGAGAGATAATTTTCAGGATATTGGTAAACTAAAGCTGGGCCTTGCTTTATGTGGAACTCACAGAACATGACACAGCTTATCATTTTATAAATGAATTAATGTGCAAATTCAAAATATACTAACTGTTTATCTAATTGTTTTATAACTCATCTACTTTTTAGCTTTTTTGAAGCAAGAAATAATTACTAACCCCTAAGGCTTCATATCATAAGACTAGTTGAAAATTATATTTGTAACTTTAAATTATATTAATAAAAAGCGAAGTATTATTTAAATAAGTGCTTTGGTGAAGAATTATATGCACTTTATCAGCCAATTAGAATTAATACAACTGCTGCTTTTGTCAAGAATTAGGATGATCATCATTCTATTAATAATTTAATTACAAAAATGTCATCCGAGAACGATTCAGTAGTTCTTTCTGATTTCAGGGTTATTTCATTTGTTGAAAGAGCTTTATGATACTGAAAGTACTTATGCAATCCACAATCAGTCCAAAATGATTCAGAATTCAATTATAATTGGGAAACATGTACATCAATACTTGAAGATTCAGTTCGATTTAGATATATAAAATACAGGATTTTAATTATGATCGATCTAGCTCCTTCTGTATATGCATATAATTTCGCTTTAAATGAATCAATAGGCAATAGAATACCAAATGTCTTGAGGACTCTGATTGAAGCTGTTCTCAATTATTCACAAGAAATAGATACTCAGATTGAATTAGGAATAATTTGTGTCAGAACTCCAAAAGAGCCACTTCATGTCGTGGTACAGTCAATTGATCTTAGAGAAGGCTTCAAGCCAGATGATATTATAGACCAATTTGAGTCTTATATGGAAGAGATATGTAATGATTTAAGCACTAATTTTTTGAATGGAGCCAAAGAAAATGAAATTGACTTTGCCTCTACATTAAAATGAGCTTTATTTGCACTGGATTTAATGGATCAGCCAAGTATGCCAGCAGTTATATATATAACAGACTGCACTAACTCTAATTTAGCATCTGGAATTTATGACTGACTTGTTGTACAGTATTGCAGAGCTGATGTCGCTCTTAACCTTATTAATTTGTCTGAAAATATTCCTCCTGAGTCTTTTCAATATGGCTTTACTCCAGACCCAACCTCAATCAAACTCATGACAAGTATTTCTGGAGGTACATGGATAAATCCAGAGGATATAACATCAAAAGTCAGAGAAATCTTCTATAAGAAACTTGTGCTAAAATCTTGTGGAGATATAAATTTTTTGAATAAATCTCATTCTCAGAAATACTATTTAGATCATTATCATTGCGAAGTCCCAGTTGAAATTTTAGTGGAGTGCATTCTTCGTGAAGGCTTCCAAATAAGAGCCATTCAACCAAATAAACTAGTTTTTTGATTTATTTTGCATTTTAATACAATAATTGAATATACTTTGAATATTGAAAATCCAAGACAAAGTATAATAGAGCTCAGCATTATCTGCAAGCAATCTCTTTTTAAAAAACTAAAAAAAGAAGAAAAGGTTGCTGCCGTTTTTTCCAAGGAATCCAAAATTTCACTTGCATCTCGAGTGCTGTACATAATTCAAAATATAAAAGAAAATGAGAAGTTTGTATTTGGAATTTTTCAAGACATAGAGTTTAAAGACCAGAAGTCGCTATACGAGAAAATATCAAAATTGCCTACATCAAAATGGCAGAAATGGTTCCATTTCGAAACTTTAGATGTATTAACTGCTAAGCAAAGCCAAGATCATTTAATTTCATATGGGAGAGATAAAGTCAGAGAAAAAATAAGGACTTTAGGGTCAGGATTATTTCTTGATGACACATATATTGAATTGATTGAAAAATCTGGACTGCTTATAATAAAAATTGTGTGAGAACTCTATAATAAAGCAACAATCTATTTTGGGTTCTTTGGCTGCTCGAATTCTTTTAGAATGGAAAAGTATCAGCTTTGCATCCAAAACATGAGGAAAAGTGCTTTAGATGTATTTGATCGCCCACTTGGGAAAATTGTTGTTGAAGAAACTTATCGTAAAAAGAACTATAAATCAAGAGTCTATTCACTATTCACTTATAGGCCTCACAATAAAGTGATTAAGTCTTATATGTGTGGATTTTCAAATCAATTTGATTTGTTAACAATTAAATCTGCTCAATTCTTTCTGAGCACCCTGTATACTTCTAAAACAAAGCAAGGCTTCATTGCGATTGGATGCATAGAAAAAGACAAATTTTTATTTATAAAGCCATATGAATGCGAAGCTGACAATAAGCGAAGAATTTTTTTTATCCAATATTTGATGTATATCTCTGACTGCTCAGTTTTTGTAGAATTTTATCATGAGCCTTCTGTAGCCAATTATTATGATGACAGTGAAGATTTATTAGATCTTAAAAATGAATATGAGATATATGACGAATCAATTTATAAATCGCTTCTTTCTCTTGACTCTCTGATATTTCAATGCTTGGAAAATAAACTTAACTTTTGCAACAGTAATGATCTATTAGAAAACAATGGAGAGTTCAAGATGATTGATTTTTCCGATGAAGATGACCTTTTTTGCTATATACAAGCAGAAAATCTTGAAAAAGCAGAAACGTTTGAGGATCTCAAAATCCAAATGTACGAAAAAATGTATGAGGTTGCTTCAAGTTTTCAAGAAATTGGAAACCATAGCATCGAACTTGATTTTCTGCTTAGACACTCAAGTTGCTGGAAATTTGACTATGAAACATTTTCTATAGATTTTGATATAAATTCTCAACAATATAGACTCATTTTTGAGTATGTTTATAACTTTATGTTAAGAGCTTTTGGTGATATTGCAGATTATCAATTATTACAGAAAAATCAATGCTATTTTGCTAGATATGAGTGTAGCAATGGAGTTATCATGTGAACGGTACCTGAATTTGAAGAGCTTTTAGAAGAAATGAATTGCAATGGCAAAATGTTCCCTATTTATGTATTTGAATGTCTACAAAATAAAATAGATTCTGCTAATTTTGAAAAGAGAAGGTCCTCAATTGTCGGGATTGCAAACAATTCTAATACAATCTTTCAAAAAACGTTGTTATTAATTCAAAGAGTTTACAAGATCGTATTATTAGGAACATATTATAACTTCTTAGGAAGTTCTTGAAAATGTGACTTGCAGTTACCAATCATAGAAGCGGATTTCACAAAGTTGCTATCGTGCTGTGAGCAGTATGAAGAAATACTGAATGTATCAAAGCTCAATAAATATCGACATCTTTTGTTGAGTTCAGATTTAGATATTATTATCAAAATGAGAGATAAAGACACTCTAGCTCTAAATGCAGCTAATTATGATAATATTGATTCCCAATTTTTATCCTTCATCAATTCCAATTTTTCTCAGCTTCATGATACTGAATATTTCATTTTTAGAGACAAAAACCAATATAAAGAAAATAAATTCCTACTCCAAATTTCTAACTACAAAACATCATTACTTAATTGCATTGAAAAGCCTGAGATAATTCTTACTCTTTTTTCCTTTCAAAATTCGAATTTTTTTCAGAAAGAAAAAGCAGTGATGAAGCTTCAAGATTCCCCTGTTTCATCCAAACAAACTGCGGCTCAAGAATTGATCCAAATTATTAGTGAAAAATTGCAGTCCCTGCTTGCAGAATTAACGCTTAATACTTTATCAATATGCAAAGAATTAAACATAGAACTCATTGAAGAAGTACTTTTACAATTTGCAAAAACAACTGAAACTGTAAGATTTGAATTTACTATGCGCTCAATTGAAGAGAGCGAGGAAGCCAGTGAAATAATAAAGCTCGAGCTTGAACGAGGCTTAGTTATCTCAACCTTATCTGTTGATCAATACTTCTATGTAGCTGGCATTAAGTCTTTTAGCAAACTCATGTGTATAGACGAAGAATCTCTGATTGGTAAATTATTTTCAGGAAGTGAAGAAATGGCTAAGAATAAGGACAATGAGTATTTAATTTTATTTTGGGTTATTATTGAAATTAAGCAGACAGCAGGACTTGAGTGCTCGTTCTTTCTTCCTGACCATTTGACAAGTCAGGGCTTAAAAGCTGATATTGTAAAAAGTCAACTACTTAAAATTTTTCAGAAGATTGAAGTAAATGTTTATCAAAGAATTCTTCTCAATGACTTGGGAAAAACTGGCAAATTGTCAGAGCTTTTAATGCCAAAGGACATTTCAAATTCATTTTCCGCTGAAAATAGCAGCAAGGACAGCAAAGATTGAGCCAAAAAGAGATTTTCAAGATTTTCTCATGTGAAGTCTAAAAACCCTGAAAGTGTTCCTGTTTCAAAGCTAAAGACATCATACAAGCTGGAGATTCAGCACAGAAACAATTTTAGTGTTTCTGATCGATTATCTAAAAATGAATCGGTTAACACCCTCACCATGAAATTTTCTACTCCGCCATTTATAATCAATAATAGAAATGATTTATATATGCTTATTCAAGGTTCAGATATATTTATCTTCCGATTCACAGAAAAAGAGATGGAGAACGATGAAGAACTCTCCCCACCTCAGCTGAAAAGAAGTCCGTCATTCTCAAAAACTAAATTTCTCACTCTTGAAGTATATGGCATAGACAAGCCGATGGAAGAAACAATTACTAAGCTTGAGCAAAGGGTTTTTGAGCAGCTCCAGCAGATCTCTTTGTTTAAATTGGCAGACTCCTTAATAAAAAATCAGAAAAAAGTCATGAGTTTTAGTGACATGCAATTTATTAAAGGCTCAGAACTGCCTTCTATTGCATTCTTTCCAATTCATCTTGTTTCTAGCTTGGAACTGTTTCTTAAATATATAAAGCAGAATTTGATGAAGTTTCTATTGAATTTCCAAGTTAAAGGACTTGAGTCCAATGTTTTTGTTTATAATTATCTGACTGTTGTAGAAAGTGTTTACATAAAAAATAACGCCAATCGCTTTATATCTAGACAAGATAGGGAATTGACTCCGTTCCTTGGCAATACCTTTGGAAAAGCTTTGGGAATAATCCAAATAAATATTTGTTATTATGATGGAGATGCAATTTATAGTGAGGAAAAGCAGCAAAGTGCTGAATTAGAAGTAAATCCAAAAATCACTGGGCTATTTTGGCGACCGGGCGGGGCAAAAGTAAAATGTTTGCCTTATCCTACATTTCCTGGATATTATTTAGAGATGAAACTTTATAAGAATGGGCATATTAATGAGAGTGCATTTTTAGATTTTATCGAGCAACATTTGAACCAGTCTTTGATTGAGTATTTAATTGAAGATACTCTTAAGTCAACATCCATGAAAAATAATTTTATAGGAGCAAGTTATCTTAATATGTTCGAAAGTTTAAAACAAATTGCTATAGAAGCAACACAGATAATTAATCCCAAAATAAATATATCAATCCCTCCTTTTGAAATATTCACCTACTTCTGCTCTCTTGAAAAAATTATAAATGAAGCTGCAGAGTTTTCACTTCCATTTATTTATTGCTTTAAAATAGGCAGACAGATTTTCATTGAAAACTCTATAGAAGAAATAAAAAAGCATTGACTTAAGCAATTTGAATTAGTAGACATTATCTGTGAAGATCTTTGGTTTAGTGCATTTTTTTACTCTGCAGGTGATGAGCAAAATCAATTCAATTCCCTTAAGTTTCACTCAGAAAATTTTGAAGAAGAAACTCTTCTCCGTTCTCTCTTGCTAGGATTTGAATTATCAAAGTCCCAGTTTTTGCTATTTTCTTACAATTGAAATCGATCAATTTTAGCAAAAATTTATAGTTTTGTAGAAATTCATATTCATTCTATAAATCAGAGATATAGGCTTCTTAACAATATACTAATTCAGAAGCTAGGACTTCATAGTCATAATTTACCAAATGATTTTCTATATCCAGAAAATAGAAATTCTCCTGAAGATCAAATTTCTGCACAAATTCTGAGAACGTGCTCAATTATGGAAATCAAAGAAGAAGGCATAACATTACCAGTGAATTCGGTAGCTGAAATTAAGGAATACAGGCATCCTCTATCTCTAATTGAAGATCCGATTCACAAATGCAAAGCCAATGAAGTTTTATTTGTATCTAACAAGCTAAATTTTGATGATAAGGTTGGCATAAGAATTCAGGATGCCTATGATTGGAATGACGCTAAGTTCGTCAGAGAGATAAGAAAGCATGGGCATCTTATTTGCGCACGAAAAATACCATTTATTGTCCAAAGCTGGAAAATTCAGACCACACAATATCAATTGATGAAATCAAAAATAAAAATAGATAAAATTATTAGAAAAATACTGAAAACAATTTCTGTTGAAATCTCAGGGCCCCTCAAGCTTAAGCAGGTGCCATATCGCCAGTTTTCAGGACACCGAAAACACTCGTGCGACGACAGCTTTGATACTGAATATGAGCTGACACGGTCATATAGCGAAGAGCAAACTATTCCAGATAAAATAAAACCTATAAACTTATTTCTGAAAAAATTAAACAAACAATCTGTGCTCCTAGTAGAGCTAGGATATGAAAAAGGCTTTATTTTAGCTCGAGCATATTCCTTGGATAATGAAAATAACTTTGATCAATATTTAGTTGAAAACCAAGATATAAAATCAAAAAGCACTGCTCATGCACTTACAAAAAGTTCTCTTGACTTGCCAACTCTAGCATATGATCAGTATATTAAACACACTTGTGAATTTCTTTTGGCTCCTGAAAAATATCCATACATAGATATACTGGGAACTTTAACAGATTTTATCCATTTTTATAAATCACACCCGCCCAAGGCTAAAAGTTGAATATATTCCTCTTATATTTTTATTGATTTAGGAAATCTTGAGGGGGGAAGTGCAGAAGAAATATACAATTATATTGCAAATAATCATGAAGCATATAGTCTGAGCACTCCTAAACACTCCCATCGCCCTCATCCCATTTTCAAAGTAACAAAGTTGCCTAATAAGTCAAATTTATGAAGCGGATCTCTTTCACCAATTAAAGGGAGAACTGCTACTTTTAATCAGCCGCAGCCCAATGAAAATAAAGGCAAAAATAACGTAAGGGCGTTTGTTTACTCTTTAATAGCTTCAACTAAAGAGCCTCGTTTAGGCACTATTCGCCTTGAAGAAGGGAAAAACACCAACAATATCATGAGTATTAGATATTATATTATCAACTATACAATGTATGAAGAGCAATCAGGAGAATCCTTAAAGATGATAATCAAGAAAACAGAAAAATCTCTAGTTGAAACGATAAAGCTTGCCAAAATGCATAGCCGTAGGGATAATCTGTGACAGAAACTCAAGAATTTGTCTAAATCAGATACTTTTACTGACAATGAACTTAATGAGCTTCTATCGTTATCTATAATAGAGCCTTTAGAAGAGATCGATCAAAGAATAAAGTACCTTTGCTCTCTAACAGAAGCATTTACACAAAATTACTTTAATTATTTAATTAAAATCTACCAGGAAAGGTGCAAAATGATAACGAAGCCAAGTCACATTGATCTGTGTGTTTTCTCTAACCCATCCATCTTTGTTTGCCTTAATTTAAACTGTGCAACAAATAAAATATGTATGAAATTGGTAACGAGAGTTTCTGGTTGCAATCTTGAAGAGGAAGAAGAAGAGCTCCTTTCTGACTTGATCAATAAATCTTTGCATTGACTTTGGTATAGGATGAGCACAAGCAATTAATATCTTTTCGGTTATAAATATATGATTTTATTTTTAAATTCAATTTTATATAAAAATAAGCCAAAAGTATACAGCCATATAAATTCTGAATTTTGCTTAAATAATTAAATGGGTAATTGCATTCGAACAAACCAAAAAAAGCCCTCAATTTTAAGAGTAGAGAGTTTTGTTGATAGAAAAGGAAATAAAATAAAATTAGACTTCAAGATCTGCATATCAAGCATAAAAATCCTTGGCCTCAATAAGGTATGATTAACTTAGGCCAATGCAAGCCTTATAATCAAATTCGACACCGTGAAACTGAATTTTGATGAAAAAAGCAAAGAAAACGAAGCTTTCGAATGGAAAGTCGAAAGACGATTTGACTATTCCACGCTGCTGGAAGCCATTAATCAGTCAGCAATGTCTTTAGAAGTGTATTCTAATGAAAAGTTAAAGGCAAAAACTGAAATCAAGATTTCCTCAATTGTGAATGGGCCTGTACACTATAGCTTACCACTCATGCTAAAGAAGAAAATGAAAGGCCGAATAAGTCTTGACGTTGAAATGTTAGAGGAAACCAAAACTTTTATAGAAACAAATAATATTTCTTGCAAGTTTAATGAGGAAGTTTTTGGCAGATATTCTATGACAGTCAAATACTCAAGTGATGTTTCTAAAGAAAGTGGCCATTCAGAGGCTACTAAAAGTTTATCATGAAATTATGAAGAAGTAGAAGATCATGAGCATGTCCCTAGAGTTGAATTTTGGGCAAATATCAAGACCATCAGGGATTCATCAATTCAAATCAAGATTCACAAGCATCATAAATCAGGCTATGAATTTGCTGGGACTTGCTGACTTAGTTTTAGCAAGCTTTTTAAAGAGAGTTCAGAGATATATAGGCCAGAAGGCAGTCAGGAATCTGAAAGCACAGCAAAATCAAAACTAGACATTTATGCACTGAAAAATAGCTTTGATTGCTCTTATGTTAAGTCTTTTAATGAAGGCATATGGTTTGATGGCAGAAGGATAGGCACTATTAAAGGAAGCTTAATAATTGGAAATTTGCCTGTTTTTCAGCAGCTGATTATTGGTGTTAGTACTGAAGACGGTGTGCTGCCTCAGGGATCGTTATATACTTATGCGAGAAATTCTATTTTTCAGAGAACAATTATACCAGAAGAGATCCACAAAATAACTGAATTTACTCGGAAATTGAAGAAAAGCATGATTTCGAAGCAGACCGAAATAAACCCAATAATAAGTGAAAGGCTGCTGTTTGAAGAAAGAAAATTAATAATTGACTCACTTATCGATCTATTGAACTATTCCCAAAAAGAATCTATGAAATGCTTCCTGTATAGTAATGAAGAAGCAGTTCTCAAAGCCCAAGATCTGTTTATTGAACTTGGAAGCAATTTAATTGAATACATTGACAGTGTTACTTATGACATTAAACCTTATTTTTTCTCATGCTTAACTCACTTAATCAAGCGAGGAGAGTTAGCTATTGGCTATCTTGCATTTGCGAAAGGAACTAAAAATTTTTCATCACAAAAGATAGAAATCGCAGCTAGATATCTGTCTATTATGCATAAAATGTTAAAGATTTCCTTAACCTACTTTGTCTTAAAGGGGCTAGATGAGCTAATTCAAGAATTTGTATACTGCATTCTTGTGAAAGCTTGGTTCCGAATTCCTGAATTTAGAAAAACAATGATGGACTGTTTGAGACGAAAATCTTTTTACCCAATTGAAGAATGGCGAAACTTAGAAATTGACTTGGAAGACGAGAAGCCTCAAAGTGATGTGATTTCAATTTTTGATTGGCAAAGCACCTTTTACTCAGTGCTTCCAAGTGAAATCAAATTCGACCAGCTTCAGTCCTGCATTTCTGAATCGAGCTGAAAGAAAAAAATGACCAAGCGAGGACTTGAATTTTTCAAGTTTCTAAAAGAATGAGTAGAACAGGTTAATGGCCAAGTGGTTTCCCAGAATATCCGTTGGGCCAATATTCCTGGATATCCATTTTTGCTTAAGTGCATGCTACTGGAAATGAAAGAAAGAGAAATACTAAAGTACCCAGATATTTTGGTTGGCTCCATCTGCAGCATGCTTCATAATTCTAAAATTATCAACGCTTTAGTAAAGATATTATTTGAAAAAACGAACATCTATAGCGCCAAAACTGTCCAGGAGACTTTTAAGCTACTAGGTAAATTTTTTAAAACAATGTATGAATATAAAAGAAAAATCCCTTCATCATTTGACACTGATTTCTTTGTGAAGGGAATAAAAGTGACTATTAATTGTGATATTGGACTTAATATTGCAAAGTGCCTTGAGTTTTTCTATTGAAATTATCATATGGTTAGAGACAATTTGAGGAAAGAAATTATTTACTCTTTTCTTTTAAAAAAGCAGTTCAAAAAGCTTTTTCTCCACTGGCACCCTGAAGTACGAAAGGTCTTTTGCTATTTAATTATTTTTCGGATATTATCACTTGAATTTTTTTCATTTGAGACTTCGGAAGATTCTGATGCATTACTAGATGAAAAAATAAAAAAAAAGGTTGCATATAAACTTGAGAAGCTAGAAGAAATCGACGACCCAGAGCAACTTCCTTACCTCAAAGCTGCAAAAGAACAGTACGCATTAATTGGTGAAGAGTATATAAAATGATCGAGTAGGATTCCAAAATCTCCTGGGACCTTGCTCTACGGCTGGAGCGACTCTTTCCCATATCCCGAAATCCGAGTGAAAACTGCATTTATGGATCTAGGCGAGAAGCACATTGATGATATTTGGTAATTATATATAAACTAATTTTATTTCTTAAATGGAACTTAGTAAAGTGGAAATAGATGAAGTAAGATGACGATTTTGTATCCAACCACTCAAATCTTATATTAGCTCCCCAAAGCAAGGCTCAAAAACTGGAAGAGAATTTTAGTACATCAAAGTTTAACCTCGCCAAGAAAATTGCACAATTAGGTGGGATAAAAGGAAATTTAATGATATTTTATTTTATACTGAAAGATATTAAACACTGATCTGATATGTTTTGCTTCAGATACAAGGGCTCTATATTATTTTTATCTCAGCTTTAGAATTCCTCTTGCCAGCGCAATGCTTTATTTAGATGTTTAATCACATTGGCTTTTGTATAGATATCCTCTTCAATTTCAAGACTGGGCTTTTCAGGAAGGGTGGCGGGTAATGGACTGAACTTTAATATTGTAGAATTATTTTTTATGATTCTTCTTAGACATGATTCCAAATTTCACTGAGGATTCTTTTGGTAAAAATAAAGAATTATCGCTGATAAGCTCAGCTTAGCTTGACTGTGCTATTTAAAACGATTTTATTATATTCTTACTTATCAACTGCATGACTATAACCGCACATACTGAAGATTTCCGAAAAGCGTGTATGGCTAAAACAAGGGACTTATAAAATCAACTAAAGTGAGAATTCAGCACCAAAGTCAAAAGGAAGGAAAGAAAAGTGAAGCACGTCATAAGAACATACAATATCATAGGAGTTTCAAGACCACCTGAAAAAATATATAAAAATCACAAAGAACTACAAGAAAAAATCTAATAGCAAGAGCAACTCCACAAAGCTAGGCAAAGTCAGTCAGCTTGAAGATGTGTCTTTTCCACTAAGACCCCAAATAAGCAAAGTCTATAAAAGCTCAAGTAGTGGAACTAAAAATCTAGACTAAAACATTTTACTAATATGTTTAATTATAATTATTACTACATTTATTTACTTTTCATAAAAATTAATAGTTGTTATTCATTTGGATTTTTCAGAGAATAATAGAAAAATGAAAGAAAAGAAGAAATCAAAACTGATCTGTAACGTTGGAGACACCAAATATAAAGTAGTCAAACACGTGGCAAGCAAAGTCTTTGGGATGACACTCACAAGAAGTGAAGAATCAGACTGAGATCTCAAATGAACCGACTCAGCAGTGCAGCCAGAAAAACTTTGCAGTATGAAGCCATTTCAAAAAATCAACCATTTTCCAGGAATGTACTCAATCACAAGAAAAAGCAATTTGGCATGGAGTCTCAATAAAATGAGGAAGCTCTTCCCTAAGGACTACAATTTCTATCCTCGCACATGGGTTTTGCCAGGAGATCTTGGGGACTTCAGAGCACAAATGGATAAAAAGAAGAAAATTTTTATTGTCAAGCCAGAAGCTTCATGCCAAGGCCGAGGGATATTTCTTGTAAAAAAACCTGAAGATTTAACAGTAACAGAAGGCTATGTTGCTCAAGAGTATGTAAAAAGCCCATTTTTGCTTGACGGCCTAAAATTTGATTTAAGAGTTTATGCACTCGTTGCTGGTTGTGACCCTCTGAGGGTATTTATCCATGAAGATGGGCTAACAAGGCTAGCAACTCATCAGTACCAGAAACCAAAAAAAAAGAATATGAAAGATGCGTGCATGCATTTAACAAATTATGCAGTCAATAAGCACAGTGGACTTTTTGAGTTCAATGAAGAAGCTGAAGAAGACGATAGTGGGCATAAGCGAAGCTTGAAGTCGACCTTAGCTTTCTTTGAAAGTCTTGGCCATGATGCCAATGCTTTGAAAGCAAGGATTGGAGACATGATAGTTAAGACTCTTTGTGCAATTCAGCCTTCACTGTCGCACACATATAGATCATGCCAGCCAAATGATCTTTCGAACTCTATGTGCTTTGAAATACTAGGACTTGACATTTTGATTGACCACAAGTTGAGGCCATGACTGCTAGAAGTTAACCACACTCCTTCATTTACAACAGACTCGCCACTGGATTGGAAAATCAAGAAGCGAGTTATAAAAGAATCCATCAAAATGATGAATATTAAGGCTTCCAATAGGAAGCATTATTATATTAATAAAAGCATTGAAGCACAGCAAAGATCAACTGGAAAAGCAGTAAGAGAAACCAGAGAAGAGAGAAAAGAAAATCAGCGACTCCAAGCAGAGCTCAGAAATCAGTGAGAAGATTCACATATGGGAGGATTTACAAGGGCATATACTGAAGAAAATAAGGCAAGCTATCAGCAGTTCCTGCAGGCCGCTGAACAGATCTGGAGTGAATGAACAGGCACTCAAGCATCGCGACTTAAAAGACTTGAAGATCCTGCTGCAGGTCAGCGGCCAGAAGTTGTGAGTGCTCCTTCTAAATTAATTGAAGACAGCCACAAATCTATAAGATGTAGAACTGCAAGGACAAGATGTCTAAGTCCAGATAATTATGCAGAAGTTCAGAATTTCGACTCCAAAACTATGGTCCCAGCAGAAGATCATCCTGCTACTAAAACTCATAGAGAATGCTCTTCTATGCCGACTTCAGTTGATTTGAAAATTTCAAATCGAAGAGAAACACTCAGTGCCTACCTTACCAAAGCAATCAGTGAAAAAAGATCTATAGAAACCAGCTGTGAAAATAAACGGATCCTAGGCTCCAAAATCCAAAGTTCTCGAGTGATTCCTTCTAATATGAAACTCCCAGGAGTCCAAATCGGGAACTTCTTGGTCCCTAAAGTTTATGAGTTCACCGGAAGTGAAATGATGGCAAGGCCTGTGTTTCCATGCAGGCCTCGTAGTGGTGTGTTTAAGCTTTAATTTGATATAATAATTTAAGTCATTCTTCAGTTATTAAAATGGTTAGATTACTAAAAGTCGGGAAAGGAAAAGACTCAGCGCTTCATTCACCTACTTCTAAGGAGGCTGTTGACTTTGATATGCAAATTGAGCACCCAGTCACATCTCCAGAGCAAGATATCGAGTTCGAAAAGATCAATACTTATTTGAATGAAAAAGGAATCCCAGAACTATTCAATAAGCTCCTCACTCAAGTGATTCATGATAAGCCTGAGAATGTGAAAAGTCATATCTTGCAGCAGCTCACAAAACTCAGATATTTTAGAGAACACCCTAATATGCAGGAGCCAAGGTACTTTACAAATGAAGAGTTTGAGACTATGTTTGAGGCATATGATATTGCTGGAGAAAATAGCTTACCTTATCAGTGCTTGATTCATGCTTTAACTATTTCTGGAGTTGTAAACCCAGAAGAAGCACTGAAAGAAGATTTTCCTGAGCTGACTGAAGGGCTAAAGGTGTCAAGACCTAAATTTGTGCAAGTTATGATGCAAGAGTTTATCAAAAGAGGCTTTAGCTATTAATTTTAATATGAAAATATTGGATTAAATAAGGCTAGTTTATTAGTATTTGATATCACTACCACTCATCTTCAATCTGTTTTTCTGCAAGATCCATGAAATTCAGCTTCACAACCACAATGGGATAAGGAAATTCATCAGAAACTCCAAAGAGCTGGTCGTTGCCGAACTTTTCAGGAAGCACGTTCTTCCATTCTTCATACTCCTTATAAATCCCCTCATACTCCAAGAGTGCTTTGTCTATATAGGTCGCTTCTTCTCCATTCGCGAGCTCCCTGATATTTCTTAAGTTCTTTTTTAGCTTCCTTGCTATTTTTTTATTCAGCTTGGCATCGTCTTCAGGCTCAAAGGAAAAAGATTCGAGTGAGAGAACGCGGAAAATAAAGAAATAGCAGACCATCCTTCTTACGTCTACACATCAATGACAAAATAGTCTGATAAACTGCTCTTCCAGGATGTAGTGGAGGAGGAGCTCTTCTCTCATATGGCCTCGAATCATATGGTAGTGATAATAAAGAAACGAAACTGCCTTGGCAACACTCAGTCCTATTTCGTGCTCCATAGTGATTTTTAGCCCTTTTAAGAAGAAAGAGCTGTCAAATGTTGGAGGTAGGAATGAGCCATAACTGTATATTGCAGTAAAAAGCTTTCCTAAGACGTTATAACTTTCTTGAACAGCCTGGTAGTCAAATACATTAGTTTTCCCAAAAATGATGCGAACCATAACACTGATCAATTTAGGATTGTAAAGAAGCTTACAAGCTGCCGATATCAAAGCTTCAGGATACTCAGTAATTTCTCTTTCCTTCATCTCAAGCAAAAAGCACTTCAGCAGCACAGGGTACCCTGGGATGCTTGACCACAAAATATGCTGTACCACGAACTGTTTATTTACATGCTCAGCCCACCCTTCTAAGAACCTCAAAAATGCGACTCCTCTTTTTTCGATCTTATTGATTCACACCTGGTCATTCAGATAAGCGATCATAGGCTCAATTTTTATTTCAGCTGGAAGGAGCTTGTAAAATAGACTTGGCCAGTCAATGACTGATACAAGCTCTGATGCTGTTTCTGAATCGCTGTCTAGGTCTATTTCAGTTCCTCTCCACTCTTCAATGTGGTGAAAAGACTTCTTCTTGAGAGTTTCTACCATAGCAGCTCTAAATTGAGGAACCCTGAACCAACCAAGAACTAGCATGCACTCCACATATTCTTGGGTCATCTGGTCTATCCCTTTGAAGACCATTCGAGAAAAGGCAAGCTTGAGCATCTTATGAAATAGTGTCAAATATCTAACCGCGACATCTATTTTTTGAGGCAAAAGGGTTGGATCGTTATCTTGGAGCGAAAGGTAGCCAATATCAAGCTCTCCTCGCCTGATAAGACACATCAGGCTTTTGAAGTAATAAGGCTTTATATCATACATCACCAGCTCTGCGTATTCAGCTAGATGCATACCTAGGTCAATCAAATAGTTTTGCGCTTTTAATATGTTTTTCTCTCCAGTGTAAGTGAAGCATATCATTGATTCTCGTTTGCTTGACGTCAAAATTTTGCAAAGTTCATCAAAATTCTGTTTCTTCTCCCTAAATACATTTTTATCATTCAAAACTGGGTTGCCCCTCTTAGATTTCATATTAACGCTTTCCTTGATTTTCGCAGTGAGCTCAATTATCCGTTCTATTTCTTTCGGCAATTTCCCTGACGCTTTCCCCATCAGCGGTGTAAAATGAGAGCTTTGTACTTGGTAACCTTTTTCTGTATTTACTCCTGAAATCAACTGTTGGAACACAGGCAGACACGCAATTTTCAGAGACCCAGAGACTTCTCCAGCCCTTCTTCCTGAGAGCCAAAGCTCCTCTTTGAATGTCTTCAAGTGTGTTTTGTTGTAAGCATTCTTGATTTTATTGAAGTCCAAAGTGGAAAGAGTCCCTTCTGAACTTCCATAATACGACTCAGTTCTATATATATTTTCCATTTCCTCTCGAAAGAGCTTGGTAAACCCTACCCAACACTCAGCCACAAGCGCAGGCCCTGATTTATGATGCTTGTAAATTCTAATCTGAATAGAAGCGTCTCTAACTGTTTTGATGGTCGCTCCAAACTGAAGAGTTGGGCTTGCCTCAGGATTTTCATCATAAAAGTTCCATTTTGGCTTGTCACTGATATCTGAATGTGGGCTTTCCTTGGTAAAATTGCTCATAAACTTGATCGATGCTGTGTACCTGCCAGTGGAGTCGTCTTCAAGCTGACAGTTAATGTGCTTGGCTGCGATCATCAGAAGAGTCTCTTCAAGCATTTCGACGTTAAAGCTGATTCTGCCTTTGGGCTTTCCTCTGTCCTCTAGAGAAAGACTAGTGTGTATAGGCCCATTGATGATGCTGGAAATTTTCAGCTCAGAAGAAGAGATGACCTTTTTTTCTGCGATGATCCAAATCTTCATTAGTGAGTGATCCATTCGAGCAAGAGAGGTGGAGTAATCAAACTTGTTTTCCTCGCTCCACTTAATAACATCTTCTGAAGCAGTCCTCTCTTCTAAGTTGAAGTCTAGCTTATCGAATCGTATTTTGATAGCTGCTTTTTTCTAATTATTCCTTACCACCCCGAGCCCATTCACTTTGATTTTTGAAATGCATGCTTTAAAGTTGATTTTCGGCTCGTCTTCAGGCTCGTCTTGTATTGTTTGTTTGGTTTCTGGAGGCAGAAGGGCTTCCTTCTTTTTTTCTGGCGCACAACAGTTTCCCATAATTATAATATAGAGACTTGGTCCTCATTTACCTTCTAGCAAGCATCCACATGCGTTTAATAAAATGGCTGGAAAGACTTTTTAAAGAATATATTTTTATCTAACTATTAAGTATCTGTGACAGTGGCCCTGGCACACAATTCTTGCTCATCTTTTCATATAATCTTTCTATTTCAGGGGTGCAGCGGGTAAATGGCTTCTTTAGAAACTCGTATCTTGGATTTTTAATGAGTTCTATTAGTGTGATCAGGATTCCCCAAGGGTGTGGCCTATGGACAATGGCTCTTTCAGTTAGGACTCTTGAGATCTGCTCTTCAATAATTGGCTTCTTGCATTCAGAGAATAAGAAGAAAAGAACACATGAGAAAAACTGAGTGTGAGAGTTAGGATATCTCAGCTGATTCGCAATAGCGTTGATAAAGTGCTTTCTGGCTTCATTTTCAAGATTTAGTAAAATGCTCAAAAACAGATCATTGGCATCACGCTGATTTCCACCTTCTGAGAGTGCCCACTCTGCGACATAAAGCACAAAGGCATTGATAACAATCACATTGGCTCTGATTATTAGCTCAGCTGGAGTTGATGGGTCTGGGATCATCATTTTATTGCAAATTTCTTTAACACAGATGGCATCTCTTGCAGAGAAGTATCTATCAATATCATCTTTGACGCTTAAAAATGACAGTTTTTCTTTGTAGGAAGATAAAATATTAGGCGAAACATTCATTTCTGGCAATAAGTCGACTTTCAAGTTAGGAGTAAATGGTAAAGGCACCCTCATTGTTTTTGGATATGCGCTTAAAACCAAGTTTTTCATCTGGCAGCAGTGTTCTGGAATATAGTCGCAGAAGTCAGAATGATAGTCACATAAGAACTCAGGGAAGTCATGCATTAAAATAAGCAGCATCCTTAGGACCCCTTGGTAAAATGCCTTGAGAGAATCAGTGAGAGGAACTTTGCTGAAGTTTAGATAAATGAACTTAAAGAGATCCATAAGCAGCAAGTGCATCTTTTTCCAGTGTGTAGATGGCACTCTTCGTTCAGCAGAAATGTTCACTGTTCGTAGCATCTTTGGCAAAAAGAAACGATGAGATATCAACTCGAGCCAGCTGAAGGCAAATGCTGGAACTCGGCAAGGGTTAAGCTCGTGGAATATCTTGGCAATTGGAAGCAAGAGCTCTTGCACTAAAACTTGGTCTGGGAATACAACGTTTGGCTGAGTTGATTCAGTCAAAATGTCTAGTAAAATCCTAAAGTATGGTCTTTGGTTAAATATTGGTTCAGATGCTGCAGCAACTATTAATGATTTTACAGCTGATAGTACTTTTCCTAATATTTTTGATTTCTGTGAAGATCTCGCGAGCACAATAATGACTTGTGAAAGTTTTGTAAAACTATCGATTGGTGCGTAATATGCCTCATCTGTAAATCTGCTCCTAGAAATTGCGATTTCTGCGATCGTTTTGAAGAAAAATTCAATTTTGTCATCAAAATTAAGCAGCCCAAGTGGCTCAAGACTCTTCACAAAGGTGGGAACCTTTTCACTATTAATGAAAGGCTCTTCAAGTGTAAGATTTAGCCATTCATTAAACTTCCCTTCAATCACTTCTCTCAGTCTCGCTTTTTCAGCTGACATTGTTGGTACCGTTCTTGATTCGGACGAAATTTCATTCAGACCTATAGCGACTCTTCCAAGCTCATCATTTCCTGGAAACCTATCTTTTGCAGCCCTCAGTGCTGCCACCGTATCCTGGACTTCAGTGTTTGCTACCACTCTGCTGCTGAGCAGCATTTCTTTGATAAGTCTGGCAGCAAACTGAATAGCCATCTGATTATCATTTTCAATTGCTTTGCCCATTATCTTGTCAAACTCATTCAGCTGAATAAGATCACCCTTGATTATTTCGCTTGTAACAGGCCAGTAGAATCTCTTGCTGTCTTCACTGGAAATGAGCCATGAAGTGATTTCTTTGGTGATACTCCTCTGCTGGTTCTTGATGTTTTGTAAAATTTGGATATAAAAGGAAGTCAAGTCATCAGTGGTGTACATCCTTCTGAAAAGTTTCTGGGCACATAAAGAGGCACTTTCAGTCTTACTGTTAGAAGCAATTGCAGAAAGAGTGACGTTAGAAATGGCTTGCTGCACTTCTGGGTCTTCAATGTCATTTTTAGCTACCATTATGGATTCAGCCAGCTCTAGCTGATCATCAAATTTCAAGCTTTGAGGAGAGCTGTCAGGCTTGGCTTCTGGAGATGGAGAAGATTTAGCTGGAGGAACAGGCTGAGATTGGGATATTTTCTTGGGGTTTTCTATTATGTTCACAAAGTCATGGTACACTTGAAACTGCTCTTTAGTCAGGCCGGAAAGCTTAGGCTTTAGATTGTCAGGAAGAAATTGGACAGCTCTGCTTCTTGCAGCTGCATTTTCGTCATAGAATTTATCTCCACTGATTCTTCTCATTTGAAAAGCGTCTTTCAAAGTTTCTTCTTGACCTACATCACTAACTGCTTTTTCAATAACAATTTTTGCAATCAGTCCACACCCAAGCTCTAAGTTGTCTAAGGCTGCTTGCTCTACGATTTGTTTGAGTGTCTGATTATTAAGAGTTGTGCTAGTCCTTAAAATTTCAGCTAAGAAATTCACAACATGGACTCTGAATGGCTCTCTTGATGTGACCTGTGCAAGACTTCCAGCCAAACTTTTAACTACCCAAACTGATGCTTGCTGCAGTTTATTTGCATCTTTTTCAAATGCGAAATCCTTCAACACTAGCTCCTTAGTGGTAATCAGTGCTATATTTACATTTCTCTGTACAATTGGCTGAATGATTTCTTTAATAGCTTTTTCAATTGCAAGGGCAATCATCCTTCTCAATTCAGGCTCAGAATACAGTTCAGCTAGTTTAGGAGAAACCGTGACGTAGCTTGGAAGTGATGACAAAATCCCTTGCTCAGCAGACAATTGGATGGTTTCTTGTGGACTTTGTGCTTCTTTAACAGCGAAGTCTTGAGTTTTCTTTGTCTCTTTTGCCACAAGAAGATTGGTTTTTGGAAAGTCGTCTGGGCTGAGCTTTAGCAGCCTAAAAAGCAGCTCGATTTCACTGACAATTCTAAGCTTGAGTTCTGGCTTGCTTTTGAGCTCTACTAAAAGTGATAAATTAGAAATGACCCAAGGGTTAGTGCTATTAAATACTTCAGAGTTTGCACAGCTTTTCAAAATATTGCATACAAATGGGATGATTGCTAGCAGTGTGCCTTCTTCGTATGCTTTTATAACTAAATCTTTTAAGTCCAGGTGTTTAAGCAAAATAGGCTTGTTTCTAGCTAAGGTTAGTGACCCAATCCAAGCTCCTAAGGAGTTCAAGACTTTTCTGTCGCTGTCTTCAAGCTCTTTATGAGAAGTAAGCAGTTTCCAAATTGCATAATAAGTCTCATTAAGCACAGAAGAATAAACCTTCTTTATATCTACAGCTTTTAAGAGCTTTAAGTAAAGTTCTTGGAAATTAATTTCTTGGGAAACTCTTTTTACAACTAAATAATTTGCAAACCAAGGAATATTTGTATTTTCGTCCTCAGTTAAAATTTTCCGAAGCTCGCTTGCTTTTTCTTCCAATTTTTGTAGATCTGTGGTATTGATGATAAACATGATTCGGTCTTTTGTGGCATCAGGAATGCTTGGATCAGAAACTTCTTCAATTGGAGATTTTCAGACTGGCTGAGGCGCAGTTTCTGGAGGCTTAGGAATACCAGGAGGATTATCAGTCAGTATTACAGGCTCTTCATGAGCTGGCGGATCTTCAGGGGCTGCGCTGGTTTTATTTTTGATGCTTTGCAGCCACTTTACAAATTCCGGCTGCTCTTCTTGCAAGTTCTCCACAGCAAGCAGCTCGCTGCAAAAGTTCGGCCACTCACTGAGGCGATCTTTAAACTGTTCTAGAGCAATAAATCCGAATCTGCTCAGCTTGCTTCTTGGTTTTTTGAGTGCCATAACTATGTGTTTTAAGCCTACAAACAGATGGACGCTTACCAGTACCCCAGACTTGATCATGGCTCCAAAGATCTCTCCTGTGATTCTCAGCTCTTTTTCTGGGTACTTGTGGAAGAACCTAAATTCATCAAAGAGGTTATTAATGACGCACTCAAAAATATCAGTCTCATGCTTGTTCGCGGATCCTTTTAGTTTCTTCATTTGGACAATGAAATCAGCCACACTGATTTCTTCTGAATAAAGCTGCTGGAAGAACAAGTTTGCCTTCTCATCAACGTCTTCTTGTAAATTTGGAGGCTTAATTTCAGGGAATTGTTTGATCACATTGTTATAGACCTCATAAGCTCTTTTCTGCAGTTCTTGAGAAGGCTGAGCGTCTATAAGCTTTTCAAAAATTATGACCAGGGCTTCTTTTGTTATTTGGGCTTTGTCTAAAATTGCTTCTATTTGTTTGGGATCTTTGGCTTCAGCAGAAGGCTTGAGGACGAAATCTTCAATATAATCAAGCAAAGCAATGATAAAGCCGCTTTTACCGTTGGCCAGTCTCTCGTTGATTCAGTGCTCTAAATGCAAAAAATCTCGTTTGCTCGCGAGAAGGCCGAAATGAACTGTAAACTTGTGATTATCACAAGCGACCAACTTCAATAGAGAGTCTCTAATTTCTTGTGTGAGGTCCAGCAAGTTGCTTAATGCCAGCGAAGTTGGGTCTTTTTCATAGTACTCTATGGCTCCTTTGATAATTAAATCAGGGTTGTGGGTCCAAATTGTTTGTAAAACAATAGGATTTGTTGTTTGTGGGGTCATGAACTGAGGCATCATCATTGAGATGAGCTCTGTCAGCAAATGGTGGCCACGGCTTGGCTTGATCATAGAAAGACCAATAATTAAGATATCTGGGAAATGCTTGGCTTCATTGATCAGTAAATTGCGTATGCTTGGGTAAAACTCTGTTACTGAGAGCTCGATCAGCACTTTAAGTAAGTCTAGTGAAAGTAAGGCTTGGATTATGCATTTCACGTCTGGCTGCATAGCTATTTCTTCAATAGGCACCTTATTTGGAGTGTCAGAAAAATTGAAAATTTCTGAAGATACGCTGGAGTAAATTGCATGCATTAAAAAGGAGACCTGACCTCTTGGATTCTTCCAAAGCTTGAAGAAAGGCAGAATTGGGAACTTTTTTCCAGTGATTTTGTAATACAATGTTGTCAGCAGCGCAAAGGCTTGTTCGTTTTTAATTACAAATCTTGGGATATCGAGAAGCTCAACTACTAATTCCCATTGCAAAGTGTAATTTTCTCTGACAGTTTTGCTGAAAATGTCGAGGTTCCAGTTGGCGATTGATTTCTTTTCAGAGAATTCTGATGTTAAAGCTTGCCATGCTTCTTGGTGTACTGAAGAATAAACAGCAGAAATCACTCTGCTTTCTTGGTCTAAAGTGTCTGAAGTTTTTTCGCACATCATAGCAAGAGCTTCAGCCATCTCTGCTTCCTTAATATCAGGAAACTCCATAAAGACTTCTCTTAGAGTCACTGGACTTTGTGTGCAAAACGGTCCTAAATCTTCAAGCACCTCCGACAGCGCCAATGAGCTTTTGATCTCATTCATCAGTGTCGGTCTCACTTCTGGCAAGTTATACGTCTCCTTTCCTTCTTTCAGCAAGGGCAAGTAGTAAATCCTTTCATCAATTTGGTTTCCCAGCAGCAAAAACTCAATTCACTCTCCACATGCTGCTTCCTCTGTGAACTCAGGATAATTCCTCAGCACAAACAGTATCGAGTGAATTGCGTAGGCTGGGATCCTCTGGGGCTTGCCTTGTGCACAATATTCCTTCAGCTTGTTCTTCAAGATTACTGTCCCTGCCCGAGAGACGTGCGGAGTGCTCGACAAGGCTAGACTTAAAGCCAAAAGGATCTGGACAGGCAAAGTCAAATGCAGATTGCGGGAAAAGTCTTCGAAAAATTCTTCAATGTCGCCTGACGGGAATACTTGTGAGAAGTAATCCAAAAATGCAGGCTTGGCTGAGAAGTGGGTGATGGCCTGGTTGAGAAACTGGACCTTGAACTGGTCCTTGCCACCTGAGGAAATTCTTGGGTCTTTGAAGTCGATGTCTTGAAGGAAAACTCCAAGCAGGAATTTTTCGGCACCAATGCCGAAGGTTGCAGTCAGCTTTTGAAGCTCGGCTGCTGTTGTTTTGAACTGTTTTTTATTTGTTAGTGTTGATACGAGGTTTCTGATGTAGAGACAAACGCAACTTTCTGGGCCACTCATATTTATTATAAGCAAACTAATAGGAACACTTAAAAAGCTCACAAGCTCTGTGTGAGCTAGGAATTTTGGGTAAAAAATTAAAATAAGCAGTGAAAAGTTAATTAGATTTGCTGTAGCATTTAATATTATTTTTAAAATAATTATGATTTAATTTAAGAAATCTGAAGGTTTGATTATAAAAATAATTGAATCATCAATGAGTATAAATGAATCACTTTTATTATTAATTACTAGATTATTCCCCTCTTCTGATATTTCTTTTAAATTTGGTTCTCTCGTTCTGCTGTATCATTAGCCCGAAATCAATTAAATATCCCTTTATATTTGATCCTTGAACTAAAGCCTTATTTCTTAGTCTATATGCAGCTTCAATCTGTCTTGAAGCTTCAGCTGTATACTTCTTGAAAGCTTTGTCGTCATCTTGCCAATACCAGGTGACTTCATTTTCGCTGAGTTTTCTGTCAACATTTTCCTGATTCCCATCATTTCTTCTGACAGTTCTAGAAATGTTTGAGTTTGAAACTACTTGTACATGCGGATTTCCAAAACAGACTTTATATGGCTGATTTTTAATTGTAATTGCTGTTTCTCCATCTTTCCGATTATAAGCGTTCTCAATTACTTCGCTTAAGGCAGCTGGATAAGGTTCAAATGATCCATCGTCACGAAGTCATTCCCACCACACATTACCGAGCTGGCTCTCTTGTGTGATAATCTTCTTTAATTCTTCAGATGCCTGTTGAACTGAGCTAGAAGACCCATTTAGAATAAAAGCTCTGCTGTTATATTGGACAGAAACTAGATTGTATTTGGTCTTAATTTCTGATCTAATGTTTCTACTGTTAAGTCTGTTTGCAAGCTGAAGCGGGCATGGAATGGTTTCAACTTGCATCATACCATCTGAAGGGGGAAATTTTGGAGAGGCATAATTTGACATATCTGAATCAATAGAGGAGCTTGAAGATATTATCTGAGGAATTCGAAAGGGCTGGTTTAAATTAGGCGGAGAAGGTTGTTCAAACTTAAATGGAGGATTTGGGCTACCTATCTGGGAATTATTTGGAGGAAATCTTGGAATATCTTGTGGCTGAGGGGGTCTGAGCGGAATAGGATTAATATTCAATGCATTGGGCACATTTTGTGGAGGAGGATTCACTTGTGGAGGAGGACGTATCATTCCAGGCATATTTCCTTGAGGAAAGTTTCCTTCTATATCAGGTATGCTTCCTTCAACGCTGTTCGCTACTTGTTGAGGAAAAGGAGGACCAGCATTTATCCCAGATAATGGAAAGTTTGGATTTCCAGGCTGAATGTTTTCAGGAATTTGTGCACTGTTACCTTGTGGAAGCTTTGGAGAATTCAGGGGAATTTGTGGGTTAGTAAATGATGGCGGTGGTGGTGGCCTGACAAGTTTATTGCTTTCATCAATAGGAGGGGTAGGATTTTGATTATTTACTTTTTTAAACTGAAATCCAAAGTTGTTCTGGCCAAGTAAAGGAGGTGGAGCCATATTTTGACCAGGAAAATTTGGAGTAGTAAAAGGAGTCGGAGGTTTAAGGCTTGGGACTTTATCAGCACCTTCTTGCATATTTTGAGGTAAAGGAGGATGCACAAATTGAGGTCTAGGTAAATTCGGGATTTGCTGAGGAGGTTGAATATTTTGAGGGCTTTGAATTTTCTCATTAAACTGACCTATCTGATTAGCTGGAAATTGAATATTTGAGGTGCTTGGAATCTGAGCGTTAAGCTGATTTTGCTGATTAATTTGATTAGGCTGCTTAACTTGAAATTGAGGACCTGGCAAATTTGGGGTTTGGGTATCAGGTTGATTTGGTAACTTCATTTGAAATTGAGGACTTGGTGCACTTGGAACTTGGCTATTAGGTTGATTTGGTGGCTTAATCAAAAATGGAGGACTTCCTGAGCTTGGGACTTGGGAGTCTAGCTGATGTGGCTGGCTAATTTGAGGCTGAAGATTTGGTTGACTTGGAAGCTGAGGATTAATTTGATTTGTCTGGTTAATTTGAGAAGCAACAGGAATAAACTGTGGCGCTTTGATTGGGATAAAATTCTGGTTAACGTTTCCCTGAACCCTTGGATTTATCATCAGTGGAGGTCCCTGTGATGCTGGAATATTGTTTTGAGTTGGTTGACGAGGTATTGAGGGGTTTTTTAATGGTATACCTTGATTAGAAAGCGGAATTTGATGAGGTCCTTGCTGGGAGCTTTGGGTTTGGTAATTAGAATCAGATTTTACAGGAAATACAGCTTGCATTGGGTTAAATTGTGGATTAGACTGATATTTTGGGAAAGACAATTCAGGAATAGTCCTTGCAGACTCAGAACTAGATACAGAAGTATTGTTTATGTCTGGAACTTGCCTATTCAAAGGGTTCATCATCCATGGGTTTATTTTTATATCAGGCATGCCTTGAGGATTGATCACTTGTTGCCCTGGCTGCATAGGCAGTGAGTGTTGGCTTGCTGAAGTATTGCTGCTTAGAGGAGCAAAGCCAGGGTGCGGGCCCTGAGGAAGGTTGTGGTAATTCTGAGGGTTCATAATATTTATATAATATGTAGAATGGAATAAGAATATATATATGTAGATGAAACTAATTTTGTATATCAGAAAATTGAGTTTTCTTAAGTCGTTAGTTTAAGGTTTTTATTTATAAATTAGACTAGCAACGTAAATTTAACAGTAAGTATTAGACTTAAGGAACTAAAGATTCTTTCTTAAAAATCATGTGCTGTTTAGATCAGACTACTGCTTTATATGTTTCAAAATAAAAACCGACTTTAAGAATAAATTGATTTATTAGGCAGATTTATTAACGATTAGCTAGTTATTTCATTTTGCATTGATTAATTTAATTTTGGCTTGTTATATATTTGTACTTGTTATGCATTTCTAAACCTTTTCTCATTTTTATTATTGCACATCTAACCTCTGATTCGCTCATTTCTAAAAGATGCATATATATGCATTATAAATTTGAAGAAAAATAAATATTAACTGAAGTTGCTCTAAAGCTTTAAAGGGATAAAAAGATATTTCTTCAAAAAATTGAAACAAAAACATTATTTAATATTTGTTAGAACAAATAGATTGCATTAATTATTAATTCCGATTGTTCCCTCTTATATTTCGCAAAAATTTACTTCTTTTGCGGACTTAATGCTTTCACTTCCTGTAATGCATTTAAAGGCGTAGGATATATCTTAGGATTCCCTATTGCAGGATTTATAGGTGAGGGAGGGTTATAACGCTGGAGATTTGCTATTGGATTTGGAGAGGGTTGCGAGCTTTGGGCTCTCTTCTTTGGGATTTGTTTATGTCTAAGGGCATTTTGGCTATATGAAGAAGAACTAAGATTACTTTGACTTTGTAACTCTGAGCCTGGCATAGAATTAATATTTGGATTATTTCGTCCCACACATCTCTTTATTCTTCTCTTTCAACCAGTGATCTCATTCGTCTGAACAAGTTTTTCCAAATCAACCAAATACCCTTTTATGTTTGAACCTTGAACTAAGGCCTTGCTGTTTATCTTATATGCCTCTTCAATCTGTCTTGAGGCTTCAGGCGTATAGTTCTTGTAAATTCCACCATCTTCTTCCCAATACCAAGTAACTTCATCATTTGAAATATTTTCTGTGCTCCCTTGAGCTCTTTCACTATCATTTTTACTTTCTTGATCCTGATTTGCTAATTTCCTTCTGATAGTTCTTGAAATATTGGAGTTTGGAAGTAATTGAGCACAGGAATTTCCAAAAATAAAATTATATTTAATGCCATTTATAGGGATGTTGACCATTATTTTTTTATCTTTTTCTGGAGAATTATCGGACTTTGGTTTTAAGTAGGTAAGATAGGCATTATCAATTAACCGACTATCAGTATCTTTATAAGGAATAAATGAGCCAGTTTCATGAAGCCATTCCCAATGCACAGTATTGCTTTCTTGCCCAATCACTGCCTTTAAATATTCAGCTGCTTGCTGAGTAGCTGCAGAATCTCCTTTTAGCATAAAATTTGAACCATTATATTTGATAGATGGTAAACTGTATATTTTTTCAATTTCTTTTATAATTCTTCGACTATTGAGCTTATTTGCAATAGTAGGTTCACAAGGGACTTCTTCCAAGTTCTGAAAATCATCAGGAGAGGGAACTTTTTCAGAAATAGAGGAGTCGATGCGCTGAGGGGTCTCAAATGGCTGGTTTAGAATCTTTGAAAGGCTATTTTGAGAGACATTTGGGTCAATTTTTGGAAGATTATCTGGAGGTAAAGGATTTACCAATGAATTGGAGACGTTCAGTTGTGAAAAATTTGCTGGTAATTCATTAATTTTTACTTCTGGAGGTTCTGTGATAGTATTGGGTATACTGCCTTGAGGAAGATTTTCTGTTAATATACCAAGGCTTTCTTCATGAGGAATTGTGACTTGTTGGGGAAACGCAGGGCCAGAGTTTAATTTAGCTGAAGGTAAATTTGGAATTCCTGATTGAGAGTTTCCATTCCCATTCATATTGAAATCTTGAGAAGGCTGAGGAGAATTTTGAAAATTATGCTGAAAAGCAAATGATGGCAGAGGCTTGAATGTGCTGCTCATATCAGAATTAGCTTGTGAATTTTGCACAATCTGTTTCTGAGTTTGCACAAAACTAGGTATGTTTGACGCATATGGATTTGGTGAGATAAAAGAAGGCGCGCTGGGTTTAAGATTTGGGATATTTGCAGGAATTTCTTTCTGATTTTGAGCTGGGATATTGTTTTTATGCAAAGACTGAGGCATTTCTGGAGTAAATTGATATTGAGAATTTTGTGGGTTTAAAAACTGAGGAATAGGTTTGATTTCATTTATTTGCGAAACATTTGGAATAATGTGTTGTTGCTGATTTTGAGTTGAGATAGAGTTTGCATATACAGACTGAGGATTACTTGGAGTAAATTGATATTGAAAATTAGGATTTCTTGATAATTGAGTATTAGGTTGGTTTTGGTTATTTTGAAATTTATTTAAAATAAATTGTGGAGGATTACTTGGAATTCCATTCTGAGGAATTTTGCCTTGAGCTATTGGATTCATTATTAGTGGAGGCACCTGCGAGTTTTGAACAAAGGTTGTATTATTGCTTTGTGCTTCTTTAATTGGAACTACATTCTGTAGCATACTGGCTTGGACCCTTTGATTTATTAGAAGAGGTGGCTGTCAGGCTGAAATATTGTTTTGGTTTTGGATCTGAGAAATTGAAGGGTCTTTCATTGGGATACCTCGATAGTCTTGTGATCCAGGCTGGATGCCCTGATTTAGCTGGACATTATCCGTTTTTACAGGAATGTTAGTACCCAATAAGTTGACTTGCTTGTCTTGTGTGCCTATAAGAGGAGATGAAAAATCGATGGATATTGAAGATTCAGAATTTGTAGATATTGAAACATCATTTGAGCCTGGATCTTGAATATTAGTGTAAACGGCTTGTTGTCTGAACTTGATCTCTGCATAAGGCACTGAAGGTTGGCCAGAGGAAAAATCTCTGTTTTTAGGAACAAAATCAGGATGAGGGTGTTGATTTAGGCTATTATAATTCTGTGGATTCATAATATTTTATAAAATAATGTAGAAAGCTTAGTATTATAATAAATATTTATCAAAACATTGCTAAGAAGATTTTACCAAAAAAATGTAATTTTGTTCCAATTTTGTCTTTTTTTTTATTTCCATTTGATTTATAAAAAAGATAAGGCTCAATTACAAAAATAATCCAGAATATTTATAAGCTTTTATGATTTCATCGCTTTTTTGGTTAAAATCACGGGAAGATTAGAGGAAAATCAGTCAGAACTTGATAGATATTTATATGCAAATATTTGGCTATAAAGAATTATAAAATTTAAAATGTAAACTAAATTTCGAAGCCCGAAAATATATATTAATTATTATTGGCAAGTCTATATATAATTAACTGATATTATAAAATTGTCCCAGTAAATACTTGATACAAGCTTCATTAATGGTTTTTTCTTTTGCATACCTAATTAGCTTTTCCCATGTCAATTTCTCACGTGGCTTCTCCATTTCACTTAAAAATTCATCCCAAAGTTGTCGAGTATTTCTTCTCTTTTGAATTATCTTCAAAATTGCTGCAGCGCTATTACACCTAAGGATTTTTTCTTCCAGTCTTTCCATTACTTCTAAAAATACCTTATAAAAGAATACCCAACGATGCTTGATGAACTTATTGAAAAATCATAAAGTGTCATCCAATGGTATTACTGATGTAAATAAGGTAAGGCACCATTCAATCATAATCATTTGAGTCATTATTCCATGTTTTGACAAATGCTCATACAATCCTGGAAGATACTCAATCAACATAAAATCGGCAACATGGCAATGTTTCTCCAATCCTGGAAATCCAGGTAGAAACAAAGCTGTTAGGTCAAAATCGTTGATCAAACTAACAAGTAGTCAAAATGCATGAATTTCTGACGTATGCCAAAGCAGTGCTGCAGCTATTAAATTCATTCCTTGGACATAGCCAAGGTTAGGATTGTATTTCGCGTATGCTAAAAGCATTCTTTTGAGAATAATTTTACCGTTTCCCTGGCTAAAATAAGGAATATCATTATAGGTCCGATCGACATCCAAGGTGATTTGACAGCTTGCATCATTATAGCCTTGGCAATCTATTTTTGTCTGGTTCAAGATGTAATAGTAAGAGATATCTGCCTCTGTGATTTTTACTTTTTCACTTAATTTTGTTGAATTTATGCATCCTTGTGGTTGCTCTTTTCGCTTTAAAATAAGCCTATAAGTCCTTCTAAGAATATTCTTATTGTTGCAGTTGCACTGAGGGGAGTGGACAGGTTCCAGAGGCTTCAGATTTTCTCCTGAATTTGGAATGATTTGCTCTTCTGGAATGGTTTCGTCTTTACTAAAAGCAAGCATTTCCATGCTTTGGCCGCACTTCATAGCCGGTATAATTCTTATAAAATAATAGTTATTTACTTATAAAATACAAATTTACGGATTTTTATTTTGCTCTTCTGTAGGCTCTCTGAATAGCTAATTGGCAAATACAGTGAAAGGAATTCGCATAAATGTTTTTCCATAGGTCTTGCTCCTTGTGAAACTTTCCCTTTCCCTCATCTTAAACTCTAGAATTTTCCCTTTGGTTATTGGCTTTTCATCGTTAAAATTAATCTGAATAAGGGTTACCTTTATTGATTTCTGCTTGACATTATTCCTAGGAGGGCTACTAATTGTGTTTGATATTGTAACTTTGTGGCTTTCTGGACTCATTTCTTTGTGTACATTCAGAATTAAATTTAAAAAATCTTGGCTTGATTTTTTGGTACCCTCTGAAAACACGTTTTTAGGGTCGAATAAATTTCTTTCGGTTTCTTCATATTTTTGAGCATTTAATAATCTTTTTCCTCTTGCATCTTTGATGAGCTCATTGATTTTGTAATCGATTTCTGACTCACTTTTCCGCAGTGCGACCATTTTTTTGATGGTATCAAAGTGCCCACTTAGAGTTTCAGTCAAGGTCATTTCTTTTCTTTTGGCATTTTTTGCTTTTATTTTATCATCTAAAGTGAATTGCTCGGTTGTGATATTTTCATTTGGTTGCTTTTCTGCTGATAATTGAGAAGAAGTGAGACGTGGAAGAATCAAGGTTTCCACCTGGACTAGCTCGGATTGAGATCTAGCATGACGATTTTTTGTAGGTTTAGGCTTCTCTTGAGAAGTAGGTGACTGTAACCGTGTCGTTGGCTTAGAAACTCTGTTGAGGCTATGAAGATTGTGAGTCCAAATATATTTTGAATAGAGATTGGACTTTCTGATATTGGTGTTTACTGAGTAGATCCTTTGAGGATCATAAAGAAGGACTTCATCAAAGGATGATCTTTTATTCATATTTATCTTATTGCCTTAATTAAATGCTATTTTCTGAATATTTGATGAATCATAATATTTTATAATGAATTTTGCTTCATAACAATCAAGTTAGATCAATAAGCCTTGGCATTTGAAGGACTTTATATCTTATCAATTAAATCTTTAACTTTAAATGATTATTAGATTAGGATAAAATTTTAATTCTTTAAACATTATTAACTGTATTAATAAATTATTAAATCATTTGCTTTTACTCAAACTTTATAGCATAAATTTAAATTTAAAAAGAATAAAATTTTAATAATATTAATTAATTAAGATTCTTTTCCTTGGCTATAAATTTGGCCACAATTATCGCTTAATTATTTGAATTTTAATAATATTTGCCAGTATAAAATTTTTCTGGTAAATTGACTTGAAAAAACAATCCAAAGCTTTTACAATGGCTGAATAAACAAATAATAGGCAATTTCTATGCATATGAACTGTTAAAATATCTAGTCTAGCTTGAAATCTTCTCCCCAATTCCCAGTATCTCCTTCTTCCATGTCGAATCTCGTTTTGCTTTGATTTGAAGTTGATTTTAATTCGTTTTCATTTGCCATTACAACAAGATTCACTCTTTTTGGCGCAACGTATCGAGGTTCCATTTCTCTGAATAGTTCGTCAGAATTCTCTTCTTCGTCCTTATGCTTCCTTCTTATAACTACAGGCGAGTAGGATTTTTCTGTTTCTGCCTTTGGCTTTGTTGGTTCAACTTTTGAAATTTGTGGTTGGGTTGGAGCTGCTTGTTGGCCTGCAGGCCCGCCTGGAGGGTAGCAGCGTTCTAGGATGAATTTCTCAAGAAAGCCAAAGCAACTCATATTTACTTAAATGAAATTCTGAATAATTCAATGTTTAAACAAGAGATAAAGTAATAATTAATGATACAAAACCATAAATTATGTTGATTTTTAATTTGGTAATACAAGTTAGCATAATTAACTATGATGCACAAATTGTTTCAAAAAAAGCTTCTCGTCTTTGGCTGTTTTTGTGTGTGAAAGCAATCGATTTACCTTTAATCTCGACTGAGTTTGGCTAAGTCTTAAAACTGGCTGTGAAATTTCATTCATAAGCTGCTCTTTTCGATCAGTATATTTTTGATCATAAAGTAGATTCCTAGGATTCTGCTTATAAGTGGCACTTTTTCTTAAAATTTTCTCGTTCTGAGTATTATTGTGGTCTTGGTCAAGCTCAGCCAATCTTGGCTGCAAAGTAAAAATTTCTGCTCTAATCTCACTTCCTACACTAAGAGTCTTTGACTTTTCTTTTCTCTTCGACGAATTTTTCCAGCAAGATAATATAGGTGATTCTTCATCATTTCCAGTTCTATCTGTATATTCGCCTGGCAAAACTCCTTTGAAATGAAATTCACTGATGCTAAACCTTGGCTCTTCCGCCTCATTTTTCTCATATCGAGAAATTCCATTCCTTCTTTTCTCTTTTAAAGGAGTTTTACTTCTTCTTTGTAGATAGCAATTTAATGACTCTTTAAGTGAGATTCTTGCAGATTCGTTGTTGTTTTTATATATATCTTGACTTGAAAAAGTTGTCATTCCGCCAGTGGATTTTCGAGGGTTTGAGCTCGATCGTTGCAGACTTTTAACCTTGCTAAGACGGCTAAAATAATTTTGCTGATAAATTTCTGATGGCGAATCAGGGGCTTCTTTTTTCTCGAATAGTGAATTTCTTGAAGAATGCTTATCGTTAGAACGCTTTAAAATAGTTGGAAGAGGGTTACCTTCCATTTTACTAAATTCAGAAGAAATAGCGGTAATTTGAGTGTTCTCATAATTTGTGTTCTTTTCTGCATTTTTTGATGTATCTAATTTTTGCTTTGTGCTCTCTAGCAGCTTGATTGTTTGATACTCAAGATTTGAAGGAATATTAATAAGTTTATCTGGAGAAATTCTTTTTTTGGACGATTTAGCAAGAGATTTTATGAATTTTTCAGTATTAGGACAATTATTGCTGCTAAGCTTTGGAGATGATTCTTTATTTGGAATTTTAGGAGATTCTACTAAATTTGGCTCTATAGGAGATGAGTATTGTAAAGGTCTGTCTAGTGTTGAGCTATTGAAGATTTTATTGTTCTCTAATTCATTTTCAGGTAAATTTTTTGGTAAAATATTTATATGATCTACAGCTGTAGAATTAATTTGAGGGGAAGGCTCAATGGATTCCTTTATAAGTTCTGAATTTTCTATTATAGAAGTATTGCAAAATAAGTTATCAATTACTTTGCAGGGCGAAAATACAGAATTTTTATCTCCTGGGATCTTTATATTAGAGTCTGAAATATTTAAAAAATTTGTTGTTTCTTGGACAGTATTATTTGGATATGAGTTTAATTTACTTTCTTCTAAGACTTGTACGGAATAAGATGAATTATCTTCTGATAAACTTTGATTGCCCTTATTTTCAGTGATAAGTCCAGTATTCTCTTTAATTTCTGCTGATTTTTCACAAACAGCCTTATTATTTTCAGCTATATTGATTTCATCCACCCTTTTTTCATTTTTTTTCAAAATATGGTAGACTAAATCATAATTGTTTTGGTTCTCTTCTTCTTTTGCAACTGCTTTTAAAGCTTGGAGCAAATTAAAGGGCTGATTGGTATTGGTAGCTTCAGTTTCTGCATCTTTTTTTTCTGGAAATATAAATTTAGTATCCTTCAAGCTAGGATGCATTACTGGCTCTGTTATTGAAGAGCCTTGAAATAGCGCTTTAGAAATCTCCTCAATAGGTTTCTCAATTAATTCAGAATTCTCTAAATCTTTTTCACAAAATTCTGCTTTTAAGAATTTGTTATCTTCTTCATTATTTTTATTTTCTTTTTCGTTAGGTTTAGGTACAGTTTCCTCATCACACTTGTCTTCAGAACTATCTTGTAAATTGACAAAATCCTCGGAAAATTCGTAATCTATTTGTAGTTTTCCATCATAGACTATGCTTTCCAAGTCTTGGCTATTTATTATAGCATTATTAGTTGACTTTTTATTGTTAATCCATGATCTTTCAAAAACTCTTGGAGTGTCGACATTTATTTCTCCAGGATATGAAGCAATAGGCCTGTCAAGTGAAGTATAGACAGATAAATCTTGATTAGAGCTTCTATCGATCTTAAAGCACTCAAAAGAAGGTTCCTCATCATAAAAGACATTTTTCGGAGGTTGGGTTAAGCTTCTCTCTGTGAGATTAATAGGTGTAACGATTTCTTCTATATCAAAAGTTTCAGTGATATTGTTAGGCTGCTCATTTTCTTGCTTTATCATGCCCCCATTGCTTTCAAATACGCTGGCTCCTTCCGCAGAAAACGAAGGAGCACGACTGTATAATGAAACTGCAGGTTTCACCTGAGACGTTTCAACTGGCTCAGAGTAAGACAAACTTTTCTTCCAAGTTCTAGATTTTACATAGTCATATTTTCTTCTTAAATCTGGATCAATTGGTACAAACAGCGCTCTTATTACTTTGCATCAAACTTCATGTATTTTTTTGTTTTCCGCATACAATATATATGCCCTATCAGTTGTAAAAATTTCAAAAGGATAATTAAAATCACACTTATCTTTAGTCTTTGGGTCTGGTTCGAAACCCACTATTTCAGCTAGCTTATATGATTTTTCTGGTATAGCATTGGAATGGTTCTGAGTGTAGTAAAAAATTCCATGCATTAAATCAAGCACAAACCACCGTTTTGTGAATTTTGAGAGAAACCAGACAACTTTCTTATCATGCTTCAGTTTCTTCAAATAGCTCTGCATTATTTTTGGTCCCTGAGTTTTTATTACCTTATAGTGAGGATCAATGTTGAAGCACTCTACCATCTTAATAAAGCTAGTTTTTACGGATTATAATATCATATTGCTTGCAAATCATCATGATGTACCTTAATTTCTTTAAATAAAATTATTAAGTTTTGACTTTGCAAAACCTTTAAGTAGGCAAAAATTTTACAAAGGCATTATTTTTAACGATGTATTATAAATTTATTTCAGTGAAAATATTCTTCTCTCTATAAAAAATTCATTTATTTTAATTAAAAATAGATATGGAAACAGAACTAGATGGAGCTGCTCTTTTAGATGAAAATCTTTGGAAAATCATCGAAAAGAAACTTATGTTCATTAACGATCCTAAACAAGGAAGTAATTTTTAAACCAGTCCCTATAAATTCTTCTTCAAATCAAGCATATCAAGAAATTTTATCTCTACATGAACATATGGGCCAAGCTAAATTTGGCACAAGTCAGCCTTGGAAAGCAACCCCAAAAGGTTTTAAAACAAGCATCAGTGATAACGAAGGCTTTCTTAGTTTCCAAAGAGAAGTCGACATCCAACTTGAAGAAATCACTCTCCTACTTGAAAAATTCCAAGAAAAAGTCGAAAATAATGAAGTTGAGTAATTCCTACATAGACAAGAGCAGCTGGCCCAAGATATCCATAAAGAAGAAGACCAAATTGAGATGATTGAACAAAGTCTCAATGAAACCACCAATGATTTCAGCAATCGTCAAGAGCACTTTGGGTTTGTTTTAAAAGATGCCCAAGGCGCTATTGACGAAATAAAGAATCTACTAATCCAAGGTCGTGAAAAAGTTACATTAGAGTCTACAGTAAACAAACTAGAAGAAGAGCTTTCACGTGCCCACATTGTCATAGATGATCTCCAAACTAAAGAAAAATCTCTAAGTGAGCAACTTTCCAAGCTTAAAGCAGAAAGCGATTCAAGCATAAAGCGAGCCAAATCAGAGCTAGATGCTTTACAAAAGCAACATTTCAGCCTCAAAAATGCTTATGATTCTTTACACACAACTCATTATCAAGTCTCTTCTCAGTCATCAACTGAAATAGAAACTCTAAAGGCTGAAATAGGAAGGCTTCAGAGGCTTTATGATGCATTAAAAGAAGAACAATCAACAAAAGAAGAAGTTCACGAATCCTTAAAGAAGCTCCTAATCGACACTTCTGAAAGGGCTGATAATCTTAAAGAGCAGCTTGAGAAGAAAGACCAGGATGGAGAAAGAATGCTATCAAAAGCAGATATAACGATTGCTTCACTTGAAAATGAGCTAGTTAAAGTAAAATCATCATGGATGCAAGATGTCGAACTTTTAAGCCAGGTGAGGCTAGAAAGGGACACTGTACAAACACAGTACTCATTGCTGGAACAAAAATTCAGCAAGGTTTTGCAAGAAAATAAAGCACTGAAACAAAAAGTGGAAGAGCTTAAGCAGGAAGCTAGGGCAAATTTTGAAGCCGCAAAAATCCCAGTCACCCCTGATATGAATGTAAGAACGGCTACTGGATCTGCTTCAAGATTGGAAATTGAGTTTCAAAGGGAAATTGAAAAAATGAAGCGGGAGTATGAGACTGAAATTGACAAACTAACAGAAGAACTGGTGTGGTTTAGAGCAAAACTAGAGTCTGAAAAGCAGTGGGGCCAGCAGCTAGCAGACAGAAATCAAAAGTTGCAAGAACAATTGGAGCAGGTTAGGCAGCAAATTTAAAAAAGCTAATGACAAATGATTGATTTTATAGTACATAACACTTTTCAATACTTTAAATAAGAAGTATATAATTTCAATATAAGCTTAATGGACATGCTCAAATTTTAGTTTACTTTAATTTTTTCAAAAATACAGCTTAACGTTTCTAATTGTTTTCCCATTAATCAAGGGAGCAGTTATAGTCAAATCTTTTTTATATGAAAAAATTCAGACCGTCTTAATATTAAAATACTAACAATTATATCTAGAAATGGATCCTCAGGAATATGAGATCGAAGAAGACATTGAAGTGGAAGAAGGCGGCGAAGAAGACTTAGAAAATGACTCTTTTAATGGGATGTCTGAAGACGAATTCGAAATTTCTGCTTCAGGTACTTGCATGGAAGACGACTTATTTGATTTGACAATTGGAAAGCTTGAAGATATTGTAGTTTCAGACGAGTTCACCTCCATTCAGCAAGGCTTTATGAAGAAGTACAGCGCCGAATTCACAGACGAGGAAGAGAATAAGCTGATCTATATGGATATTTTCCAAGAATATCTTAGGACAATTGAAAAATACATTGAAACACATCTTGATGTGGATATGAACCAGTTTGGCAGGATGCTGAGGAGCAGACAGGAAGAAATCGATGGCCCACTGTTTGAAATGCTCCTGAGCTTTACTGATTTCCAGATCTTCAAAGAGCTCATGCTAAGCAATAAAGATAGCGGGTCACTCCAAGTCAGTGGTCAGAGGTATGCAATTCACTCAGATGAAATGACTGAAGGGGAAATTCGCATGGACTTAGATGGCTTGTGTATCAGCAAAATCCACTAAGGTTGTAGCCAAATTTCAAAATAACTAAATTTATAATAACAAATCTAAAAAGGATGTCTCTCTTATATTGAATTCCACAAAATTAAGTCAATTCTGATGGAATTGAATTTCTTCTTCCAATTTAATATCATTTCCATGCTTAAATAAGCTTCATTATACACTATTTATTACGCACTTTACGAATATGAAGACCCGCTTAAGGATTTTTGAAAACAAAAAGCACAATTTTTCGTCCAAGTATCAATCAGATGATTTGGATTCACAGTGCATGGAAACCAAAGAAGATAGCGAAATGTCAACCGAGGAATCACCAATTCATGAAAGTTGCGCCAAAAAAATTCGAAGAAAAAGAAATCGGAAATCTGACCATCAAGTCAACATCCTCAAAGCCCACTTCGATATGAACACAAATTGGACCAAAGAACAAGTAGTTGAGCTTGCCAAACAAGCTGGACTTTCAGAAGCGCAGGTTTATAAGTGGGGCTGGGATTATAAGAAAAAGTTGCGTCTAGAAGGGAAGTGTGAAAACGACATCAACCTTCAATGCGAAGAAACACTGGTTCCTAGCGTCCTTGATTATGAACTTTATTTGGTTCAGAAAGACTATCGCCGATCAGTCACCAATTGGAATTTTGGAAGTTCTATTGGGATATTTTCTTCACCTTATAGCCTTTTGGCTTAGTTATGTAATTCAAATTTTTGAAATTAAATAAATTACAAATGATGCTTGTTTTCTGTTAGATACAACTTGTGAGAAGTTTTCGGCCTTTTAAACAAGTCAGTAATGGTCTTAAGCTGTGTAGGAGTGACAAGACGCTCGTGGACCCGAATTCTGGACTCACATCGATTTCAATTAGAATCATGCAAAAGGGGAAGAATTTCTTTTGCTCTCCTTATAGGAGGGGTAAAAATCGGCTCATTTGTAACTAAGAAACTCTGTGTTTCTGGTTTTCATCTTGAGTAGGCCATTTCATCCTCCAGCAAAAAAACGTTGCTAGAAAACCTGTTACACCTATAATTCTGCTTCATTTTCTTTTTGAGATTTTTAGTTTCTTTTTGTGAACCTGCTCCCTTGAAAATAGCTTTATCAAGCTCTCAGCCAGCTTCTCTTACATTGACAGGTGATAAACTACTGCCATTGACCCTAAACATGTCAGGTGAAATTATTTTATTTATCGTGATCCTGTTGCGCTTACTCTTAGTTAAAATTCTCTTAATTTCGCTGTTTTCTGTATCAGTTTTACTTACTTCCGTTCTTTTTCTCAAAAACAATCTTTTGTTTGTTGAGATTTTATTGACAACCTTATTTTCAGTTCATTGATATTTTGTCTTTTCCATATCAGCTTGAATTTCTATGTCTTTTATCTCATCTGGGTCTTGGCTTACAATTGGAGTCTTAACTAACAACACCTTTTTTATATCCTGCATTATTATTCATTTTATGCCTAGGCATAGTCCTTTATCATTTTATTCCAGAATCAAGAATGAATCCCCTATTCCTGAATATAGGTCTAAATCTGTTCTAAATAGAGAAGTCAATTCAAAAATATTCAAGCTTAATAAAGCGCTTTATAATGTAAGAAGTCCATCTAACAAAATTAGTCTCCTGGAGAAGCTTGCACTGAGAGGAGAAGGAAGCTTAAACGAAGGGAAGTTTATCCAAACTCATAGAAAAACATTAAGTCTGACTGACCAGCTGAATGGGCATCATAACGTTATTAACGAAGGCAAACAGATTATTAATCTGCCTAAACTGCCCTTTGGGAAGCATAGTCATTATAATGGAGTCGAAAAATTTTCAAAACATCATTTTTTTGTACCGAATAAAGTCCCTCCAAGTCGAGCAAAAGATGTAGATGAGTATACTAGAAAGCTGAGAATTTTAATAAAAAAAGGAAAGACTACAAGATTAAGGGAAAAAACAGTTCATGAGACGCCAAATTCTAATTTGACTGATTATAACGTTTATGAAACTCGAGCTGGGCTTTTAATGTGCCAGAAAGAAAAAGAGATTATAAAATCTTACGAAACAGAGAAAAACAAGTGGACATCCAATTTAAGGCTGCTACAACCATTTGGCTCAAAAGATGAAGAAGAAGCCTGGAAGAAAAAAGTGAAAGAAAGAATAGAAAAGTCAAGGAAATTGAAATTTAAAGGAGATTTAGACGTTTTCGAGTGTGAGTCTGATAGTGAAGATGTATATTTCAATAAGGAAAAAATCCTACGACATTTATTAGTGATAGAATCTGATATATAATTTTCGCAAAATTTATAATTGTAAAGAATCCGAAATAATTCAAAATGGATTTCAGCTCAACCCGAGTAGTTAATAATTGGCAAAGAAAGAGCAAGGACTGTAGCTCTTGCAAGTGTATTGATGTTTTGAATCATCAAGCGTGCAATTCAAATTGCTTAGGTGAGTCTAGAAGGGAACAAAATCTTATAGCACAAAAAATCAATTCAAGCTTAAAAGAGCCCATAGGTGCTATATTATCCCGATCCCTAAATTTCGAGCATACAAATGTAGAGTCCAGATTGGCAAAGCTCGAATCTGGCATCAACGAATTCAAACAATCTATTTCAAGACAGCTTCCTGCATGAAAAGAATTTTCATCCCTTTCAGATAAAGTCCCAAAAAGAGCTCAAAAAGAGAGCAAAATCATAAATTTTGAACAGAGAATTAAAAACCTCAATAGCAATTTAGACAGACTTGAATTTGATTTGAGTATAAAAGCAGCTGAACTTTATGATAATTTTGATAGAGCGTCGATTTTACCTTTGAATGAGTCTGGTAATGAAGAAAAACAAAACTTGAAGGTTTATTATGAAGAATTAAAAGAACAAAAAAAAGTTTTGGATGAATATGGAATGGCAAATAATAAACATCAAGAAGCTATCCAAGGCTTGGTATCTGTAGACGCTGGGTTCATTAGGAGTATTATTGATTTTAGAAATGATTTTGGTGAGGGAAAGCAAAGGACAGAGCTTCTGGATGGGCAGCTGAAAAGGATAGAAGAAATACAAAAATCTCTTGGGGAGAAAATTCAAGTTCAATTAAAGGCATTGAAGGATCTTAAAGAGAAAGGGGACACTATGAAAAGAAAACAAGAATCTATTCAAATCCTTAAAGCTAGCGACCTCATGCATGCTGCAGAAAGTATTTTCAAAGGAAGAAGATATTTAAAAAAATGCCAAGAATTTGCCAAAACTTCTCTTGTTAGTCAGCTAAAGCTTATCAAAACAATTCCCGAGCTCCAATCACGAATAAATAGTTTTTCAGTAGAGATATCCAGATATCAATAAATTGTTATTCCTATTGCTTAACCTTTCTCATTATCTATATAAATAATCAATATTCTCTCTGTAGATAATTTTCCTTCAACTTCTTGGAATTATTACGATATAATAAAAGGTGGAATTTTAAATCTAAATAGATAATATGGAAGATCAAGAAGATGACTCAGGAGCAGGAAATGTGCGAGTACTCTGCAGATTTAGGCCACTTAATGAAAAAGAGAAACAGATGTCAGACAATATGAATATCGAGTTCCCTTCAGACAATAAGACTGTTGTAGTGAATCAGCATATGGAATCTGGAGAACCATTAAAATTTAACTTTGATTATGTTTTCAGTCCCAGGGCTGCTCAAGTGTCAGTATATGAAATTGCTGCCAGGCCTATTGTAGAAGCAGTCATGCAAGGTTTCAATGGCACTGTTTTCGCTTATGGACAGACATCTTCAGGAAAAACATTCACAATGACTGGCCCAGATTTAGAGGATCCCACAATGATGGGAATCATTCCTCGAATGGTGTCAACAGTGTTTTACCAAATTGAAAATGCTGACGAACACATTGAATTTCAAGTGAGAGTCAGCTATTGCGAAATTTATTTAGAAAAAATTAAGGATTTATTGGATCCTACAAAAAATAATTTAAGGGTGCATGAAGACAGAGCTAGAGGAGTTTATATTGCAGACTTGACTGAAAAGTCTGTTTATAATCAAGACGATGTATATGAACTCATGAAAATTGGGACAGCGAACAGAGAAGTAGGGGCAACTAATATGAATGCAGGAAGCTCAAGGTCTCACGCAATCTTTATATTGACTGTAACACAGACAAACTCACAAGATTTTTCCACGAAAGTTGGGAAGCTGTATCTGGTCGATTTGGCTGGAAGTGAAAAAGTAGGAAAAACAGGAGCAGCTGGCAAGAGGCTAGAAGAGGCGAAAAATATCAATAAATCTCTCACAATGCTGGGATTGGTCATTACATCACTAACAGATGGAAAATCAACACATATACCATACAGAGATTCCAAGCTCACAAGGGTATTGCAAGATTCTTTAGGAGGAAACTCCAAAACAGCACTTATTGTGACCTGCTCACCTTCTCCATACAATGAAGCAGAAACCATAAGCACGCTTAGGTTTGGGATCAGGGCAAAATCAATTAAAAACAAGCCAAAAATTAATAGAGAGTATACAGTAGCAGAGCTGAAATTAATGCTAGCTAAAGCAAAAGAAGAGATTATTAAGAGAGAAAGAACAATAAGGGTGCTTGAAAAAGCACTAGAAAAAAATAATATTCCTCTTCCAAATATTAATCTTTCGCTGGAAGAAGAAAAGTCTTCAGATGAAGAAGTAGAAGAAGAAAAAACCAATAATGCTGAATATCTTGAAGTTATTGCTGAACTAGAGGACACAAGAACTAAATTATCTGAAGAAATCGCGATCAAAGCGAAAATGAAGCAGGACAATGATAAATTTATTGATGAGATCGAAGAGGCAAGGATAGAATATGAAAATTTATTGAAGATGTACAACGAATTAGGTGCAAGAATTGAAGAACTGGAAGAATCGATAAAAGAAAAAGACGATTTAATTGAAAAACTAGTTGTCACAAAAGAGTCGTTAGAATCCATCGTAGATGGTTTTAACAACCATCAGCTTGAGCTCGAACAAGCCCTAACCAGCAAAGATGTGGAAATAAACCAGCTTAAAATCGACCTAAAAATGAGCAAGCCGACAATCTCAAGTGATCAGCTTACAGCATTACAATCTCGTCTTCAGGAAACTCAAGAAGAAAACCATCGTCTAGAGCTAGAAAATGAGGCCTTACAAAAGCGAGCCTATAGTATCTTACCTAAGCAAGCACAAAACATTGAGCAGTTTAAAGAAGAAGCTCTTAAAAAGGAAAGAGATAAATGAAACGACGAAAAAAGAAAACTTATCAGAGAACTCCAAATTAGGGTAGAAACCATTGCTAAATTGGAAGCCGAACTTGATGATGCCAAGCATAACTATAAAGCTCTAGAAAGCACACTATCAGAAGGAGAAAGAACATTAAAAAAGAAGAGTGATATATTGGAGAGGAATTTGGAGCAGCTGACTTTAATGTACCATCAATTGGTATCAGAAAAATCTAAATGGACTGTGGAGAAAAAAGTCAGTGATAGGAAAAATCAGAGGCTCATGGAAAAAGTAAAGTCGCTAGAGGATCAGATAAAGAGCGAAAGGCTAAGGTTTGAGCAGCTAGATTTTCAATTGAGAAACGTTAGTGAAGAACTCGAAGAAAGAAAATCAGTGAGACCTACAATTGGAAATGGTCCAGCTAAAAATATTAGAAAAACAATCAGAGGAGGTGGGGCCAAAGGAACAGATGGCGGCAGTACTCCTGGCCATAATCGCTACTTCTCAATGGTGAATGAGAATCCGTTTGAAAGAAATAATTAATTAGAATTGCGAAGAGTATACATACTTTTCCCATATTAAATCTTAACTTACTTACAGAAAAAAAATGATATAAACCTTATTTTACATTAAAAATATTTTTGTTGATTATGTGACTTTCTTTGTTGAGATACTCTATACAATTATATTTGGCAGCTTCCTTCTCTGCAGCTTCATAATATTTAAATGCCTCTTCTAAGTCTCTGTAAAAGTAATAAAGTTCGGCTTGGTGGTATAAAACTTTGACTTTATATAAGTCAGATGTGCTTGGGATTGGTGAAAATGATTTAAGGAAGCCTGAAATTTCAGCCAATTTTGTTTGTTTTCTTTCATCTTTTAATTTCAGTCGTTCCAGCTGGTATTTTCCTAAAAAATAATATAGCAGAGGACTAGGGTTTGGCCTTTCAATACCTTTTTTGAGGACTTTTATAGCCTTAGAGATGCAAGTTCTTAAATAGGTTTTTGCTTCCATTATGTCAATTGAATCAGAAATGCCGATTGGTCCATAATATTTTCCACAGAGATTTCACAGTGAAGATAGTTTTAAAGATAAGCAAGAGCTATGGCTTGCTTTTACAATTGAGTAATTTTGTTTCAATTGAGATATGTAATAAAGAGGGTGGAAATTGTCAATTAAATCTTTGCCATCTTGGCTTCCATTAGATTTGACCCGCTTCTCTCTGAATTTGCTTAGCTTGAAAACCCTCATTCAGTTAATAAAATATCCTTCAAATCGATATTTTGAGTTCAATAAAGACTGATGTAAAGCCAAGCTTTGAGATTTCTAAATAATTCTTACTTCAACTAAAATGGCTAATGCTTTGCCAATGTATTCATCAAATTCTTCAATCTTCCTCACAATGCTGATATCCCTACAGCCTTTATAAATTGCCTCAATGCATTGCTTAATAAACTGTAATTTTTCAAGAAATTTATTTATGGACCTTTCTTTTGCTGTATCTTTTGTCTCATATTTTAATGCAGATTTTGCTATTAAAGCTGCAGTGCAATGAATTCCATTGACTCTATAAAGCTGAAATTTCCAAAACTACATAAAAACTACCAATGCATAAAACATATAATTATTCATCTTAAATCTTTCTAAATATTTCACAACTGTCTCAATACAGTTTCTCACCAAATGTACAGGTAAATTCAAGGAGTATTTTATAGAAGTTCTTGCATATTGATAATGGCTTAAAATATTTGTGGCTGATGGTGGCATTTCTTTAAGCTGTCTGAGCTTTCCTGAAGTCTTGATATAGCATGAGGTAACAATTGATAATGAATCTTCAGACAAAGGAAAAGATTTCAATAAATTGCACATCGCTACAATTGCTTTATACTTGTCATAATTCTTATAGTGTCTATATAGCATTAAAAATGCCAGCATTCCCAGGTTTTCACCAACTTGCAAACATAAATTAAACTTTTCAACAGCAGCATTTTCTAGATTTGAATCACCAGTTTTATACATAATAAATGCAGAAACAATTTCCTCGTATGAGCCAATTCTAAGCTGCTTTAAAGCACGAATACTTCTATTATATCCAAATCAGGAAAAATAAAAAATATTCAAGATGTTTCCAATTTCGCTTAAAATTTTCATAGGTCCTTCAACGGATAAAATTGGAAAATTTTGGATTATTTTTGGCTTTTTCTTGGATTTTTCATAGTCTATCAATGATAGCCAGCCTCTCCATAAGTTTAATTCTGGGGAGTCAGAAATTTGCTGCGCTGAGTCTATTTTGATTTCAGCTTCTGAAAATTGGCAATTAATAAGCAATAAAGGGATGAGTTGTAGCAAAACCTTGTGCCGATCTTGAATAGCTAAATTAGATGATAAGGCAATTTTTAAGGAATCTAGCTTTAATTTGAGGGCAGTAGCTCTTGGTGTGATTCCTTTTAAAGAGATGCCGAATCCTAATAATAAAATATCAAAAATAAAGAAATCTGACTCAAAATAGTTATCTAAGAGAGGTAACGAAACTTTTAATTCTGTATTTTCAGAGTCAAATAAGAGATCTTTTCAACAGCTTTCTGCTGAACTTGGGTTAACGATATTTGCTTCATTATTTTCTATTACATAACTGCCAATATTTTGTGTTTTTTCTCTATACCATAGCCTGTCCTTTCTATCTTCTCTTATAGCACTTCTTATATATTTTCCTTTATTTTTGTCATTTATTGATCTTTTATAATCTCTATTTATTCATAAAATAAACTCCTTTATATTTTTTTGAGCAAGATTCCTTGATAATTGAATTCATAAAATTTCTAATTCAGTTGGGTTTTTTATTTTATCAACAAACTCAGAAAATTTTGGGTTTTCATGGTCTTTTATTCCAGCTGATATTTTGGGAAAATCTAATATAGGAGATCGGTCTGGAGAGATATTGCAACTGCGGCCTGAAATGATGTCAATAGCTGAGTTTGGCTCTGTTTCAAAACTGTTGGATAAATTATCAGATTTTGCTTTAAAGTTTTCAGCTGCTTCAGAGTGGTGAAAGCCATTTGATAAAGAAATTTCTGTTTTAAGTTCATCAATGCTCATTCTTTTTTTTCTTTTCAAGCTTTTCTTGTTTTCTAAAGATTCCATCTTAACATAATTACAAGTTCAGATACCATCACAGCTTTACTATTAAATCCATAAAAAATTCATCATCAATTGTAAAAAATGAATATTAGGCTTTACTCGATAAATAAATTTGGAATATTAGAAATAATTAATTTTCTTTGCAAATTTTTAATTATGTACTTATCTGTTCACTAGCGGCGATATCACTCGCCTGTCTGCTTAATTGAATTATCAATAGTTCGAATTCATGGAAGTCAATGGCTCCATCTTTATTAATATCTACCTCATCAATCATTTCTTTCCAGACTGTATCGCTTACCTTCATCTCTCCTTGCAGGACTTCTTTCAACTCTGAGGCCAAGATCAGCCCATCTCCATCCAAGTCGAACATATTAAAAGCAATTTTCAGACTGCTTGCATTAGAAATGTCTTTCACTTCATAAGCAGATCTTAAAAATTCATTATAGTCAACAAAGCCACTGTGGTCTGAATCCACGTTTGAAATTACTTGATTTATATCAATGTTTATTTCAGTATTTATGACTTGGTTTTTAAAAGACTCAATAAGCTCCTCTTTGCTGAGTTTTCCGTCTCCATTTGTGTCTAAAATTTTAAAAACTTCAGCTAATTCTTTTTTTTGTTTGCTAGATATAAGTTGTGATGTAATATAAGTCCAAATAGCTTCTGCAAGTTTATTTTGATAATGATAAGAGCATAAATTGTCTAATGCTGAGCTGATTTTCAATGAATCTTGTGACTCCGATCTTGTATTTACATGTATGAAACTATGAGAAAACGCTTCTGATGCTGAGTATCTGTCTTTTTCAGGGACTAGTAAATGCCTTATCAAATCTTTTGCACTCTCCGATGCATGATTTCATCTCCCATTTCTCAAATTGTATTCTCCTTTTTTAATGAAATTAATAGTATCTGCATTAGTTTGCCCTCGAAAAGGGAAACTGCTTGAAAAAAGTACATACATGATGACTCCAATGCTCCAAAGATCGCATTTTTCATTATAATTTTTATCGAAAACTTCAGGAGCTGTATAATACAAAGTCCCAAGGGATTCTGATAACCTTTCCTCAGGCTTAATTTTTATCGCAGTCCCAAAATCAATTATTTTTACACTTAAATCGTCCAAGCTTTCCTCGAAGACGATGTTTTCTGGCTTCAAATCTCTATGTACAATATGCAGACTATGCAAATAACTGACTGCTGATAATAATTGTTTGAGAATAATTGCTGTTTGTTTTTCGGTAAAAATTTTATGCTCTACAATTTCATGAAAAAGCTCGCCGCCTTTGCAATGTTCCATTACTATATAAAATTGGTCAAGGTCTTCAAAAAATTCATATACACTTACAATACTGGGATGATCTAATAATTTCAAGATCTCGATTTCTTGAAGCAGAAGATCTTTGTCTCCTGCAGAAAGCTTATTTTTATCAAATATTTTTACTGCTCTCTGCACATTACTCAAAATATGCTTACAAAAATACACTTCCGCAAATGCCCCTGCCCCAAGAAACCTACCCAATGCATAGACTTCATAGAAATCTTTAGTATTAATTTTTACAAAGGTGCTTGGTTTTATAATTAAATCATGAACACTTGTTATTTCTTTCGATTTACTGCGAATATTTGTACAACCCACACTGCACCCCATGCTTGCTTATTGATTTTTACATAAAATTTAATAGGTTTTATGGCAGTGAAAGAGAATGAAAATAATAATTTATATACCCAGAATATTGATATTATAGCAGTAAGCTAAACTAAAAAAATCTCTTTGGCCTATTTATCAATTCTCTTCACCATAGAAGGTTGAAACGCTAGATTATTGCAATAAAATATGATAATTGTTTTTATTAATTATAATTTATTCATCAAACTCTCTGGCAAGCTGAATAATTTCTTGCATTGATCTTTCCCTTATCTTGCCTTTCATTTGTACACGAAATGCTGGGACCATTAACGATTTGATTTCCTGTCTTGTTTTTAGCGGCTTAATTTGGAACTCAGACATTGGCTCTGTCCCTAGTATTTCATAGTCAATTACTTTGAGTTTAAGATTATTCATAGAAGCAATAACAGCCCATTTTTTGACACGAATGATTGTATTGGTAGCTATTTCATCGAGACCTTCTGATTCAATGCTGTAAAATCCATCTGTAAGAGTGATCGGCTTTTTTTGGATGATCCGTAAGATCATTTGAGAGTTGCTGTGCTCGTATGAGTTTTCATATCTTCGCAAGAAGTCAACAATGAATGCAAACATTGTCCCGCGCACCTCTTCCATTTTATCAATAATTAAAACTATAAGTTTGGATTATAAGACGAAATAATCGAAAATAAATACTAAACGTAAGTATCACAAAATTTACACAAAAAGATTCTGAAAAACATTCATTTTATTTATAAATTGTCAAAATTTTAAAACTGAGAATATTTTTTTGTTTATAAAACTAACATTTATATTTTCTAAGTGAATTCCTTAAAGGTCGGATACTAAATAGTTTTCAATTTATTCACAAATAAAAGCCAAGGCTGATGAAAAGATAATATAATGTCATGTGAAAAAAATTAGCATAAATCAATTTATAATTATATCTTTTAAAAGATAAATTTAAGATATTAAAATTTTTCCCCTTTCATGAAAAATTGATCATATATCTAGAAAAGCCAAATAATACAATCTATATAATAGCTCCATTAATTAATAGATTTAAAATAAATTAAATTATAATTATTATTGAAATATTATCATATATCACACATTAATATCCATCCCCTCTAGATCCAGTTGAGCTTCTCAATGTTCGAAGTCCTTCAAATCCTTCTTGTATCCACGGATGGAATGCAGCCTCCTGAGGCGTCATTCTAGTATCTGGATTCCAATCAATACACCCTAACTAAATTTTACGCTCAATGAAATTCAAAAATTTCTTATCACTTGACATTGATTTTTCTTGTAAACTTCTAGTCCCAGGGTATCTTTTTTTCCCTCTACTGTTTGTAATTATTTTTGGCTTTAACTCGCTATCAAAAAATAGCTCAGTTTTAGTAGCTTTTTTTAGCAAGGCTACTGGAGGAATTCCTTTGATTTCCATAATACAAAGCAACTGTTCGTGCTCAGTTTCACCTGCAAAGAGAGGATACCCTGAGTGAAGCTCTGCTAAAATACAGCCTAAAGATCACATATCAATAGCTATAGAATAAGGAAGCCCAAGAATTATTTCTGGGGCCCTGTAGAAGCGACTTTGTATATAAGTGTACAGTTTTTCGTGCTCAAAGCAGGAAGAGCCGAAATCAATGATTTTTATGCCAGATTTTGTTGGATTTTTTAATAAAATGTTTTCTGGCTTGAGATCACAATGGATTATTTTATGCTCTGATAGAAATGCTAATGAAGCTAGCAGCTGTATAGCAAATCTTCTGACTAAAGACAAAGAAAATCCATTTGAGCCGTTACTGCGCAAAAGTTCATATAAATTGATGCTTAGCAGTTCAAATGTTAAACAAATATGAGAACGAAAAACAAAATAATTCTGCATATGAACACAATGGGCATCTTCTTTGTCGTGGTATTTAATATGGTGTAATATTTTTATTTCTACTTTTCCCTGCCTATGGAATCTTTTCTCATTTCTAATAATTTTCAATGCAACTTCTTGGTTAGTTTTATGATCTAAGCACTTGCATACTTGCCCAAACGACCCTTTCCCTAAAATCTGTTTTATTTCAAATCTATAAGCTACGTGGTCACCAATGACTAGTTTATAGTCAGATCTTTCATCATCATAACCATAGTTGTTCGAATTTATGTCAGGCTTAGTCTTGCTTGATTTAAATCCGATGTAATAAATTTGTTCGAATTCTAAAATTTCTTCTTGCTCATACTTATTCATAAAATTACCGAACTGTTTTAATGCCTCTTGGGGAGATAATGGTAGTTTTAACTGATTTAAAACTTCATCTGGGTCAATCTTTTTTCTTAACTTAAGCGTCCTTGGGCTCGCTTTTACTTGCATTGAATCATCCCTGCTAAAGCTTGTCCTGCTTATTTTTCTGCTTGAATTGAGAGATTTATTTGTTGATGATAAGCTGGAGTTAAATGAATTGTTATTATCAGGGAAAAAAATCTCAATTTTTCGTTTCGAAGAAGGGTTTTTAGATGTGCTTGGAGCCTTTGGGGTATTAAATTGAAATGAAATGGAGCTATTTTTTGATTTTGTGCTCAGAGAAATTAAAGAATTCTTCTTGCTTGGCCTTCGTTTTTGAGTAGATGAAAATGTACGAAGCCTTGTTATTTTTGGTTCTTCTGGTCTGCTCATTTTAACAAATTTGGATAATAATTTTTGCTGCAAAGATTTAGGTGATTAAAATTAGATAAAGAAATTCAAAAAAGTTAAAGAAAGAATATAAGAAGAGAAATAAAAAATTCCTGGAGATAAATAAAAACCATATTATTTAGGATAAAAAATACTCATAGGTTCGTTAAAAAATAATGAGGAAAATTTAGGTAAATATTAATAAAATATCATAATGGATAATTCTAAGTTTTTGAAGCTTTATGAAAATCTTGTAGCAATTGGATATCCATTATCAAGCGATTCATGCAGCTCTATAGATGAAATTGAAAGAGAAATGGCAATTTTCCTAATTCCGGGCGAAGCGAGATTACACATACAAGAATGACTTATAGAAAAATATGAGCCTGGCATTCTATCAGACTCAGACTTGAATTTATTGTCAGAAAATCAATATCACCGCCTTCATTATGTTTACTTACAAATTGGCTTAGGTGCTCAATCTCTGGAAGTAATCCAAGGGCAATGTGGGCACGATTCATCAATTTCTTTATTGATTAACTTAGTTGAGCTGGTTAAATTTAGCTCAGCTGACCCAATATCTACTTTAAAAAGCTCTGAATCATGCTTAAATTATATAACAGAGAATCTTCAAGATATTTTCAGTCAAGAGTTAAAAATTTTCCCTCCAACTTTTCCACAAAAATATTCCTCAAGCAACAGCAAAAATATTTTAATCGACCTAGACCAAACTATCCAGTATTGAGAAAACCATTTAGAGTCTTTAAAATCACAAACATCTCTATTAAACGTTGGAGTCTTCTATGAAGAACCCACAAAGCAGCAAGTAAAAGACCTCAAAGAAGAAATAGAAAAATTTTCAAAAGAAATAAAAGACTATAGATCACTCTACGAACAAGAAATTCAGCAGGAATTAGCTCAAAAATACTATGGACTCGATCAGCAAGCTGCCTCCGCTATTCAATCAGCACCTCATTTTACACCTTTATTAGGAATTGGGAAAAAATCTTCTGACTGTAAAAAATCACATGAAAAAGTTATGAAATTATTAGAGGATATTGAAAATGTTTGGGGTATGCTAAATGTAATAAAAACTTCTTCACAATAGTAAACTCGTTATAATAGCGTTAAAGTTTATATATGAATATATAGATTCCTGATGGTGAATAATTGTAACATATATAAATGGAAGAAGGGAAGGAAATTTCCGAGCCCGTAGCGGAAAGCGAGGCTCAGCAAGTAAGTGAAGGCACTGAAACTTCAGAAAAGAAAGAAGACATTGTGACTCCTTTCAATATAAGTGCTGGTGACACAGGAGTTGACTATGACAAACTGGTAGCTCAGTTTGGCTGTCAATTGGTTACTCCTGAACATGTTGCCCAATTTGAGGCTATCACAGGTCGCAAACCCCATCACTTGTTAAGAAGAGGTCTTTATTTTGCCCATAGAGATCTTGATATGATTTTAGCTCGTGCAAGAGAAGGAAAGCCTTGGTATCTATACACTGGCAGAGGACCAAGCTCAGCCGCTCTTCATCTTGGCCACTTGATTCCCTTCATCTTCAATAAATGGCTTCAAGACGTGTTTGATGTCCCGATCTGCATACAAATTACTGATGATGAAAAATACCTTTACCGACCTGAGCTAGGTTTTGATGATGTCCAAAGGTTTGCAAGGGAAAACATCCGTGACATCATTGCATGTGGCTTTGATATTAATAAAACTTTTATTTTCAAAGACATTGACTATATAAAGGAGCTTTATCCAAATTTCATAAAAATGCAAAAACATATCACTCTTAATCAAATTTTCGGGTGTTTCGGCTTCGATGGCAGTGATAATGTAGGGAAATTCGCTTATCCACCTCTGCAAGCAGTCCCAGCCTTTTCTAACTCTTTCCCTCATCTTTTTGGGAACAGAACTGATATCCCTTGCTTAATCCCAGAAGCAATAGACCAAGATCCTTATTTCAGAATGACAAGAGATGTAGCACCAAGGATTCAGTATTTAAAGCCAGCAGTTCTTCATGCAAAATTTTTCCCTGCATTGCAAGGGCTGAATACTAAAATGAGTGCAAGTGATGAGAACTCAGCTATTTATTTGACTGATACCCCTGATATTATTGAAAAAAAGATTAAAAGCTATGCTTTTTCAGGTGGTGGGAGATCATTAAAGGAACATAGAGAAAAAGGTGCTAATTTGGATGTGGATGTACCGTTCCAGTACTTGTCTTTCTTCATGGAAGATGATGAAAGACTTGAAGAAATTAGAGTAAAATATGGGAGTGGAGAAATGCTGACTAGTGAAGTGAAAAAAGATTTAATTACTCTATTGCAAACTCTTGTTGCAGAGCATCAAAGAAAAAGAGCTGAAGTAACTGATGAAATCATTGATGAGTTCATGAGACCTAGACCTCTAAATATAAGACTTTAAGTTATTAAATAGTTAGTTAAGAATAAATAAAATCTTTGAGAGAAGAAATCCTTATGATCTAGATTGGAAATGATCTTATAAGTAAAATTGCTATCTTCTTGGCTATAATACTTTTGATTAAGCGAAAGTGAAGTTAAATTTACATTGAGATACTAATAAAAGCCTGATTATACACCTTTTATGATTCATAAATTAATAAATTTACTATTCCATTTTTATGCAGGCACTCCCTTGGCCAATTAATTATCGGTAATAAATACTAAAGATACTGCAATATTAATTCCATAGTTGATTCATAATAAAGATATGGAGTTGATACTAAGCAGAGAAACCCTTACTGAGCAAGTAAACCCCCAAAATAATGGCCTCACAGTTAAAGCAGCAAAAGAGGATCAAAGTATTATTATAGCTGGCCTTACAAGCAAGCTAAGAACATCTATTCTTAACCTTATTAGTTCAAACAGCATAGATACCATTGAAGAAAGTCTTAAACTTTTTCGAAAGAATTAATGAGTTTTCAGCGTAAAATAGTCGCAATAGTTCTAGCAATTGGTGAAGGCTTACGTCAAAGCTTGAGCACTTGCTTAATATAAAGATAAATTTTAATCAGTGAAACCAAAAGGTTAAATGCTCAGCTAGATTTAAATTTAAAAAGAAAAGGAGGTAAATAAGGAATTAGAAACTAAAGCAAAAGCAGCAGATAATTTGCTTAAAAATCTATAATGAGCGAACTTCATCACTAGAAGAAAAGAAAAAATCAATAAACACCCAACATCACACAACTGGCACACCACTGTCACATTTGCAACACCTTCGAAACCCACAGTAAGCACCTTAGACACACGATAGCCACACTCAGGCACATATGTGGCACACATAAAAACACTATAAGCACACTATAAGCACACAAATAGTAAGCACACTTTAACCCA